>CM052884.1:52981187-53000582 GCA_028534135.1 Potos flavus | reverse complement strand
ATGTGGGACTTGATTCCAGGACTCTGGGATCATGACCTAAGCTGAAGGCAGATGCTTAACGGACTGAGCCACCCAGGCATCCGGCTAGAAGTCATTTTAACTCCTTTCTCTCCATCTCCCCACCACCAGCAAGTTCTGATATTAAAATTAACCTTTAAATTATGTTATACTTAAAGTAAAATGCTCAAATATGTCTCTCTCCTTCTCTTCCCATCACTCATCCCTGTGCTCCCTGAATCTTCCCCTCTTGCCTAGACCACTTTGTCTCCCCAATTTTACTCTTGCTTACCTACAATATGCTCTCCACAAAGCAGGAGAATTAATCTTTTTAAAAACCTACATTATGTGGCTGACCTGCTAAACCCATTCTCCTATCACTCTTAGAATAAAATCCTAACCTCTTATCCTGCCCTAAAGTACCTAGAAGATATGGCAGCTGACCGTCTATGGGACTTCATCCTCCATTTCCTCCTCCTTGCTCACTGCGTTGTGATCACACTGGCTTTCTTGATATTCTGGGAGCATGTCGAGTTCATTTCTCTCTCATAGCTCTCACATTTGCAATTCTTTCTTCCTTGAGTGCTCTTTTCCCTGATCTCCCCACAGTCTGCTCCTCTCATCCTTCAAATCTCAGTTTCAATATCATCTTCCCGAGGGGCTTCCTGTGACTACCGTGTCTAAATTTAAAATGGTCTACTACAACATCTTTCTTATTTCCTGGAGATCGCTGGCCATATTCTGTAATTCTGTCATCTGTTTTATTTACTAGCTTACTGTCCTTCTCTCCCACTATACTGTAAGCTCCACAAAAGTGGGACTTTTGTCTTTGTGTTGACTATTGTACCCAATTGCCTAACATAGTGCTTTGTGGGTTCAATAAGTATCTATTGAATTAAAGAAGAAAATAGCTTCATTCAAACAGATGTTTTCCTAGAGCCTCCTTAGGGCTGTGCATCTGGAGTTCTGACCACAGGCCTGTCTTAAGTAAATAATAATTTGTAAAGTACTTTAAAACTTTTAAGAGACTTTCGAGTCCATTATTTCATTTAAAAATCTGACACAAGGTTCTCGTCACATGGCAGGAGTGGGCAGAGGCTGCAGGAATGAGGGGTTAGGCCTGCAACTGCTCAGCGGTGTCTCTAATGGGGAAGAGGAGGGGCCCATGGGCCACGAGAGAAGCTCAGAAGCTGTTTCTGATTGAAGAACAAGCACAAAGGCTTGAGAAGTTAATAAATATCTACAAATACATACAATATGCATGGCACGGTGAGAAGTACTTTATTTACATCAACTTGCAGTAAGTGCTTATTTTATGCCTAAGTGGTGAATATTTTAATCTCCATTTTCCAAATGAAAAGAAAAGGCTTGTACGAGTTCCTTGGAAGGTCACCCAGTTATGAGTCCTCCGAGCTCAGGGGGAACCCGGAGGCAGGGCCAGCCAGGAAACCTCCAGCCAGCCCCCAGGGACAGGCCCATCCCTCCAGGAGGAGAAGGGTCAGCAGGCTTACAGCCCAGCTACAGAGGGGGACTGTGTCTAAGAACAAAGCACATTCAATGTCTCACAAGTGAGAAAATGTTTGTTTAATATACAGCAGAAACTAAATAACTATTCTCCTTTCTCCGTCTACTCCTCCTACTACATACAGAATCCTTAGAGAAATAGAAAAACAAGAAGAGAGTGTGATAGATGGTTTTGATTAGAGAGAGACAGTTCTAAGACTATAGACACACAGAATTTCCCCTTGTGCTATCCTTCCTTTGCAGAGGAAACCCGGGACTGGGAGTCAGAGACCTGAATGGTCTGAACCTGGTTTCTGGTTCTCTCTGTGTCTCCCTAAAAGTCCCTTGGTCAATCTGCCCTTGGCCCTAAAATGAGGTGTTTAGGCTGGATGTTCTCTAGAGTTTCTTCAGGGCTGAGAGTCTATAATTTTATAAATTCATCTTTTGGACTTTGGAGAAGATATACTTCCTGTGTATGAGTAAAAGGTAAGACAAAACTCCCTGCTGTGCTCCTCTTGAGAGAGAGAGAGAGAGAGAGAGAGAGAGAGAGAGAGAGAGAGAGGGAGAGATAATTAGCAGGAGAAAAAGGTTGAGGAAGGAAATAAATTTAAAACCTTAAGTTCAGTCAAGATGCAAATTATTTAACAGAGACAATGGCAAGCAAAGTTCCACCTGCAAACCAAAGAATGCAAATCTCTGGTTTTCCCTCAGGCAAAACTGGAGACACGCAATTAGGATAGGATTTGGCCCAAGGCCTCACAGTGACTTCATATACAAACATCACTTATTTGAATTTTTAAAATACTTTTCCCCTTAATTTAAGGGCAACACTCTCCAGACCTGGTGAGACTTGTCCCTCTATAGGAGAATGACTCAACTCCCCTCTAGTTATGTTTTAGAAACATTGGTCCAGATGTTGGTGGACAATGGACTGGGGTTGAGGTGGGAGAGAAGGGACCCCGGGAAACAGGTAGAGAGTCTATAAGTACAATCCAGATCAATCCAAATAATGATGGACATGAAAAAATGAGTATGGATTTGAAAAATACTCAGGAAAAGAGGGGTCAGGTCTTAGTAAACGGTTAGATGGAGGGAGCCCTCAAGGAGGGGGGTGATGGAATGCATGGGATAGCAACAGAGAGGGAGCCCAAGTTTGCTTGGGAAAAAGAGGGATGAATTCATTAAAAACAAACAAACACTCCTGTAAAACCATGAGTATTTTGGCTACTTCTTGAAATTCTGTGCTATTAAACTTGACTTTTTCAACGAGACCTGGATTGTATTCACGTTAATAAACATTAGTCAACCTATCAAGTGACAGGTACAATGTTAGGCTCCAGAATGACCAAGATGGCAGCTCTCAGATGAGTAATTAATTATAAAAGCCTTGTGCTAATACAATGAAATTGTGAGTGCAGACTTAATTTGTTGTAGAAATTAGGGCTGTTTCGTGCTTTCTGCCCACAGAATAAGTTTCGAGTATCTCAGCATGGCACTCAAGGTCCTTCATCTGACCTCCTCCTGGCACATCCCCACCCCACCGGGCTGGTCACTGGTCACCAACTTGCCATGACCTCTTCCAGGTGTTAGAGTTTGCTCATATTTTTCCTTAGCTCACCTTCACTAACCTGGGCTACATCTACTCATCCTTCAAAACAAAATTCTCTGGTCCTGCAGAGCAATCACTTGCTCCTTCCTGTGTGTGCAAAGCAGTCCATGCAGGTCTCCTCCAGAGCAGTTATCCTGCTGAATCAGAATTGCTTACTCACTCTGTTTCCTTGCGGGCACTTCAGACAGAGGCTGGGTCTTATTTATGTTTTCATCCAGAGTGCCTGGGACCCACCACGTGTATCCTTCCCATCTAATCTCTTACTGCTTACTGTCTGCAAACACAAGAATCAATTTGATTCGGAGAATGCAGTATTGGTGTTCAAACTTCTATCCCAACTCATGCTCTGCCAGCTTAGAAATCAGATTTTAAATAGCAAGAGGTAGGTGCAGACATTAGCAGGTGCTCCTGCACACTCGAGAGCCTGGGTAGCTGCAAGCCATAGGAGGATTTGGCTTGGCAGGATGGTGAATCCAGGCCTTAAAAGGGCCTGGAATACCGTAAGTGCTCTATATGTTGGTTTTGATGAGTCATACGGAAGTCTTTAGTAAATCTACATTGGAGCTCTTTCTAGGTTCCCAGCACTAAATTCAAAGTCTTCACTGGTCTCCACTGTGGTGCCCTGACAGCTTCTTTTTGTTGGCGATTAGCAGCAGCTTGTGAGAAAGAAAACAGATTTGCTACATGGCTGGTTGCTTGCAAGGTTCTGTCCCTCCACATCAAGTTGAGAACTTCACAGGAGCACGTGTGGGAGATGTGTGAGTTGGGAGTGTGAGTCGGCCGACTCCAACCACAGGGTGCCTGTAGCTGGAACCCAACACAGCCAACCTCCTTCCCATGTTTCCTCTGGGCGCTGGCCAGCTGCCAGAACCCCACACCTTAGCTGATTTTCTTCCACGGGATTTATCATCCTCTCTCTGACATATTTTAAATTTATCTGTTAACCTATTTATTGTTTGACTCCCCTCAAGAGAATGTACATCCCACAAGGTGTCTGGTTTTTGTTTTTTTTGTTTTTTTTTTTACTGCTGTATGTCTTGTCCCATACACGTGTTACAATTTTTCTATTTTAATTATGAATATGGTAAATATCGATAGATGTAACTTACATCAAGAAAAATTCTTTGGGGTCCTGAATAGTTTCTAGAAATGTAAAAGGTTCCTAAAACTAGAAGCTTGAGAACGCTGACCCAGAGGATCCGGGCCGGTCAACATTCATGGGAAGTGAGGCACTGAAGTGGGCAGTCCTCTGAGGAATGTCTGACCAAAGAGCTCCATTTTGAATCAATTATCGGACTGTTGCAACATTTAAGCATTCCAAGGTTATAATTGCGAACTTTTTGTTTTTACTTATTTTTCATTTAAAAACTGAACTGGTTTTTGTGTTTGGGTTTTTGGTTTTTTGTTTTGTTTTTTTGGCATAGTGTTTTTTGTTTGTTTTCTTCCTGTAATAATTTTCTTACCAAACTAAAATGGATAGAAACGTTCTCAATTTCTAGGTTTGGTACTGCCATTCTCCCATTGGCCTGGTTAAAAAACAGAATCATTTTGACATTGTGCCACAGATTCTTCCTGGGCGGTAAATCTCCCTTCATCCTGTTCTCACCAGCCTGTCTCAAAGTCTAGGACCTGCTCTCTTGAACTTGAACTTTGCAGCAGCCTCAAAACCATCAGTCACACTAATGCCCAATTTACTGCTTCCGTATAGAAATCTGTCTCCGTAAAAATGGATCTTGTTTAATGCCTATTTCCAGGAGCATCAGGACCAAAAGCCTTATGAGATGCTGTCAAAGGTCCTAGTGGATGGGCGGGCCCTAGAGCCACACCTGGAACTTGCTTTGGCCGCAAGAATTCAGTACAAGTGACCAGACCTTAGTGTGTTCGCGCCTGCTCTCTCAGAGGTCTGTCCCCCATCACGGGAACAAGCCCAGGTCAGTCTCCTGAAAGAGCAGCGACCACGCGGAGGAGATCCGAGCCATCCCAGCTGAGACCGCCCTCAGCCAGCCAGTCCTTGGGCCATGTGCCACGGGGAAACCAGCCGAGAGCAGCCCAGCCCAGCCCAGAACAGCCTTGCTGCCTTGCAGACTCCTGAGAAATAATCAACGATTATGGCTTTAACCCACGAAGTTACAGAGGGGTTTGCTATGCTGTGTTATTATGGCAATAGAAAACCAACCCGGGTGGGGGTGAGGGCACAGTTAGCAGAAATGGAGGCCAAGAAGAATCTGGTGTGTCTGGGGCTGGCGGAGCATGCTTCTGAACGTAGCGGGCGTGTGGGAGGCAGACGGGGTGGCGAGAAACGCTCGGCGCCATAGTTTCTTCATCAGACAAGAAGCCGTAATGGTACCTGCCTGGCAGGGGTGCGTGAGCTGTATTTTATGTTTTCAGAATAGCACATTGGGCACGGCGTAGAGCAGCGGGTGGACGGGGACAGGCCCCAGTGACACGAGGGGCCGAGAAACACTTGAAGTTCATGTGTTCAGCGGTTGGCGTGTTATCTCCCATTACATAGAGGTAAAGAGGGTAAATATAGTGCAGATGATATTCAGAGTCTTTATTTAATCAGCAGGTGTTACTTTTGTGGAGAATGATAAAATATTTAAAGAAAGCTAGGTTGAGGGCGGCACCTGGGTGGCTCAGTTGCTTAGGCGTCTGCCTTCCGCTGGGATCCAGCCCTGGGATCCAGCCCTGGCCCTGGGATCCAGTCCTGAATTGGGCCCCCTGCTCAGCGGGGAGCCTGCTTCCCCCTCTCTCTCTGCCCCTCCCCCCTGCTTATGCTCTTTCTCTGTCAAATAAATAAATAAAATCTTTAAAAAAAAAAAGCTAGTTTGGGCTTGGGTTGTAAAGGGCTTTCTTTATGCTATTTTGTGGGGTCTGCTTTATGCTATAAATTGAGGTTTCTGTGGAAGTTGCTAAGGCAATGACGCAGTAACTCTAGCCGGCTAACCCTGGTGGGCCATCAAGCCCAGAGCCCTGGAACGGGGAGAGCCTGGCAGCAGGAAGCTCGGTGAGCAGGCTCCTGCAGCAATCGGGACGGGAGTCAATGAGAGAACAGTGCCAAAGCAAAGAAGAGATTTGAGGGCTGTGCACAAGGAAGGAGCTGCTGGATATGGGGGCTGGGCAGATGAGGGCCAAAGAGATGCTTCTGAGGTTTCTAGCCCAGGAAGGTGTGTGTGGAACTCCTCTAACTGAGAGAATCTTGGGGGATGCAGAGGAGTGTTTTAGTTTTAAAGGTAAATGAAGGAAAGGCAAGGAATTAAAAACCAAGGAGGTAAAAAAAAAAAAAAAAAAAAAAAAAAACAAACCAAGGAGGTGGGAGAAGAACATTGACCCTTCTTCACCAGGGTTTTGAAGAATGATTTAACGTAGTCTGTGAGTGGGAATTGTCATCACACAGTGACCAAGGGGACGGATGCGGTCCTCAGACGTGTCCCACCCCAAGACCACAGACAGCTGGGCCTCCTGGCTGTGGGCCCCGAGTCTCGGCACAGAGGGCTCCCACCGTGACCGCCCTGGAGGTGGCCTGCCTGGCCCTACCCCGACCTCTGGCTCACGCCCATCCCCCCCACTGCTGGTCAGCTCTGTGAGCTGTGGTCAGCATGACCTTCCCCAACTTCCCTCCGAGCCTGGACACTCCCAGGCTTGCCACTCTTGAGCACAACAGCACGATGGGAGAGGCCAGCCTGTGTCCGAGGCAGCCCGGCCCGGTGTGCATCCCAGCTCTGGCCTCAATTAGCCATGAGACCCCGGATAGACTGCTCATGCTCTCTGTGCCTTGATTTTCTCACGTATAAAATGGGGGATAACTACAGTACGCACACGGAGGGGTGCTGTGAGAATCGGATGGCATAATACAATAAGACAGATAAATACTTAAAGACGACAGAGTACACAATAAGCACTCAATAACGATTAGCTCCTCTGAGCCGCCTTACTTTCATTCCCCACAGGCTGAAAGCAGGCACTGGCTCAGCACAGAGGAGCTTAGCTCCGTCCAGTTCCTTCATCTGCTCTCCGTGACTGAACATGAGGCGTCATTAAGCCTGTGCTCCCACAGGCCGTTCCATTTGCTTGAAGCAGCCTCTCCTCCTCTCTCCATTTCATCCGTTCTTTTCCATCACGAAAACTCAGCTGGAGGGTTACTCTGACCGCAGTCCCTCCCCCACCACTGCACAGCAGCCCTGACCTCCCTTTGTTACTTAATGCCGGCCCCTCCTTGTGCTCCTGTGAGCGCGCTTGTCACTCAGGCTGTGACCCTGGCTTCATCTAGATGGCGTCCCCACTAGGCTGTGGCTTTTTGAGGATAAGGAAGTTACCCTATTCAATGTTCCATCTCGAATGCCTCATACAATGCCAACATAGACCTGAAATTCGGGAGACAACTGTTGAATCAGGGAGCAAATGAATGAGTGAAAGAGAGAGGAATGGGTATTCACTCCACCTGGAGCCAAAAGCCATCGGCTAAAATAACTTGGGGACCTTCTAGCAGTATCTGTAGTGAGGGGACTGGAAGTACCCTCCTAGACGGCAGGCCTTCCACGTCAGTAAACAGAAGGAGTGCTGTGTACGCAGGCCTCTCTGGACCCGGCGCAGTGACCTCCCGGACTCTGCAGGATGGGCTAAGCTCTACACACGCCTCTGGCGTTGCTGGCCCCATAAGGCAGCAACTTCCGGCTAGAGAATGTGTGTGTGTGCACACGCGCACACATTGTGCACACGGTCACGCTCTCTCTCCTGCACTTACACTTGTGTGTACACTCTCGATCCCCTCCTTTATGGTAAGTACGTTGCTGCAAATGAGAGGTACACTTCTCTTTGTGTTTGGTGCCACTGGTCACAAGCTAGTGGACCTTGGGAGTGGACTCACAGAGATATTTTATTTGGCTTCCAGTGGGTTTATTGTTTTTTATTCTGTTTTGCTTTCAATGGCTTTGAATATGGGGCAAGCACATTTATAACACCTGAATGGATTCCACAGGCATTTAAATGTGCAGCAACAAACAGACTTTCCTTTTGACACATGATCTAACAAAAGATAGGAGTTATTTAATTCACCAGGCAGAGGGTTACTTGAGGTCACTTACGTGCGCCCTTGCAATAAAAGGAGCTGGAATGAAACAGGAAATAAATAAAATCTGCTCTAATGGCTTGTTTTGACTGTCTAAAGAATTATTCTTCGCAAGCTATTTACAAGTAGAAAGAGGTTAATACTTTTATGCACCCAAGAACACAGCCTTGTGGAATCTGCAAAAAACTGTTAGTTGGATAAATTCTCAATCTGGGTGTCTGAGGCAGCATGCTTTGCCATAAGCTGCCAAGGGCAATGCAAAATTTCTTTTTACTAATAACAGAGTGCCAAAGATTTGGAATTACTTAAATATAAGTCAGATTGTGTACTGTTCACTCACTGCATTCTAAATTGTGTGTGTGTGTGTGTGTGTGTGTGTGTGTGAAAAAGATGGGAGGTGAGGGAGAGAGGAGGAGGGTGTATGTGTCAGAATTAAAAAATTTAAGAATCTGACCTAACCCCAGAACAACCCTGGGATTGCAGCCCTCGTGTGAGTGTCATTTGGGGATTGTCTCTAAATAAAGGCTAAAGACTTGAAAACAGCTCTATAGGAAATGGCTTCATTACAGAGCAATTTGATCTTATTTACCATCCCCAGTATCTGACCCTTCCTAGTTGACTGAGAAATATTCCAGGAATAAATGCAAACCATCTTTTTTTTTTTTTTTTTTTAAGTAGCCTCCATGCTGAGTATGGAGCCCAATGTGGTGCCCAACAGTGAGGCTCGAACTCACGACTCAGAACAAGACCTGAGCAGGGATCAGGAGTTGGACGCTTAACCAACTGAGCCACCCAGGTGTCCCAAATGCCACGCATTTAGTGATGTCAGAATTTTCTGGAAGTCTCCTGAGACAAGGTCGACTCTCCCAAGGAAGCTGCACCATTCTCCCTCTCCAGGGTTTCCAAAGAAACTCTCTTTGTAAGACGGTGTGTACATATGAAGGAAACCCTGTGATGTGACAACCCCTCCCTGGCCCGTAATCCCAAGGTGTTTGCCCACACAAGGGGACTGACCTGAGTCTTAAGGATTTTAGTAGCAGCTCTGTAGCTGGCTCGGTCTCTGCTGGCCAAGGATAGAATACAGGAAGATCGGAGCCTTGTAGGACAAAGACTGGTACAGGCAATTAGTAGCAGCGGGGCCTAACAGACGAGAGCAGGAGGTAGGCAGAGTTCCCAGGTTCCCTCCCCTGCTGTATGTGCCCTGCATAATCCCCTCCTCTTGAGGGCGAGCAACACCTGTGACTGTGACAGGCCAGCATCCAGGATTTGGTGACATTGCAAGACAGAGGTGAAAGGATTCTGCAGATAGAATTAAGGTCCCAAGCCGGCTGATCATGAGCTAACCCAAAAGAAAGTTATTAGGGGTGGGCCCGACTTACATGAGATACAAATTCTTAAGAGGGACGGGGTACTTCCCGAAGAGAGACACTCTCCTTCTGGCCTTGAAGAAGTGACAGCCACATTGTGAGCTGCCGGTGTAGATGGGCAGCCTCTAGAAGATGAGGGTCTCAGTCTTAACGACCATGAGAAAGTGAATTCTGCCAACAACCTCAGTGAGCTTGGAAGGGGACCCTGAGCTCTGGGTGAGAATGGAGGCCCATAACGCCTGACTGCACCCTCCTGAGACCTTGGACAAAGGGTCCAGTTAAGCTGTGCCTGGTTGGACTCCTGACCCACAGATACTCTGAGATCATGAATATGCATTTTCTAAACTGCTAAATCTGTAATAGTTTGTTACTCGGTATTAGAAAACTAAGACAGATACCATTACTGACAGAAATGGCAAAAAAGAAAAGGTGGGGGATGGGCACAGTATACAAAGTACAGAAAAGTCTATCCTTGAGCAGAGAGCCTCTGAAAATAATAGATCGATACTATCACATGGTTGTGATTGTCTACAGGTTTGTCTTCCCCTAAACTAAGCTCTGAGGGGACTCTGCCATCAGTATCTCTTCTATAGATAATTTTCATAGCCTCTTCCAAGGGTTGTGCTGACCCAGACTCTGCGAATGCAGACATGAAGATGTCCATATGTTCACGGTCTGGTCGAGGAGTAAATACACACAGATATGTGTGGTTGAGAGGATGAATGCTCCCTTGGGGGATTTAGGGAGATACTCTGGGAGCACTAGAAGCCAATCTGCCTGGCAGGAGGGATTCACTGAGAATTCACAGCATTCTTCAGTCAAAAAGGGGGAGTGAGAAGAACTATATATATATTTTTTTCTTTTCTCTTTTTTTTTTTTAATTGCAACTACATGTGGGTAAATTATGGAAGAAGAAGAAGCTGAAAATCAACTTGCGTCACTTCATAAAGGGCCTTTCCCATATAAAAGCCCAAGAGATTTGAATGGAATTTTTGGTGTTTATAATTGATAGGGAACAGAAAAAAAATTCTACACAGAGGAGTAATATGATTAATTTTGTGTTGTGGGGAGGTCTGTGTGACAGCAGACAGCAGCAAGATCAGAGGCAAGAGGAGCAGTAAGAAAGCCAGCACAGGGTGCAGACGTGATGTGCTCACCCCTCCATCCCTACCCCGCAGCACGCGGCCCATCCAGTAGGAGGCGGCCAAGAGTGTTTGTTGAATCTTAAACCAACGGATCACCAAATGAGGGCTCGGGGGGCAACAGGCATGGAAGTAGCAATCGCGGAAAAGTTGAAAGTTTTCACTCACCATGGAGCTGGGCGAAGAAATATTTCAGGCCTCCAGTGTCGGAGGGATGGGGTTGGAAGAGCAGCAAGTTCAGAATCAGGACGTCTGCTGAGCTCTAGCTGGAGGGAAAGGGGCAACCCCAAGCCTGAGGAGCTTAGTGAGTCCAGGGACCAGGAGCAGCTCAGGGATCTAACCTAGCACCAGCGTTCAGGACTGGGGTCCTGCCTGACACCTGGCATGAAAGTTCAGGTACATTCTAGCTGAGGCTACATTGGTACTTAGTTCGTCCCATCAGTTTTTTAGGCAGCCTCTGTTCATCCTCTGCTGGATCACCCTCACCTTTTCCTCCTTTCTTCACCCCAGCTTACCCCCATTTGCTCCCTCTCAGAGTGGTTCATCTCAAGACAATGTCAGAGCCAAAAAGAATCATTTACTTATTCAACCAACTTGGTCAATTGCTTCATATTTCAGATAGGCACCCTTCTTTTTGTCTTCTGCCTCAGCATTAAGATGTTCTCTTTTCTATCAAAACCTAATAACACCTCTGTCTGTGTTGACAGTCCCTCCCTCCATCTATTCATTCATTTCTTCACCAAGTTATTCAATGACCAATATGCATTGACCACAGACATACTCTAGGTACTGGGACACAGCATTGAACATAAAATGCAGGATCCAGGCTCTCATAGAGCTGACCTTCTAGATGGAGAGGCAGAAAATAAGCATTGAGCAAATAAATAAACTAGAAGATTTCAGAGTAATAAGTATTTTGAAAAAAAAAATAGTAGAGTAGTAAGTGCTCCAAAACTCCTCTTGGGTTTCTTATCTCAACATATTTGAGAACAACCACCCAGTGACCTAAGCTAAAAATCTGGAAAGTGTCCTGGATTTCTCCTTCTCACTTATGTTTCACTTTTAATTATCAGTCATCAAGCCATGGGGATTCCAACTCTCAATGGCTCTCAAATCCATCTGCCCTTCTCCATCTCAATGACACTTAATGGAGACACCATCACTTGTTCCCAAAATTACAGTAGCCCCCCAACTGGTCTTTCTCAAGTCTCACCTTCTTCCTTTATGGCATGCCCCTGCTAAAAATCGTTTAGTGGTTCTCTATTGTTTTTCCAGTCAAATTCAACCCCCTTTGCTTTGCATGCAAGGCCTTTCATTATTTGGATCCTGCTGAACCCTAAGTCTTGTTTCTCGTTCCCCAAATGTACCTGCCCCACAGAGCTTCCACTCAGAACATTTGCAGATCTTCATGCTAAGGGTTACCTACTCACAAGCCTTCAGTAGGTTGTGCCCGCACCTCACGTGCCCTCTGCTCATTCTTCTCTAACACTTTGTTCGAAACTCAGATCAGGTGTCATCTCATTTAGGGACACCCTTCCTCTTATAATGACCCATGGAGTTCTAATCAGGAGTACAGTAAGAAGATATGCAAAACCTTTAGCACAACAAGGGCACTCAGCTTTTATCTTATTTCCCGGATGGAGTTTCTTGCATTTGGGGCAGACATAATTAACATATAAATAAAGTTTTCCTATTTGCAATGAAACTATCTCAGAATACAGACTCTGAGCTGGGCGACTTGTCTCCCTCATTGTTTTAATAAAATGGACAGGAAATTTCCTTTCTCATTTATGTTTTTCTTGCTTGATACTTGTTATTAGAATTCAAGCTCCTAACCATTATTCTTAATGGCCTGGAAATGATTTGAATGGGATCACCGATTAGGACAAATCCTCTAAAAATCACCATCCTGACAACACACACAGTAATAATTCACTGCAGTCCCCAGGTCTGAGGGTTGTTTGATGCCATTTAAAATTTAAGACTATTTCTTGGCACATTTGCAGGCACTCCCTACTTCCAGGGCACTGGGAGAATCCACGAAACTTCTACCCTCTCTGGAAGGATCTGGGACCACACACCTCTTCCAAACCAAGGTCTATCTGGAAATGTCCTTCCTGGGCTGACCTCTGACACTGAAGTTGGGACCTTCCATGGGGCCTTCAGGAACTCTCTATGAAATGAAAATCTGCTCTCTGAGAGTGACTTTTCCTTCAGACACCTGTTCCCTGCTAAGGTTTCTCTCCTAGCACCTGCACCCAAAACCACACATCAGGTTCTTACTCTCCTACTTGGCCAGACCCCTATCTGTGCTGCGTCTGTGTCTCTGAATGTGAGTCCCTAGAAGAGCTGTCAAAGACACAGTTCTCTTACTTGCATTCAGCAGAGTCCGGATCTTCTTCTCTTCTTCTGCCTCTTGGATGAGCTTTTCTGCCAGGGTTTTGTCCTCTGATTCCACGCACACGTCAGCTTCTCGCAGATACTCCAGGTAGTCGATCTCCCGTTGTGCACGTTCAACTCTCAGGGCCAGGTTAGTCACTGCGCTCTTATACTCACTCGTGTAGGTCTGGCATCTTCCCAGCATAGCGGATATGTTTTTCGAGAACTCCTGGAAGTCTTGAATGTATGCCCTCGTTGCTTGGGTACATTTTTCCAGTCCTTGCTTCAGTCAGAAAATAAATGCTCAAATTATTGCTTGTTATTTAAATTAGCTAAGTAATATAAATAGCTATCCTTCACTGAGAAAGATTTTTAAATTACAAATCATCGTAAGGGGGAAAATAAAAATCACCTGTAATCCCTTAGTTCAAAATACCACTGATTTGTTAGTGTATCAGTTTTTAAAAGTTTTCCCATGCATTTCATCATACATATATAAATATATATTTTAAAATGTGATTTTACTATAACGCTTTGTAACATATTTTCACTTGCTAATACACTGTGAACATATTTCAATACTAATTAATAGATAGCTATACGATAATTTTAATAATATAGAATTCCATTGCATTGATGTCCTATTTATTCTGTTAGACTCTTTCTGATGGACATTTATGGACTTTTCAACAATGCTGAAAAGAATCTTTGTATTAAAGTCTTCGTGTACTTATCTGGTTATTATCTTAGGGTGGATCTCCAGAAGTAAGCTCCATCCCCAGCACCTGGCACAAGGCCTAGCACATACTACTTAATAAATATTTACTGAGAGAAAGAATAAAGTGAATGGAGACCGGAAATGGGGTGGCTGGGTCAAAGAGGACATATTCTTAAAGCTCATTTGGCAGTCTATCAAAATGCTCTCCATAAAAGTTGTAAAAATTGCTACTCCACAAACAGTAGTACAGAAGACTGTTCACTTTGAAGGAAAAGAGGGAGGGAGAGGTAGAAAGAGAGAGAGAAACTCCCTAAATCTACCCTCTTATTTCTTTAGTACCCCTCAGACACGAATCCCTCAGGGTGAGGATTGTGTCAGCTTGTGTGTAAGTGTCCACACTGGTCATCAGTGACTATCTTCTGGGAGCTGACGTCCCCACCAGGTCCTGACCAGGACGGGGAGATCTATACAAACCATATCCCTCTTTTTCAAATCCACATTCATAGCCATCAAAGTATTTGTCTGTACTTTATGCCCCTGTCTGCACATCAACTTTTCAGGTACTGAGGAAAACCTGCAGGGATCTGGCTGGCGCTTATCCCAGGGTAAGTCGGTGTTAAATGCAGAGGGACCACGGTTGTGCATAATTCTGGCACTTTCCAGGAGGCACACGGGGGAGGAGCTGTCTGAGGAGACGACAGGTGAGGCAGCCGCTGGCCTGGGAACATCGCCTCCCCTGCCCCCAGACCTCAGGGGCTGGACCACGTTAGGAAATGAGTTCAGCCTGCTCTTTGTAGTTATTTTATTTAACCAGATGATCAACTAATTTGCACTTCAGAATTTTTCAAGAAAATATAGAGAATAAATATTGGAGATAAGAGTGTCTTTGGGGGAAAAAAGTGTCTTTGGAAGAAGAAAAATAATTTATCAAAATTTAACTTGTATAAAAGCAAGGCAATTAAGCATGAAATAATCACCAGGAGTATGTCAAAGTCTAGTGCAGAGGGTTACATTTGTCCCTGGGAGCCTGTCTGTGAGGCAAAAATGTTGGGTTTTTACAAATTTTAATGAAGCGGCAGCTGTGGCACCTGGAGGAGGGACCCCAGCATTTTCTATCTGACACAGCTGAAATCTACTCATTTCTAAACCCAAGCGCAGAGCTGCAAAGAAGCTAAGACGTAACATCTTGGTTCGACATCATGACTTTTTACGGTGGCCTCCTGTTTTATCATAAAAAGACAAAAAGAAAAGCAAAAACTTGCTACCATCCTGATACGGTAAAACATGAATAAAAAGTGACCTCCCCATTTTTCATTTTTATATTTTAAAAATTGAACTATTGAATAATAATAACATTTTGGACATTTACCACTATGCCAGGGAACATCCTAAGTATGGATTAATTTATTAAATCTTCAGAATAGCCATAGAAGGTCAATTCTATTATCATCCCATTTTACAGATGAGAAAAATTGCTAGATCAGAGCATCAGGTGAAGCCCCGCTCAGAGCTGGGGAGTGGTACAGGCCGGACTCTAGAGTTGGTGCTCTGAACCACTAGAGTACGAAAACTCTCACGTGCGACGTTGGCCATGTATCTGGCATTGACTATGTGGGGAACGTGCATCCCGGTAGCTAGGGAAGCTGGGCTAAGATAAGGTGACTTGCGGGAGGCATGCACCCCGGATCAGGTGCACAGATGCCACCTACCTCCAAGACTTGAAAGCGCTGGTAGATGTAGTGCACCATGCCCGGGTCCTGGGCACGCCGGGGTGGGGGCAGAAGAGCCGCCAGACACAGAACCAGGACAGCAGAAGCTCGCCGAAGGGCCGTCATCGTCCTGCAAACCACCCAGGGGTGGAATCTCCTCTGCTGTGCTCTCTAAGAAAAGCCAAGGGTCCAGGTGGTGGTCTCCTGCTTTCTAGCCACTGCTGTGAAAATCCTCTAAAAACAGCCCGAGAGCCAAGCCTGCTTGTTATTCCCCCAGATGGGTGATCTCACTTTGGAAGCCGGTGATCAAGTCCAGCTGTTGGCAAGCCCGTCCCTGGAGGCCTTGCAGGTCGACTTGGGGTAGAGAGCTCCTTGGGTCCATCTGTTACCATCACCCTTCGCACACACTGATCCTCTCCAGGCTAGTGGCTGCACGCTTCTACAGGCCTGGGTGAGCGTGCGTTGGGGTGGGGGTGAGGGTGGGGAAGGCTTCCCCCCTTTTCTTCGCTCTTTGCGTTCTATTTCTGCTTTCCTCCTCCCTAGTGGACTCTGCAGTCCAATCACAGGCCTGACCCAACACAAACCACCCCCAACTTCTCCGAGTTGGAATCTCAGTTTAGTTTCTGGCGAAAATTCCCAGAATCCTTTTCCCAGAAGTCCTGTTGGGAGACCCCACCCCTACTCCGGACTCTTCGCATTCCTGCAGCTCTTAAAGGCACAGCAAGGGAAAAAAAAATCAAAGTTTGGCTACACCCCTGTCTCGGAACAGTCAGTGCACAGGGCTGGCTGCCCCTTGGGGAGAGAGGTACGAGCCACAGGCCTGGCTGCCCCGGGGCTGATAGCTGAAAAATGGGAGGACGGAGCTCAGAGGAATTGCATTAAGGGGCACAACAGTGGCTATCTATACAGCCCTGCTTCCAGAGCCAAGCCATCAACTCCTTTTCTAAGGAAGTCTTTGAGCTTTCTCAGTCTCTAGAAGCAGAATCCTCTTCCTGTAGCTACAGGCCAGCAATTCATAGGACGCAGTTTCTTCAGGCCCTGGGCCAGCTGGAGATACGTAATGTCCCCAGGGCAAAGTGGTAAAATCCTCCTTCTTTTTTTTTTTTTGCCTTTGCTGTCCAGGCCTTTAATGATCTCAATCTCTCCTTCCATGAGTGGGTCCAGAATACCCATGGTTCTTTCTCACTCATCTACCAAACTGGGTAAGGTTGGGGGCATCTATGAGACATGGGAAGAACTCTGGCCAGGAGTCAGAAGATCTGGGTTTGCATTTGGTTCCTGCAAGAGACACTAAAAGACAGAATTGCCCAGGGAGCATTTGTAAGTCCCTATCTCCATTAGACAGATGTTCCTCTCTACCTGTCTTCCACATGACCTTGGCCCCTAACTGTTCCTCCCCGTCTCCCCGCCCCCCCCCCCCGCCCGGTGTCCCTTGGTAAGGTGGCAAACAATGGCTCCTCATCCCAAAGTTTAATTCCTCCCATTTCCCATAACCATCTTTGAACCATTCCCCAAAGGAGGTAAACTTCGGCTGACCCATCCTCTTAAATCCTCAGAAACAATACTGCCCGACTCAGCCTCCTTCCCCAAGTGAAAATGCTCTTTCAGAAACTTCTTGTGCCTGGCATCTTGGAACCAAATCTTCAGCTAAAGGAGCTCTGGCTGATTTTATTCATGAATGCTTCAAGTCCTAACATTGAGACCGTGAACTCAGATGGCTAAGGTCCAACGGAGGGAAAACTCTGATTGTATCACAACTAACTTTTGCGGGGGGGGGGGGGTGGCGTTGTGGGAAATCGTTTTCTCGGTTTTCTGGAGCATGCTTACATTATTTTCACAATGAAGTGCACATTCAAGACTCAGGAAGTCTAAGGAATTACGGCGAGTAGGTGAGGAGGCAGTGAGAGGCCTCGGCTGTAGCGGGAGGTCCTGGGGCTGTGCCCAGCGTGGCTATTGCCCTCACATCTCTGCAGTGAGCTTGGCCTGAGCCCTTCAGTCCCATCCGGCAGGCACTTACTTGCCCGCCCCTGATTCAGGCCCACGCCAGTCTCTCTTCAGTCACCAGCTTCATGGGCGATGGCCTCTCCACTCTAATTGTCCATCCCTGGTCTTAGTCAGAGAGCTTAACTCTTAGGGTCCCAGAGGCAGCAAAGCCCACAGCTGGCTCCCTGAGCCCATTAAGATTGATGAGTGGGAGCCCTCGTGTTCTTGTGTCCAGAGGTTTCATAAAGATTAAACTCCCTTTGGAGATAATCACAGATTTGACTGACACACAGTGGCCAACTATGGCCATCCTCACTCAGAGCAGGCCTTACTCAATGGAAAGAAAAAAATGGCTTGGTGCACCTTAGCCTACAGTTGGAATAAAATCATTTGCTTGGCTCTTTCATCTTCCTTACATTTAATCTCTGGCCTTGATCACTGCCATAAGCTCACTATGAGGACAGTGACCAAGCACAGGGACAGCCTGCTTTTCTCCTCCGTAAGTGTCTGAGCCTTCTGCTTTTCTGCCCCTGCATCCTGAGAGAGGAAACTTGAGCCCTTGACAGCCACCACTATGTCCTCAGTGGGGCTGGATCTAGGTCACCGGCCTTGATCTATAGGCCCGGGCCTGAGTTGACTGCCCTCGATGACCAGTCAGAACCAGAACTGTCGGTGCCCAGGCTGGTCAGCCCGCTGCGGCTGATCTCAGCCAGCTTCCCAGCTCCTCTTGGAAGCCTCTGCCACCTTCATCACAGGAGGCCCTTGTGCTGCTGTGCCTCTATATGAACAGACTCCCTGATTTCCAGAACCTCCTCTGCACCCCCTGCCTATTATGTTCCAGTCACCGGACTATGCATGCCCTAGGGATACTTCACAGAGAAGTGCTCGCCAACTCGGAGACTCTGCCTTCTTGAGGGAGAATTAACTGGACAGAATACCAGCTGGGATACAAGAATTCAGTATTTAGAGCTGACAAAGATGCTTCCTGGTTTTTTTCTTCTCCTTTCCTTTCCCTCATATTTTCCCTTTTGTATGTTAGTCCCACTCTGGCCCCCACCAGCTCTTTGCCTCACCATCATCCTCCAACCTTCCAGCCTTTTACAAGTAATTGCGTTGTTTCCTGCCTGAGTGATCAGAGCAGCCTCTAATTCCCTATCTATGTCTCTTCACATAAAGCACTGGCTGATTTTATGCCAAGAGGAAAGCGCTTTAAAACGTGACCTCGGCCAACCCCTCTTGCTTCGGCTCTTATCCTCCCTCACATCCAGCCTCCACAACCGCCACATCCAAGTGGCCCCAGACTCCCTTCGAAGTTTTACATCATGGTATCTTCGCTTAGCCTAGAATGTTTCTCCCTTTCGTAACCAGTGACCTCTTACTTATCCTACAAGTCTTCCCACCACCTCCTCACCCGCATCCCTGGCAGAATTAGCCCCTCTCTCATCTGTCTCCATAACATGCTGAAGACCGAGTCTTGGAAATGTGAGGGGAAGGCTGCTCTGGACATTGGTGCTCTCTGACGGAGGGGTGTGGCTGGCAGCGTCTGGGGCAGCGCTGTGGAAGGAGGATGAGAAGAAATACAGACCCCTCACGGGCTAAACTTGTCCATCTGCAAAATTCTTATTTTGAAGTCCTAACCCATAGTACTTCAGAATGTGACTGTATTTGGAGACAAGGCTTTTAAGAAGGGAATTAAGTTAAAACAGGCTATGAGAGTGGGCCCTAATCTAGTCTGACTGGTGACCTTAAACAAAGGGGACATTTGGGCACACAGAGAGACAGCAGAGGTCCAGTGTGCACAGAGGAAGCGCCATGTAAGGGCCCAGGAAGAAGGAGGCATCTGCAAGTCAAGGAGAGAATCCTCAGAAGAAACTAAACTTGTTGACACCTTGAGTTTTGAACTCTGGCCCCTAGTTTTGA
>CM052884.1:52960581-52971964 GCA_028534135.1 Potos flavus | reverse complement strand
TGAAGACAGTTATTAGCTCAAAGGTAGTCCAGGGTGAATTAGATCTGCTGCCTATTTAGCACCTGGATGTATTTTTACATATTCGGTCCTTCCAGGGCATTCAAGCAGATGACATCGCATCAGAGTGACGTTGCCAGGGCAGGTGCTGTGACCCCATCACCAAGGGCCTCACGTTAGTCACTAAGAGTCCTAGCGCTCTAGTCCATAGCGCTTAGTTTTCCCACTACATCAGGTGCTTTCTTCCATAGTCCGACCTTGGTTCTTGGCCATGACAATCGTGCTCCCCCCGTAACACACCACATTAGGCCACTGGAAGATGGCCAGACCATTCACATTCACCAAACCTAATCCAGAAAGAGGGCCAGTTATTGCTGTGGTTACAGCTCAGCATTTGGTCACTGGAATCGTCCGGGTGTTGTTGGATGGGAAGTTACTTAAGATCCTTGTAAGGTGGGTGTCCCACTGTGTCCTTGGCACAAAAAATCCTCTTACCAATAGTCATCGTTTCTGTAGGAAGAAGAAACAAAAAGAAGGCTTTGGTTTTCATCCATATACATATTTTTATTTTTTTTAAATTGAAGTATAATTAACATACAGTGTTATATTAGTTTCAGGTGTACAACATTGCTTCACAATTCTATACATTACTCCGTGCGCACCAGGATGAATGCAGTCACCATCTGTCACCATACAACGTTATTATAATATTATGGACTATATTCCTTCTGCTGTACTTTTCGTCTCCATGACTTATTTATTTTATAACTGGAAGTTTGTATCTTTTAATCCCCTTTATCTATTTTACCCATTCCCCCACTACCTTCCCCTCTGGCAACCACCAATTTGTCCTCTGTATTTAAGAGTCTTTTTTCACTTGTTTATTCATGTGTTCTGTTTTTTTTCATATTCCACATATAAGTAAAATCATATGGTATTTGTCTTTCTCTGTCTGACTTAATTTCACTTTGCATAACGCTTTCTAAGTCCTCCACGTTGTCACAAATGGCAAGATCTGACTCTTTTTAATGGTTGAATAGTATTCCATTATGTGTGTTTGTGTGTTTGTGTGTGTGTGTGCGCGTGCGCGCACTCGAGCTGCTTCCATATCTTCGCTACTGTAAATAATGCTGCAAGAAGCACAGGGAGGCATATATCTTTTCAAATTCGTGTTTTCATTTTTCTTTGGAATTTTGGAATTTTCTTTGGGGTTTAGTGGAATTACTGAATCACATGGTATTTCTGTCTTTAATTTTTTGAGGAACCACCATACTGCTTTCCAGAGTGGCTGCACCAGCTTGGATTCCCACCAACAGTGCCCAAGGCCCCTCTTTCTCCACATCCTCACCAACACTTGTTATTCCTTGTGTTTTTGATTCTGGCCATTCTGACAGGCGTAAAGTGGTATTTCCTTATGGTTTTGTTTGCATTTCCCTGATGATGAGTGATGTTGAGCATCCTTTCATGTGTCTGCTGGCCAGCTGTATATCTTCTTTGGAAAAATGTCTATTCAGGTCCTCTGTTCATTTTGTAATAGGATTATTTGCGGGGTTTTTTTGGTGTTGAGTTATAGATGTTCTCTATATATTTTGTGTATTAACATTTTTTTGGACATACCATTTGTAAATATCCTCTCCCATTCCGTAGGTTGCCTTTTGTTTTGTTGATGGCTTCCTTTGCTCTTCAAAAACTTTTTACTTTGGTGTAGTCCCAATAGTTTATTTTTGCTTTTGTTTTCCTTGCCCAAGGAGACATATCTAGAAAAATGCTGCTAAGGACAATGTCAAAGAAATTACTGCCCATGTTTTCTTCTAAAAGTTTTATGGTTTCAGGTCTCACATTTAGGTTTTTAATTCATTTAGACTTTATTTTTGTGTATGGTAAAGAAAGTGGTCCAGTTTCACTCTTTTGCATGTAGCTGTCCAGTTTTCCCAGCATTCATTTACTGAAGTGACTGTCTTGTCCCCATTGTCTATTCTTGCCTCCTTTGTCATAGATTAAGTGACCATATAAGCATGGGTTTATTTCTGGGCTTTCTATTCTGTTCCATTGAACCATGTGTCTATTTTTGTGTCAGTACCATACCATTTGGGGCTTAGAGGGAACATATGTCCACATAATAAAGGCCATAATGACACACTCAGAGCTAACATGATATTCAGTGGTGAAAAACAGAGAGCTTTTCCTTTAAGATCAGAAAGAAGAATGTCCACTCTCACCACTTTAACTGAACATAGTAAGAAAGTCCTAGCTATAGCAATCAGACAAAAAAGATATAAAAGGGGGCCCCTGGGTGGCTCAGTCGGTTAAGCATCTGCCTTCATCTCAGGTCATGATCCCAGGGTCCTGGGATCCAGCCCCTCATTGGGCTCCCTGCCCAGCAAGGAGCCTACTTCTCCCTCTTCCGCTTCCCCTGCTTGTGCTCTCCGTCAAATAAATAAATAAATAAATAAAATCTTTAAAAAAAAAAAAGATATAAAAGGAATCCAAATTTGTAAGATAGAATAAAACTTTCACTATTTGCAGATGACATATCATATATAGAAAACCCTTAAGACTCTACCAAAAAAACTATTAGAACTGATAAATGAATTCAGTCAAGTTGTAAGACACAAAATTAATATACAAAAGTCTGTTGCATTTCTATACACTAATAACGAAGTAGCAGGAAGAGAAATTAAGAAACACTCCCCTTACAATTATACCAAAAAGAATAAAAGATCCAGCAATAAATATGACCAAGGAAGTAAAGAGCCGCACTCTGAAAACTAAAGCACTGATGAAAGGAATTGAAGACAACACAAACAAATGGAAAGATATTCCAGTGCTCGTGGGCTGGAAAAATTAATATCGTTAAAATGTCCATACCACCCAAAGCCATCTACAGATTCAGTGCAATCCCGATCAAAATACCAGTAACATTTTTCATAGAACTAGAACGGATAATATTAAAGTTTGTATGAAACCACAGAAAACCCCGAATAGCTAAAGCAATCTTGAAAAAGAAGAACGGAGCTGGAGGTATCAGAATTCCAGGTTTCAAGATATACTGCAAAGCTGTAGCAATCATGCATACATTTTTAATGTGTAGCTAATAAGTGCCAGGCACTGTGATAGATGCCGGGGACACAGCGTGTCCCCGAGATGCTGGAGATACCACGAGTAAGACACATACCCCCCTTTCAACGGGCTTACAGGGGGAGAAGTTACAAGGTGAGAAGCTGAGTAACAGAGGTGTGCAGAGAATGCGCAGGAGCAAAGAAGGACGAGGGTTTGAGGAGGTCTACAGAGAGGATTCTGAAAGATAAGTCAAGCTGGGCCATTTAGGCTGAAGGGGGTCCATCACGAGGGAAGGGAAGGCCATCTGGGGCAGAGGAAAGAGCCTGCACAAAGGTACAAAGGCAGGCGAGGTTTATGGCCCACTGGAGGAATAGGCAGGCTTAGGGGTGAGTAGAGGGGGAGGAAGTAAGGCTAGGGAGCGGAGTGGGGGTGTCTGTGGGGGCGCGACACCCATTCCTGGTTTCCAAGCTGTGAAGGATGGGCTCTTCCAGTGGAGCCCGGCCTTAGAGCAGCAGGATCTCTCCTGTTTCACACTCAGTGAAGCATCAATTTAATTTCAACTCAGGGCATGTTCCAGTACAGATTAAGGGTATTAATGCTGCTGGCCCAGAGAGAAAACCAGAGTCACTCCCAAGGACACAGCAATAACGAAATACACATATATTAACTTTGGGAGAGCCACAAACATTCTGAAACTGGAATATATGGACTGGGTTTCATGGATCAAATACTCCCGCGTGAGGCTCTAACTTAGCCCAAGTAATAAAAGCCAGAGCAGACATTGCAGATGGACATGACTGTACCCCTCGACTTGGAAGGGTGCCCCTGGCTGTGGGAAAGGGGATGTTCCTTTCTAAGTCTAGAAGGGAAATGTGAATGGATAACTGTCTTCTATTGGGATTCGAAACGACCTCCCCAGGCCAGCTGATGTTCTGGAGCACCCAGAATGGCTCTACTTCCCAACTCACTGCCCACATCCGGCAGGATCTTCCCAGAGCCCCTTCTCTCAGCGTCGAGACCCCTATCTGCAGGCCCAGCCTGCCAGTCCCCGAATCCTTCTTGTCTGCGAAGGCAAACTGTCAACAGGCTTAGCCCCACCAAAGAGTTCGTTGTGCTGCTATTAGCCAACTGGGCCATGTACCACATTCCTTCGGTGTCTGAGTACCATGTGCCAGGCAGCAGGATATGAACTTTGCAAATCCTTAAAAGGACCCTAGAGAGAACCTATGAGGTTCTTTACTGGAGGACACAAAGATACAGAAAGATTAATTTGCTCAAAGTCACATTGTTACTAAGTGTCAGAGCTGGGATTTGAACTCAAGACTTCTAACTTCAAAGTCTATGCTTCAGCAATTGCATCATTCCTAAATTCACTCTGTAAGTCCCGTCTGTACATTTCTAGGTACTCTACGTCAGATGAAGGAACTTTAAGAAGCCGTAGTCTGAGCCAGCAGCAGCAGCAGGTGCCACAGCCCACTCATGGCTTCCAACTTCATTATTCCATTTCTCCGGATTCCACCAGCTAATAACCTACACGTGTACCTCATTTGCCCCCTCAGCTCTGCGCACAACCTCAGTCTTCCCTGTTCTGACCTTAAGTTTCTTCTTTCCATTTGAGCAGGCCCTTCCCACTGCTTTGGGTAGAGCTCTCCCCAAGTTCCCAGTCTTAGGGACCACCTCTGTATCTGCTGTGTTCTGGCCTTATCTGAAGCCTGCTTAGATGGCTGGGCTGTGACGCTAGCCAATGTTTTACCCATCTCCATACCCGGGGCTACCATTAGCACAGACCACGCTGCCAGGGGCCGAATTACAGTACAGCTCTGACCTGACCTCCATAGCTGGGTTTTGCTCACCTGGTGAGTTTCCTTGTGCATGCAATTAGCTGGAATCAAACTCAGTCCCTGGGGATGGTGTGGAGAGGCCTCTTCTCTTTTTCTTCAGCTGGGTCTTCCTCTTCTTTAGCTGGGTTTATTTTCTGGGCTCTGATCCCGGCTGGTCCCAGTATCCTTTGTGTTCCTACCCTAGACAGTGCCACCAAGACCCTAGACTGTTTTTGGTCTGCCAGCCCACAAGAGGGTAGGACAAAGGAGTTTCAAGGTCTGGTGGAATGGTAGGGTCATCTCTACCAGGGGTCTTGCAAGAGAAGCTTCTTGGAAATGAACTTCTCCTAGGGCATGTCAGATATACAATTTAGGTGCGAAAAAAAAGTAGTTGTTACAGGAGAAGGGCAATTTTGAGTGTCGCATGGGTGAAGTGTGCTGTGGCCCAACCCCTTCTGTCTATCTTTTGTGGGCGGAAAGACTGGAAAAACTCAACCAAAGAAAAAATAAGCAAATTACACCACCTTTCCAAACTCTTATAACCGAATGGGCTGTTTCTCAGCCAAGATTTCTGTAAACTGAGGTGTAAGGAAAAATTTGTCTAGAGTTCAGAAGAGCACTGACCCAGTAGGGTTTTGGTGGGGAGACGGGGTGGTAGAGACCGTGGCCCCAGCACCAGAGACAGCAATGGTGGTGCCAACTGGTGGCCAGAAGGCTGGCCTAGCTGGTTCCAGGGCTGGTAACAGACCCATCTCGGGGGGCAGAAGCAGCAGCGTCCTTGTTATCTGACCAGTGGCCTCCCAGGCAGCACTAGGGGTTTGGAAAGCATCAGAACCTTCAGTGGCATCAATAGGAAATAGCAGTTACAATCTTATCAGAACAGAGGGGAATTGAAGTGAATTCAATTGTCCTGAGACATACAGATCCCGTTTGAATTAAATTGAATTGAGACCAAAGATGAGAACAATCTCAATGAAAACTGTAATGCAAAGTGACATTTCGATCACAAAAATGACAGTTGATGTGAGACAGGCCGTTGAAACTGACCCCAAATTAAGAACATGAAAAGATTGGGTGGATCATTAGATAATATCTTCCTGTGAATTTGAAAATGGGTCTTGATTACAGGAAGTATCTAAGGGCTTTGAACGAAGAAGCTTGTCAGAAATTGAAGTGACTCATTACATGATTCAATCTTACATGGGCTCATTATTGTTACACTCGTATTTTAAATTTTTATTTAAAAACCATAAAAATCTCATGATTTTGTTGACTATTACTTAACCTGGCTTTGCAAAATACATGAGGAAACCTCATGCCCCACCCTTGCTTAGAATCTGATTAGCTTTTTTTTTCTTTCTCCAAAGAGGGCATTCTTTGTTCTTCATTGCCCCTCACCTCTTTAAGAATGGTGTTAAAACATTGTGAATGTGACCGTACTCTCCGTGAGGGACTGGGGCGACACCTGGAAAAGTGCAGTCCCCTGGGGTAACAGCTACGCTTTGTGGATCACTCAAGCCCTCCGGTCCATCCTAAGAGCTTCGCATAGCTCATCTCGTTCGATGCTCGCTCGGACCTCTGTGATGGATACTACACTGACATTCTTACAGAGCTAACTGAGTCCAAGAAAGGCCAAATAACAAAGGTAGTGAATGGCAGAGCCAGCATCTGCCATTGTTTACGGTTCCAAATGTAAGCTCTTGAGGACCATGCCCAGGATGGCAAGTTATTGCCCGCCACCCCCCCCCCCCATATGCCAACTCCATTACAGCACCTTTCCAAAAAGGATTTTCCATTCAGAGAGTAATTCGGAACGGTCCAGACTTTGTAGGAAAGTGTACTAAGACCCGCTGTCAAGTCAACCTTCAGGAGAAAGGCGGTGAGTGTTGGTGTGTGTGACACGTTCTCTGATACTGAGAAGGCTCACCAGAAACAAGCGAGAAGCAAGGGCTGTAAGTGAGGAGTCATTAAAAAGGTTCACGGCAGGAGGTGCTGTCAGAGTTTTCAGAGGGTGGGACAAATCAGGGAATTGTTGCCAAGGCAATACTTACTCTGCCTGGTGGAGTTGGATATTTGGAGTTTGTTACTCCAAGTTTATAATTTATTACATTTATTCATTAGTTGATTCCGCAAACATTTGTTGAGCACCAGGCAAATGTGCGGACCATTAGAAACACAAAGATGACCTCCGCGCACCTTACTCTTGAAGAGCTTGTGGTTGTCAGTAAAAGACCAGAGAAAGAGGACACTGAGCAAGGAAAAAGAGTAACTGAAGTCTCATCAAGAAGCCTGACAATAGGGACGCCTGGGAGGCTCAGTCGGTAAAGCGTCTGCCTTCGGCTCAGGTCATGATCTTGGGATCTTGGGGATCTGGGATTGAGCCCTGCATCATCAGGCTCCTTGCTGAGCGGGGAGTCTGCTTCTCCCTCTCCCTTCCCCACTGGTGCTCGATCCCTGTCTCTCTCTCAAATAAATAAATAAAATCTTAAAAAAAGAAGCTTGACTGTAACCACTGTGGGGTGGTGGTGGGGAGAAACAGAGCGTGAGTGTGTGCTCATGTAAGCGCTCATGAAGAATTCCATCTCCCACATCAGGGATGAAAAAGGAAGAAGCTATAAAAACAATTGGGTCAGGGTGAAAGTTGAAATGTTCCTAGGATATATGAGAGGATTTCATTTCATTGTGAAATGAAATCCCACTAAAAAAGGCTGGGGTTATCTCCCACTGACAGCACAGCTGGCAGAAGCCAACTAGAAGAAGGGACTTGTCTTGTAAATGCACAGCTCTGGTGAAATTTTCCGGGGAGCAATCCAGCCCTTTCCCATGTCTGTGCACAGGTATCCTCCCTTTGCAACTGGGGACTCAGACCTCCAAATGGCCATCTCTAGTCTCAGTTGCTACTGAAGAACTGATAATTCTCTTCCTGCTCGTGGGAAAATTAACTTTGTGACAGCAGAAAGGTATAACATATAAGAATTCTAATTAATGAATAATGCTTGTATCTAGGTTATATTTATTTCAAGCGCAATAACACATTTTGTGGTCACAATTCTGTTTTATGTTTTTAAGGTAAGTGCTTAATAATATGATATAGCAAAAATTACTGGATTTATTATTTTAACAGATATATTTAGGATGACTTGACTAGTTACATTTATTTAAATGCTCAGGAAATGCTTTAAATCCTTTAAATGCTCAGGAAAATCCGATATGCTAAGTTTACAAATTTATTTTCTTTTTTAAAGATTTTATTTATTTATTTGACAGAGAGATCACAAGCAGGCAGAGAGGCAGGCAGACAGAGAGGAGGAAGCAGGCTCCCTGCTGAGCAGAGAGCCCGATGCGGGGCTCGATCCCAGGACCCTGAGATCATGACCTGAGCCGAAGGCAGAGGCTTCAACCCACTGAGCCATCCAGGCGCCCCTATAAATTTATTTTCTAAGATCCTGAAATGCTTAAGGAAATTTAATCTCTATGTATAAGATTTTTTATTTATTCACATTATAAGAGTTAAGAGTGCTTGACTGAAAAGCTTACGGGCAGTGAAAATACTTTGTATGATACATGTATGATACGTGCTATTGTATGATGGATACATGTCTGGTGGATACATGTACGATGGATACATTGTGCAAACTCAGAGAATGTACAACATCAAGAATGGATCATAACGTAAACTATAGACTTTGGGTGATACCGATGTGTCAATGCAGGTTCACTGACTGCAACAACTGTACCACTCTGATGGGAGATGCTGACAGCGGGGGAGGATGTCTGTATGTGGAAACACCGCTTAAATGGGAACTCGCTATACTTTCTACTCAGTTTTTCTCTGTGAACCTAAAACTGCTTAAAAAAATAAAATTTATTTAAAAAAATAAAGAGTTGGGGCGCCTGGGTGGCTCAGTGGGTTAAAGCCTCTGCCTTCGGCTTGGGTCATGATCTCAGGGTCCTGGGATCGAGCCCCGCATGCGGCTCTCTGCTCAGCAGGGAGCCTGCTTCCCCCTCTCTCTCTGCCTGCCTCTGCCTACTTGTGATCTCTCTCTCTCTGTCAAATAAATAAATAAAATCTTAAAAAAAAAAAGTTTAAAAAAAATAAAAAAATAAAGAGTTATCAGTGGTTGAGAACAATTTGGTTTACAACCATTGTGTTGGATGTTTGAAGTGTTGGACATAATCACACTTTAAATTTTTTGCTTCGGTTTGAAATGTTTAGGGAATTTAGCCAATCGATTGCTGAAACAGTGTTTAAATATTAGGAGAATTTTATTTGCTAGTTTATAAGGTTTTTTCTTTAATTTGGAACATTTAAGAGAATTTGATTAAGTGTGAAATTAGTGTTTAGCAGTTTAGGGAAATATAATCTGTCAAGTTAATGAGCTAATTGAGAATTAAACAAAGAACAAATGAAAATGAGTGTTTTAATTTCAAAACAAAATGATGGGATTTATAAATCATTATAATAGTTAATATTACATAACACTTAGTATGAACTATTCTAAGACGACTACATCTATTAATTCACTTGCTCCTCACCACAGTTCTCTGAGGTGGGTATACTATTATTATCCCCATTTTACAGATGTGGAAATCAAGGTACAGAAATGTAAAATGACTGCTTTATCAAGTGCTATGGAATGAACCATGTACCCCACAAAATTCATATATTGAAGCCCTAACCTCTAATGTGATGGTATTTGCAGATGGCACATTTGCGGGGTATCTAGGGTGAGATGAGGTCCTGAGGGTAGGGCCCTCACGAAGGGCTTAGAGCCCTTAGAGGAGACATCAGAGAGCTAGTGCTTGCTGTCTTTCCACCCGTCATGTGAGCACACAGGGAGAAACCAGCCATCTGCAAGTCAGGAAGAGAGTCCTCACCAGAACCCGACCATGCCAGTACCCTGACCTTTGACTTCCAGCTTCCCGAACCGTGAGGAATAAATGCTTGTTGTGTAAGCCCTGGTCTACGGTATTTTGTTACAGCAGCCCAAGCCAAGGCACCAAGTGCATCAGGGTCCTAGGGTTTTCATAACAAAATACAATAAACTGGGTGGCTTACAACAATAGGAATTTATTCTCTTCCAGTTCTGGAGGCCAGAAGTCTGGATTCAAGGTGTCAGTGGAGCCGTGCTCTTTTTAAAGACTCTCCAGAAGAATCTTTCCTTGCCTCCTCCTGGCTCCTGGTGGTTGCTGGCAATCCTCGGCTGGTAGCCCCGTCACTCCAATCTCTGCTCCACTGTCTTCTCTCTGTGTCTTCACAACATGGTCTTCTTATTATAAGGACACTAGTCCTTGGATTTAGGGCCCATCTTAATCCAGTACGATGTCATTTTAACATAACTAAATATATCTGCAAAGATTCTATTCCCAAAAAAGTTTCTGGGTAGATCAGAATTTTGGGAAGACACCATCAACCTATTATCCCATGTCACCAATATCCAGCACATTGATAAACTCAATGTCAATTCTCAGTCCTCATCTTATCTGACCTCTTGGCAACATCTGAGATCTGATCACTTCCTTGTCCTGGAAACAGTATCTTCTCTCTTGTCTTTGGATGCTCCTAGTTTTTTTACAACTTCAATGATTTTCTCCTTCTCAGTCTCTGTTGGTTTCTCTTCTTTTTCCCACCTTTAAGTATTAGAATGTCCCAGTTTTTAGTCCTTGGACCTCTTCTCTTCTCCATTTATATGTCAACCATCTTTACAACATCAGCTTGACCTTTCTCTGGAACTCCTGATTTTTGCATCTAACTTCCACTTCATGTCTCCCTATAGATACCCAAAAGACACTTCAAACTCAGTAGGTCCAACTTCTAATTGTCCTGCACGGATGCTCTATCTGCTGTTTTCCTCAGCTCACTTCTAGCTGCTCAAGCCTAAAATGCTGAAATCATCCTCCACTTCTCTGTTACACCCTACATCCTGAAATCCTACCCGGTCTCCTTCCAAAAATGTATCCAGAATGTAACCACTTCTCATCACCGCCGTGCTAGTATACCAGTCCAAGCCTCTACAGTTTCCATCTGGGTAACAGCAGTAGACTCCTAGTGGATCTCCCCCCACTTCCAGCCCTGCCCCCTACAGTCTATTCTCAACACAGAATCAAAGGGATCAGTTATAACCTCAGATCACGTCGCATCCCTCTACAAAATCCTGCAATGGCTTCCTCTTTGTCTCAGAGTATGAACCAGAGTCTTTATAAAGATCTATCAGGTTCTATGTAATCTGAGCCCTGCACACCTGTTACTTTTCTGATCTCATCTCCTATTTTCCTCCCTCACCCTGCATCCCCCACATTGTTCTCAGGGCTTCTTGTACACACGTCCCTAAGGCCTTTGTATTGGCCACCCCCTTAGCCTGCATACTTAACATGGCTTCCTCCCTCATTTCCTTCAAATGTTTGCTCAAATGTTTCAGTTCTCCATGAGATCTACATTACATCTATTAAGATTATCACCGCCCCTTAAAAAAAAACCAACCAACCAATCAACTAACCAACAACAA
>CM052884.1:52943867-52960081 GCA_028534135.1 Potos flavus | reverse complement strand
GCACCTGTGGTACCAAATGCTGTTTATGGATGGGGAAGCTGTCATGAGGCCACTGCGCTTGGACGCTCCCGGAAAAGAGGACCAGCCCTTCCGAGGGGTCCCGAAGCATGAGAGTCAGGGTCGGCCCAGTGTTTCTGGCCAGGACTATATAAGCCCCGAGGAGCCTGGCTTCTCCTTTAGCAATAATGACAAGAGGGGCGCCTGAGTGGCTCAGTGGGTTGAGTATCTGCCTTTAGCTCAGGTCATGATCCCAGGGTCCTGGGATCGAGCCCTGCCTCAGGCTCTCTGCTCTGCAGGGAGCCTGCTTCTCCCTCTCCCTCTGACGCTCCCCCTGCGCGTGCTCTCTCGCTCTATTTCAAGTAAATAAATAAAATCTTTAAGAAAATAATGACAATAATAATTAGTATCTATTGAGAATACACTAGGCACCAGGCACCCTTATAAGTGCTTTACATTTATTAACTCATTTAATCCTTACAACTCTAGAAGGTGGTTAAAAAATGATCTTCACTTTATGTCTTCCTAACAATAACCATGATCATCTGTGAATGTCAGGACTGGACACCCCGCCCTGAGCTATCCCTGGCTGGGAGCTTCTCCCTTCCCTGTAGCCCTGGCTGCACAGCTGTGGATCAGGGGGGTGCCCCCGGCCGGTCTGGCACCTGAATGGTGCTGCGCCCGGGGCTACTTCCCAGCTTGGGGCTGCCACGTAATTGCTGCTTACGCCGGGAGCAAAGCCAGCCCTGTGGTCAGTGCCCTGCTGGCCACATGAGCCGGACTTTTTGGCAACTTCAGCAGAAATCTAGGCACATCTGTGCGCAGGAGGGCGGGGCGGGCTGAGCCCAGAGGCTGGCCAGGAGTGGGGCGGCAGTGTGAAAACATCGGCCTCTAAATGGGGGATGTCCCCAGGGCCCCGTGGTGCACACAGCACTTCTGGGATCCCCGCTCTAGGTACAGAGTCTCAAAGGCTGGCTTGGCCTGAAAGCCCTGCCTATTAAAAGAACTATGTCTCTGGCATCAACTGTCCCCCAAAAGCTGCTTTGGGTGGCATAGAAGAAACAGAAAGTGGCTTAAAATATAAACTTGGGGCATGACCATGTCCAACAGTGAGCCCACCAACTCACTATAGGAGACAGAAAAGGGCAGTTGGAGATATAGGAGGAAAGTAGGCTCATTCTGGGAGCCAGCGGGAGCCAAGAGAAGGCAGGATCAGCGCAGAGGGGGCACAGAGTGAGGCTGCCATCAGGAGCTCCTGGGTGGGTCACCATGAGGGAGACTGAGGCCTGAGGGCACAGCTGTGAAGCCCGAGCTGGGCAGTGCGGCCTGAGGCCTGGGGCCACCTGCTCTCAGAGGCCACTGGACCTAGAGGGAGCACATTTTGGATAGTCTGATTTTCCCTTCTGCTTTTCTTCTTCCCCTGGACGTCCTTGTATGTTAAGTAACAACAACTATCAAAACTTACCTAGCACCCATTAAGGGCAGACACTCTGTTAAACAAACATGCTATGTGACTATCTCATTTAGTCTCAAACTGCTCCATTTGGGAAAGTCGATCACTGTGCCGTTACAGAGATGAATAATCTGAGGCTCAGAGAGGTTCAGAAACGCGCTCAAGAACGCATAGCTCAGAAGTAGTGAAGCCCAAACGAGAGCCCAGTGGTCTAACTCTCGAGCTTGTGTCTTTCATACCACGCTCTCCTGGGTTCCCACAGTGAAAAGACCTCATCCCTGGCTTTCAGGTAGTGGGTAGGGGCCTAGGGCTCGCACAAAATCCCTCCTGGGAGCCTGGTGGGCAAATGAGCCACCCTCCCATCTGTCCACAGCTGACCTCTAGGGTCCTGTAGTAATCCTGCTCTGGAAAATCAGGAACTCCACTGGAGACCAAAGGCAGAGCTGGGCACCGCCCTCTGCGTCCATTCTGCCCTGCTATCCCAGGCCGGGCCGACTTCCAGGGAGGTGGGACCACAGTATTCCTGGCTCCACTTCCCCTGGGGAGCCACACACGGGCCTCCATTCACTCTGGAAATTGGGCAATTTTTCACTTAAAACCATCTGAAAACAAACTTCATGCCTTCAAAATTATACATTCACAGAACATTTCTAGACTCTGGAATAGGATTAGGCGGTAATGATTTAATTGATGGTTAAGTGTGTAGATAAAATGAATGTGCTGAATCCTTTCTGTAATTATCTCTCCAAGGAGCCCTGGCGGCTGTAATTACTGTCTGAGGCCGAAATTACAAGCCAGCTGTAGTTTTAAGCAAAATGTGTTGAAGCCCCTGGCAGATGGAGTGAAAGTCAGTCGCGAGCAGCCCAGGAGTCCCCTAGGACTCATCCAAGGGAGCACAGCCCTTGCAGGGAGAGGCTCGTCTTCCAAACCTGGGGAATGTGTTCTCACAGTCGCTCTGCACCCCTGGCCCCAACCTACGCCCATAGCGCCATCTACACCCTGCTGGGGGCCAATACACCAAATTAGGGTATAAATCCAGGTCTGGATTAACCAGCATGGCTGTCTCCGCTGATCAAATGAGTCCAATGGTGACTAAATGCTTTGCTTTGCGGAAGCTAAGCTCCTGCCGGGATAATTATGCACAATTCATGTATTCATTCAACAACCACCACAGAATTGGGGAGTGCCTCCTATGAGCCAGGTGCCGCGTGAAGGACTGCGTATTCATGGGCGAAGAGAGCAGGTATGGCTCCTGCAATGGTGGCCCGTGCCGCCTGAGTCATCCTTGACCTGACCAGCAACCTGCTAAAGATCTCACACATCTAGACCTGCCCGTGGAGACCAGGAGGGTGGAGACAAGACAGTGTCAGGAAGGGGCGGGTGCCGGGAGCTGAGGAGGAGGCCCAGGAGCTGCTGGCTGCAGCATAGCCTGTTGGAGGCAACGGGCTTGGTTCTCAGGCCTCTGGTCTGCAGCCTCCGTCATGCATTCAGCACTTCCGGAGATGCTCACCATGTGCACAGGCTCTGCTTCTCTCTGGTTCATTCCTTCTGCCCCCAAACTACGGATCCCATACCCGACCTTCGCTGTGCAGGACTCTTAGCAGAGGTGAACAGGGCAGAATACAGCAAAAGGTAATGCTTACCCTAAGTGTTATCAAACAATCTGATTACTCACTTGTGTCTATGTCCTTAGACTCTAAATTCCATGGGGAATGGGGCTAGCATTTCCCCCACTTTCTCTCTAGTGCAGGATGCTTGGCACCTGCTCAGAAATCTCTGGTTTATCTATGGAAACAAACCATCACATGCTAGGGAGGAAGGAGGCAGACAGGACTGGCACACTCTATTACTGGAGGGAGATCAAAGGTCGCAAACTCCACCCCTAAAGGGGAAGGGGTGTCAGGTGCAGGTTCTGGGCAGTGGAGTCTGTGGAATGAGGAGCAAATCCAGGCTTCCCCAGGGGTCCACTAGAATACTTCCATTCCCTTTCTCTTTCTCTCCCCACTTTCCCTCACTAGTCTGTGCTCCTGGAAAGAAAGTGCATGTGTTTTTATCGCTGAATCCTCAGTGTCTAGACATTGCGTAGTTCAGAGTGGCCCTAAATAAGTGTTTATTGAGTAAGAGCATCAGGAAAGCCATCTGAGTGCTGAAAGCTTTCCTGCACTGACGCCGATGGCCAGGGGAGGGCAGCAAAGGGCAGCAGAGCTGATGGCAGAGGCCTTGGAGAAGGAGGCTTGCCCTTTGGGGATCGCTTGGCACTGAAGAAAAAGTCCTATTATTCACGTGAATATTTGGGGACACTTGGAAGCACCAAGACAGGAGAACATTGCCGACCGACGTCCAATGAAGCCCAGTGTCCTAAAGGAGGGAGACCAATTTGAGCAGGCGGTTAGAGAGGCTAGAGGCTGGTGCCAGAGTAGAGGTGTGTGGACAGAGGGGTTGATGTGTGGGATCCCAAGGAAAGCCGTCCAGAGTCGCAGTGCTGGCAGCACGAGCCCCGTGCAGAATGGCTCCCAGGGCTCCAGACTTACTCTTGGGGCTCTGGTTCTTAAAGTGACAAGTGTCCTGAAAGTCAGGCCTGATACCACCTCCCATCCTGGTTTGGGCTCCAGAACAGCAGGAGAGGGCCAAGATCAGACCGGGCTGTGTGGAGAGATGCTCTCAAGGTCTCCCATAGGTGTGGGAACCGGCAGACTGCCAGATTGTTGGAAGCGCTCCTCGTCTCAGTCAAGTTTCCCTGGTGCATGGTGTGCTGATGGCACGTGCAGAGATGTGACAGGAAAGCAGGTGGGGCAGCGGCCACGGCTGCCCGCCGGGACGCCTCTCACCGTAGAGGTTCTCAGTGGGGTTGCTGGTTCGGCAAACGCAGGTTGCAGACTTGAGTTGCTGCGCTGTGGTGCCCACGTTGGCTAGAAAATGCTGTGCTTCCAAGACAGTGGAGCCCAGAGCTACTGTGGACGGACCTCAGGGGAATGGATGCCTGTCGTAGTTAGACATCGCTAGGGGACAAGGACATGGTGTTTCCTGGGAGTATGAAGGGAGTCTGCCTGAGGGTAGAAAACAGTATCCTCCAAATCAAGGGAAGACCTCTGTGCCTCGACGGGTGTGACATGGCCAGTTAACCCAAGTGGGAGGTAGGACACATGTCCCTTCAGGGTGCTCTGGGTGTCAGGAGCTTTGGGAGGTCCTCAGCCCAGGAGAATATGAAGAGGCACATAACCTCAGATTTTTTGACCAAAGCCTCCATGGAAGCAAATTCGCTGCATGATACCTCCAAGTGTCCAGGTGTGAAAAACAAGCGGCCCTGGGTCAAGTCCATTGTTCCTTGACGAAGCCCAGCTTGCTCGTGGAGACAGAAGACCCGATTTCTAAGTACAGGACTGGTAGGGGCCCTTTTAGGGAAATGGTGAGACAAGCTAGGCCTATATTTCTAGAGAGTGGAAGTGCAGTGGAGAGGCAGAAGGATGAGGATTGTGTGGGATGATGAGAGAGAGAGACTAGATAGTAAGACAAAGGCGAGAGTGCACCTTCCCTTCAGTGTTTTTTTCAGCCTTTGTCCATGTCCATGTAGAACATCAGTAGGCATGTCTTCCTCTGAGTTCTTCCTTTCCTATCATTTGTGACTACATAGAAAGCATTGTAAAGAGCTTTCTAAATATATGGAGTCTCTTCCATCTAGGTTCCCAGCAATTGAAAATGCCTCCCTACTTTTTTTTTTTCTGAGTTTTTGAAAATCTTCATTTGAAAGCTGATGCTAGAATCTGACCATATCCAAACATGATCTCTTTCACTACCCTGATCTCAATGATGATACAGTAATTTTCCCCAAGGGCCTAATTACTCCTACTTTGCCAAAGAGTTCTTGTTTTTCTACATGTTTTATTTCTTTCTTCTCTTTAGTACTTTCATATACATTTTTTCTGACCTGAACTAACGGTCTACATTTATGAGAAGATGTCTTATGAAGCAAACTGTTAATTACCTGCCCAGCACCCACTCCTCCCTTATTTCCTCCCTCCTAAGCGAACCCCGAATTTGCCAGGTTTCCATTTCTCCTCACGCAACCATGCATCTCTGGGGAAGGGGACCCATCTCTGGAGTTGGATCTGTTTGGCCCACATAAGCCCATTCCTTTTGCCAGTGATGGATTCAAAAATTGGCATCTTCTGGCCAATGACATGTACGGGGAAAGTCTGTTGAGTGCTCAAGGAATTCTTTCCTTGCTCCCAACAAAAAGCGAGAAGAAGTACATTCTCCTCTGGTTATTTTTATGTCTGGACACAACGCCTTAAGCTGCTTCCATCTTGCCACCAACCTGAAGATGGACCAGAAAGGGAAGATGGCACAGCAGCCTGGAAAGAACCAGAGTTCCTGACCTTGTCGTTAGCCACCGTAGGGAATGGACAATCCCTGAGCCCTGTCCAACTCTAACTCCTCAGGCAGATGATCCATGTCTCTTTGTTTAATTCAGCTGGTGGCAGGATCTTGTTCTTCATCTCCAAAGTCTTCTGATACATCTTACCAGCAAAGTGACTCCAGAGCTTGCCAGATCCTCTTGTTTTTAACCAAAGAAGACTTCCAGGACCTGTCTCCTTGGTAGGTTTCTCCCTCATGAAGAGATTCTGCCTTGGCACTCGTGTTATGATTTGCTTTAGGAGAGCGCTGCCCCTCTAGCTGTGAACCTCCCTTGGTGGGCTCACTCTGCTAAGCCCCATATGTATCCCTCTCCATGAGTTTTTGGCCTCAAGTGCATGGATTTCCAGGTGGGTGCAGCACACCAGCCTGCCTGTTTCTAAGTGGTCTTCTGACGTGCCCTTGCACTGGGTTATTGTGCTTGTTCTCCATGTGGGATACATTAGAACGCTGGAGGTCACTTAGGGCTGGGCTTCTGATCTTCCCTTCCAAGTATCGCTGACACCTCTGATCCCAAAACTCTTTTTCCCACATCCTAGGGACTAGTCTGGTATGTTACCTGTTTGGTTGCATTGTTTCCCTTTTCCTCCTGGGATTCACTTTTAAATCCTCTTGATGGGATTAGCTAATCAACCACTAGTTCCCCCATGTCTTTGTAAGATCTGCATTCTTGGCTGAAAATGATTTCTTCTGGCATGTTAAGCCATGGTTCAGAACCTCATCTAAGCATCAGCCTGATTTTGTGAGGCAACCATTGGTCATCTTTGAGGCATTCCTTCCAGAGTTCCAAAGGACAAGAAGAAGAAGTAAGGAAAATACCACTTACGTTCTCAAGTCCTTCATCTTCCCACCCCAAAACCATTATCTCTAAAGATGTGTCCATGTTTGCTCCTAGTGAGTTGTCTATGGTTGATAAGAAACAGTAAATTTGACCAGTCTCAGCTCACTCTTTATTACACCTTATTGACCATCAGGAGGCCATCTTGCCATCAGATCGTTTGGGTCCATCTGAAGCTGCCTCACGACAGGGAATCACCAAGCAGGGTCTTTTCATGCTTCCCTCCATGCAGTTTTCTTCACACTCAAGTTCTTGGGGTTTCTCCTTCATCTGTGCTTCTCTTCCGGAAACTGTGGCTTCCTCTCAACGGGATCGATCTCATTTCTCTTGAGTATTGTTCTACTCATTCTAGCTTCTTCTCTATTGAGGGAGCTTTCTACCATCTTCAGATTTCACCTTAAGCACAGCTAGACTGTGGCAAACTATGTGACAACAAATGGAGTGGCCCAAATCCAACATCCGCCCAATGTACTTCTGGGCAGCCCCAAGTCCATACATGTTCCGCTAAGTCTTTGGGTTGCAAGGAATAAAGGCTCACTCAAGGTACCTCAATAAAAAGGTTTAGCCAGGGATGGTAGTGGGGATTTATCATGAAAACACTCACGGGGCAGTAATGGAAATGGATTCTCACAGAAGATCGAGAGCAAGAACCCTTGTAGACATAGGTCCTAAGACCAACTGAGCAGGAGTTTTGGGTCCAAGGTAACTCCTAGAACCTCTGCATCACAACTTCTGGATCTTGACTCTGGTCCACTATTAACTGAATTCAGCTGTTCTCTTCTTACTGACTGGCTTCTTCATCTTCTACTGAGCATATACTTCTACTCACTACAATTTCAGTGTACTTAGAATCTGGTTTTCCCATGGCCAACCAAGACCTCTAAAACCTCTCTCTATTTCACAGTCCTGCTGATGCCTCCTTTTCTTGACATATGCAGGGTCACTGGCAGTACCTAATGGGGCCAACCCACCCTGGGTTATCATGTGACCATGTCATATGTTACTGGGCAGCCCACAGACTGGCTGGAGCATGTGCCCTTCTTGACCCAGTAATCTGTGGTCAGGGATACATTTTACAAACCATGGTGTGTAGGACTGCTTCTTCAACAGGCAGTAGGAGTGGAGCTGTGTGTGCATGCAGGGGCGGGTGAGATGGGGCAGGCACTGTGAGTGACACACACAGTGCAATTCCCTTGCCGGGCTCTGCCTGTGTCCCACCCTTGCTTCATTTTCCTGACCTCCAACCTTGAAGTCTGGCTGCTCAGCCTCCCCAGTCTCAGCTTACAGCTCTGCTTCTCACCTCCTAGCGTGTCTTCTGACTTAGTGTTGCTTGATTAAAGCTCCTGTGGCTTGGCTAGGGGGGCCACTGCCATCAAACATTTCCGCGCAGCCTTGGTAGGGACGACTCAGCATTCCTGAGCCCTTGCTACCCCGCAGGCATCCGCACAGGTTACATGAGATCAAAAGTGCTCCTCTCTATCAGCCCACACTCAGCTCTAGCACTGGCTCCCCCTTGCCTGCTTCTCCTTGTTTTCTGGAACACAGAAACCTCCCTGGAAGGTTAAATTCACATTCTAGGTGAAGATTTCACACCATTAGGAAATCCCAGTGATAGAATGACCTCTCCTCTTCCATGATGTGTATGTACCTTGGTGCCTCCACTTGCTTGTGGGATTTCTTCCATTCTCTCCTGCAACATTGTCTTCTCTATTAAGCTGGGTTTTTAGCAACATTTTTCAGGCTGTTTCATCTCTTCCAATGTCTTAGAGTTTGTCTGATTAAAGCCCAAAGGGCACAGTGAGTATTTGTATTCTTAGTTCTGAGGGGCAGCCTCTCGCATCAACTTTGAGCCCTTTAGGACTTTAGAATAAATGCTCAGAGACTGTCCACAGCAGGACCTGCTGTAAGTGAATGGAGGTGGGGCTGTGAATTAGAGCCAGGAAGAAGAGGACTTAGCATGAAAAAGCTTCTGCATCAAGGCTGATGCTGAAATAAGAGATGAGGGCTATGCAGAGGTGTGGCACGCCCATTCAAGTGTCAAGGGCGGGACGTGGGAGGGGTATGGGAGGACAGGGTGCACTTGATCTGAAGGGTCAGTTTCAAAGTGCAGAGCAGAGCACGGCGAAGAGGCTGGGCCATTCCAGATAATCTGATCAAAGTTGACAGAAGAATAAGAGTGATGTCCAGACGCTGGCAAAAGGCTCAGCAGGATCGAGGTGGAGAAAGAGGCCTGTCCAGGTAGAGCCAGGTTGGAAAAGGGCAGAGCTGCTTTCAGGACATGGGAGTGCGCAGGGGGTATATAGAGGAAATGGGGATCTGGAGACCCAGGAAGAGAGGAGCCAGGGGATCATCTGGGCCTCAGTGCTGGTCATTAGGGAAGGTGGAAAGGGGCGCTGCTTAAATCCTGGGTGCCCTGTACAAAGCTACTCCTAACCCTGCCTGTGGAATGACATCTGCTTCCATAGGCCACTGAAGCAAGACGGAGCCATGCTGTGCCGGAGCCAGGAGGGAGGAGCATCTGTGGGCTCTGTGAGGGGAGCTGGGCATGGGCCCAGGACCATGTGTCTCCAGGTGAACGTCCACACATCTGTCATCCCTTCTCTCCCCTATATCTTTGACCTTTCCTTCCCCATTGGCCTTTTCCTCTGCCTACAAAAATGCTTAGATTCTTGCTTCTGAAAAGGAAAATCTCACTCTTAAAAGCCTTCATCATTGTCTAGTGCTTCAAATGGTCAGTCTCTTGCCTTCCCATTTCAGCCAAAAAACGTGAAAGAGTGGTCTGTGTTTATTAACCCCTCCTCTGTCTCCAGGCTGGATGCTACCAGATAGCACCCCTCTGCTAAAACTGCTCTCCCTGAGGGGAGGACACATACAGACATAAAAACTCAGGGTAGTCAGCCCAACCAAACCATGCATACGGAGCCACAAGAGAGCTCGCTTTCTCTCAAGATACTTGAGGAATTTGAAGGAAAGCAGAGATGGGCATAGTAGTGAGGAATGGTTTTAAAGTATCATTAACTTTAATTTGATAATGACTTGAACAGGTTTTGCTAACGGCCCAAATTTTGTCTTGGCCTGCTCTACGCGGACAGCCTGACACTGACCACCTTACTGCTACTCTGTCCCCTTGTGCCTCTCTCCAGTCCTTGCTCCCGCACCCACTCCTTGTTGGGAGGACACCCATCTGTCTGAGCCCCTTGGGGATGGCTGTTCCAGAATTATCTTTTCAGTCCTCCTTCTAGGCCCCAGTGAGAGAGGGCTGCACCTGTGTGAATGGACAGCCTTTATCTTCACAGTAGGGTCGCAGCCGAGCTGGGATTCCCTAGTACTGACACACCAGCTACGTGGGAAAACCTGCAACCTCCCTTCTTAACTCAGGGAGAGCTTTCGATGGTAAAGCGCAGAGCTTTCGGACACGCTCTTCCTCAAGGGATCTGAGGCTTAAAAAATCAGGCTAATTAGCCTTTTGTTGGCAGATTACGAGCATAGGCATTTTCACTTCAAAACTGGGCGAACAACCGTGCCTGTTTCCCACGGCCTCGGTCCAGGTTAGAATCTGAGTTTCCCACGGCCTCGGTCCAGGTTAGAATCTGACTGTCCGCTAAGAGAAGGGCAGGAGGTAGGAGCGCAGTGTGTGCATGCGTGCGTGAGTGCGCGTGCGCATCTGTGTGTGGGGAGGGGAGCGGATGGTTAAAATTGAAGTCGCTTAGTTGTGAACACTATGTATCTTCCAGAGGAGCATCTTTTAGAATGCCCTGTGTCAAATATCACAGCTCTCGGCACATGTATTGAAACTCCTTCATCCCCCTCTCTCTCCTTCTCAGCTCCCCATCCTCTCATTCCTGCCCCCCAACATCCTATCCCTTCTCTACCATTCTGCATCTGCCCGGTCAGCAGAGCCGCCTGGGTATCACCCCGAACTCCTCGCCCCTGGTCTCCCATAAACCTCGGCAAGACTTTCTTCCTACCCACCCCTCTACTTGTGCCCCCCTCAGGCCTGAGCACGAGTACAGCTCACTTGGACCCTACAGCCTCCCCCAGCCTCATCCCTCTCATCCATGCTCCTCCAGATGGTCGGCATGATCCTTCTGAAGCACACATTCCGGCGAGCTGCAGCTCTTCTTAAAATCATCCCAAAGGCCCGTACTATCCCCAGCAGAAGGTTCAAATTCCTTATCATGGATATCAATATCAAGCCTTTCCCTCTGTTTCGGGCCTCATTTCCACCCCCAAGAACCCTGTGTTTCAGTCATCCTGAACTCCCCTGCCCCAGGTACCAGCCGACCATCCACATCTCCATGCCTTTAAACTTACTGGTCTTTCCTCTCTTTGCTCGGCTGGAGGATCCCTACTCACTGTGCGGAGCCCGCCCCAGTGGGCCAGTGTGTCTCTTCCACCAGCCTTCTCCAGTGGCTGGCTGGGGACGCCCATCCACACTCCCTTCCACATTTTGAAAACAACGATTATACAGTCTGTTGCCAGACTCCCCCACCAGCCTCCTTGAAAGTGGGCACTGGGTCCTCAGCACTTAGGACAGTACCCCACCCCTGGCAGGGGTGAAGGAGTCCATGTGGAGACAGTTACCCCCAGGGAACTCGAAGTAGCCACTCGCACATCTAACAAGCATCGTATCGCCTCTTCCTTCCTTCTGTGGCTTTACGCAACATTTTTCTTCAACTATAAACACACAGGTAGTATCTCTGTGCTTTTTAAAGCATTGCAAGGCTTAGCGCAGCGCCAAACCAGAGGGTTAAATATTCGTGATTATAAATAACCTGTCTGTGTTCACGCACAGGAGGCAACACCAAGTCAGGCCTGCAGCATCCAACTCAGAGATGCTGAGGCCAGTGGATGGTGGTGTTTCCTGATAAATACATATGACAAAAAGCCTAAAATCCCGGTCTTTTGGAGAAAGAGCATTCTGGACCGCCCTAAAAAAATGCATGTAGCTGGTTATGATTTCACATCTCCCTCCTAAAACTCCCACACTACATGAAAATCACAGTGGCCTTGCTAAACGTGCATGTCCTGTACTGCATTTTTCACAGTGTGAACTGTGACCTGTTACGGGGGTTGTGAAACCAATTTAATGGGTGTGGCCAGTATTCTTTTGTTAATGACAACGATTTTTCAAAAAATGCATCATGTGCATATTATTTCATGAAGCTTTTGTTTCAGTTTTATATCTGGTAGGTCATGATATAAAATGTATTTCTTACTCTAAATCATAGCTAGGATCATTTGAGGCCACTGCTCTATTCTAGAACAATTGGGAGCTTATTGAAACATGGTGCTACCCCTTGAGTTCTTGACATTGAAGTCTCTAAGAGGCACTGGAAATTCCAAAAGCCAGAGAAACGACAACTTGGAACATCCACATCCCCAGGACAGTTACCTTATTTGAGCAGGGCAAGAGTGTCAGCAACAAGCAGGGACTGAAAGCCTGGGTGGGGTTGTGTTTTCCCACTTGTTCCATTCTCACTGAGCATCTTTCATCGCCAGAGACCGCGGGGCGTGTTCACCCACGCTGTATCATTTAATCACCACAACGGTTACCAAGGCAGTTCATTTTGCCTAGGAGGAAGCTGACCTGAGTCTGGTGCAGAGTACCAGAGCTCGAAGTGGCCGAGCTGGCATCAGGCTCCCCTCCCTGTTAGACCCCAGTAAGGAAGCATGACCCCGCCAGCCCACCGGGAAGTGGAACTGGTCATGCCTTCCTCTTTGATTAAATGATTTTGCTCTTCTCTCTTCTGTCTGTTTCAACCACAGTAGCTCTTGCATTTATCTGTTTTACTCACTCAGTTTCCAGATTAGATTTGACTTCAGGAAATAATTCACCAAACCAAACCAACCCTCCCCAAACTGGACAGCTCTGCGTTAAACAATTCATTGAAGCCTTTGGGTATATGCTTAAATTTGCTAAGAATTAACTTCTGAAATTTGCAAATTTACAGATGCATATAAAGAGCGGATTACCAATAATTTAGAATCATGTAGAACTTCCTTGGACCCTCCAGTCTGGAGGCCTGACCCAGCAAGTTCTCATATTACAATCTAAATGCAATTCTATGTCAAACCTCCTGAAGACTTCCTGGAGCTATAAAGGCTACCTTGTCTCTGGCCAACAAAACCGACTCCAGATCTCACTGGAATGTCTTTCATCGCCCGCCATCCCCCACTCCTCCACCAGATTCCTTTCTGGCTACTGCCCCCCAAGCCTCTCCCCAAGACCTACTCTTCTTTCAGCTTCTTCAGCCACATGTAGGGCCCTCATCCAACCTCCTATCCCACCCCACTCAACAGCTATTCAGCAGGTAAGACCCACTCAGCAATCCAGATCCTTAAAAACAGAAGCCACGTAATGTTCTCCTATTATGGTGGGGTGGGGATGGCGGAGGGGGCCAGCCTTGACCTTCCCAACCCTCTTCCCTGGATGGGAGTAGGTGAAGCCCTGAGTCTGATCCAGATCTGCTTGTCCTTTCACAGCCCTGGTTCCCCAGCACTCCCTGCCTCCTGGAGTCCCCTTCCGGTCTTCGCAGCTGATTCACTGAGCAGAGTTTGAGTAGTCTCTGTCTGCAGTGGCTCAAAGACTCTCATAAGCTCAGAGCTATCCTCGCTGACGACAACCCAGGGCTCAGCACTGCATTTCCAGTGCTGCTCCTGTTCTTAATGCTGTCCCTAGTTCCTGCTACTGAGGACGTCCTTATGCAGAGGGGCAGTCTCCTGGGCTCCCCTCAACTCCAACACCATCCGCAGACAGTGAAGGAAGCTGCTGCATCTGTGCTGGGGGCTTTCGAGAATCAGTGGCTTAAAGCAGTATGAAGAACATCTTCTGGGCTGAGTAGTCCTTGAAGACTCCCATGTGATTCGAAAGTCCTTTCCTTGCCCATTATTCCCTTTCTTGCTTTCAAGCATCTCCTCTGGCAGCGGCAGCTGGAGCTAAAAGCTATTTCCCAGTAACAAAGCACAGCTTTCCCAAGGCCTCTGCTATTAACACTTGGTGTCCACTGACGTGTGAGAGTAGCAGCAGGACGGGAGTGGCGCAGTGGGCGTGCTGTGTGGGACACCTTCAATTCTGCTGAACTCAGTGAGCGACAGCAGGATCCCAGATTTCCCCTTGTCATCCTGAGAGTGTAGGGCTCCCCTGAGTTACTATTTCTTTTGCTACAAAGATCTCTGGATCCTTATTCCTGATAAAAGGTTTAGTTCTAGGTATGCTCACATTCACACCATACTTTGGTTCCATACTTGAGAAGCAACGGAACTGTCACATTATCTTTAAGTAGGATCTGAGCCGTTACTAGCCAATCCTGGGAGCAGCCATTTTGCCACTTTAAGGAACAAAAAATTTTAAATGCAAGTGAGAGATCAGATTCTATCACTCCCAACTATTCACCTATGAATGCACTGCTGGCTTCACCTGCGGCTCCAGGGGGAGAGGCAGAACTGCGGCTCTGTGGCTGCCCTATGTGCCTCAAGGTCTTGTGATGCCATCTCCCAGGGGCTTCAGCTGTCAACCCACTCCTGGACCTTAGGTGCTGAGCAGAGCCAAACTCCCACGCCCTCCGCCTTCACCCCAGATAGACCCAGCCTGCTAAGCTGAGATCCTGCTTGGATCCTATCTCGATCCTAAAAGTTTGCCATGAAGAGCTCTGCCATCATTCTAAGAGAAGCCCATCCTCATCCCTGTCTTGGCTCTTGGCTTCTTTGGAAGAGGTTGAATCTGCAGCGACAGTCACTGCCGCTGGAGGGCTCCACTCACGATCCCCGTATGGAAGCTTCCAGAACTAAGAAGAGGGCACTGGACACACCACCCTGCAATCTTAGTTATGGACCCTATGGGCTCTACGCTCATCTTCCCCTCATGAGTAGGTGTTGCCTGTTCCGATTCAGCTCTGCTCCTCAAAGTGACCATGACTCCAGGAGACAAGAGAGGGGGAATGTAGGTAAGGCCCAACTAAAAACACTCTGAGTCCGCATTTCCACGCCCTTCAGAGACTTCATTAAGCACTGATATCACGAAGGAAAATTCAGAATGTTTACATTGCTTACTTTTAGTCAATTTAAATCTCTTTAGATGGCATTTTCTTGGTTGGCTTTATGACTTCCTAGTAAACCTTCTAAATGTGGACATTTACCATCAATATGTACAGTATTTAAGCAGATCCTCAGCTACCTCATTCATAACTGCTTCTCCTTCTAATAGTCTGAGCACAACTCATGGTACTACACCCTAAACCTTAAAGTTGCACTTTGTAATTACTCGGTGAGTTCCCCCCCCCATTTCCTTATTTCTAAGCATTTGAATGATCAATGTCATCACATTTCATGTGCTGAACTCAATTTGAAATGGGGAAAAATACGTAATTCTACCACCACTGATCACAAGCTTTAAACATACAACTGAGCTTTAGCTCATAAATAAAAATAGAATAAATAAGAATGGGATTAAAAGATAATGTTAGAGTTGCTAAAATACTGTTATTAAAAGAGTAGAGATTTTTAGTTTCATTCTTCACAGAGGAATTGTAGTACATGGTAGGGACATCAATGGGAAATGACAGGCATGTGACTGCTCTTCGCCCTTGAACTACGGTGCCTTTATCAACCAAAGGGGCCTCCAGCGGCTACGGAGCAGCCCACAGGTCCTTCAGGTCCATACAGGGTTTGAATTTCCCTTCGCAAAATAGGATACGAACACAAAAGGAAAGCAGTTTTCCCCCTAATTTTTTCTTCAAAGATCTCATCCATTTATTTGAGAGAGAGGGGGCGGGGGTGCTAAGGAAAAACTGTACTTTAAGCCAACCGACCAAACCGGCAAGGGAACTCCAGTCCCTGTCTCAGAGCCCTTCTGGTTCTTCTTTTCCTACCCTGTTCCCCTTGAGCGCCAAAATACCAAGTATGCGCCAAGTCGGAGGGTATAAATTACCCTCCCTGCTTGTGTTTGGGGCTCAGATCTTTGGAGAAGGGCCTCCTCTGAGTCCACCGGTGTTTAATAAATATCCAATCCTTCTTAGTCTCCGGGTGCCGCTTGGTTTTTCCGCCAGGATCTACTGCAGGTTCTGTTACATATGGTTCCCTGACTGGGAAACCCAACTGCGCTGGCCCATTGTGCCACCGGTTTGGGACAATGGTGCAGCGATGACGGAATGAGGGGACCTTAAGGGAGAAAGCGCGCCCTGCCTAGTTTTCGGCAGTCTCCCATCTGCTCACCTCGGGCCGACCTTGCCCCACTGTTTCCGCTGGACTCAAAGGAGACTTGGTAGTGGAGGACCCGGTCCCGACGTCGGATTCCGGTAAGGCCGGGCGCCCTAAGACCCAGTCAGGCCCACCCCACGAGGGTGGATGCGGAGTCTGATCCACTCCGATAGACCTCTTAGGTCTCACAGGTAGGGCTTCCGGGGGCGGGGGGGAGCCCCTCAGGTCAGGAATCCCTCGAAAGGGGGGACAGGAAGGAATTTCCAATAGGAATTCCACAGGTCAGGGCCTCCCGGCGGGGGGGGGGGGGGGGGG
>CM052884.1:52830431-52943367 GCA_028534135.1 Potos flavus | reverse complement strand
AGATGATAATAATGCCCTATAAACCAGGTGTTTAAAGGGGCATCAAAGGGGGGAATGATAAGGAAAACTGTACTTTAAGCCGACCAACCAAACTGGCAAGGGAACTCCAGTCCCTGTCTCAAAGCCCTTCCAGTTCTTTTCCTACCCTGTTCCCCTCAAGCGCCAAAATACCAAGTATGCACAAGTAGGAAGGTATAAATTACCCTCCCTGCTTGTGCTTGGGGTTCAGATCTTTGGAGAAGGGTCTCCTCTGAGTCCACTGGTGTTTTTAATAAATATCCAATCCTTCTTAGTCTCCGGGTGCCGCTTGGTTTTTCCGCCAGGATCCAGTGCAGGTTCTGTTACAGGGCGACGGAATGGAGGGAGAGCAGACTCTCTGCTGAGCAAAAAGCCCAATGTGGGGTTGATCCCAGGACCCCAGGATCGTGACCTGAGCCACAGTCAGGTGCCCCTCTCCCTAACTTTATACAGTATTTGTGTGTCATTAAGAGTGGAGAGTCTCTCTTTTAGCCATGACTATTTCAACAGGTGAGCTAAGCAACCAAACATTGACATTTCCTTAGGAAAACTTCACTCAATGTCTACCATGTGCCACATACTTTGTTTGTTAGGTCCTAGACACACCACAGTGAATAAGATAGAAGAGCTGATCTCATGGCAGCTTTGAGAACGGTTCTCTTCACTCCAACACCAAATGGGTCAGGAGTGGGGTGGATCTTTATCAGCATCCAGATAAAATGTTTCTGTTTCAAACAGAAATCCTACCTCATATTGCTTACATAACAAAGGGAATTTATATGCTTACATATTCACAGAGGTCAGAGGTAATACTATGTTCAGGAAAGGCTTGATCCAGCAGCTCAACCACAGGATCAAGGGTCTGCATTCTTTTTATCTCTTTGTTTTGCCATCCATGGGGTTGGCCTTACCCTATACCTGGATCTTCTAGAGATGCAAAAAGGCCACAGCTGCTGCTGGTGTATATGCTTGTTGGTTTACATCCAAGAGGAAAGAAAGCATCTTTGTCCAAGCATTCACACCAAAAGTTCTCCAATCCTCTCTAACTGAATCAGTTTATGCAGTGCTTAATTTCCATGGTTGGCTTGACTGGTTTAGCCTGGGACCAGGTCATAGTTTCATCACCTGTAACCAAGGATGGAGTCAGGCTCCCTAGAATCCCCAGTGAGAATCAGAGCCATCAGAAAGGAGAGCTGATACTTCGGAGGCAATTAATAAACGTTCACACTGTCTGTGGGCACCTGCAGAACTGGGCAAAATCCTTGTCAGCTCTCCTGCTTCTTACTTTTGGGGTGTGAGAACTAAAGCCATCTACCCCAAAACAGTTAACGGTCTATAGAATATGCTCTATGTTAACTTTACTCTTCTACTGTCTTCATTAACACAACTTTACTGTTCCTAGAGACCATTGCTAAGAGAGATAAAAGTTGCAAATAATATTGCTTATTACAAGGAGTTCTCAAAAGACCATTGGTTGGTTCTTCCTTAGGAAGCATCAAAAGATAAGTTTATACCCCAAAACTCTTTGTATTTTGTTTTTGGTTTTGTTTTTTCTTTTTTGGAGAGAAAGAGAGCACAAGCGAGTGTGTACGCTGGCGTGGGAGGGGTGAGGAAGGGGCAGAGGAAGAGGGAGAGAATTTTAAGCAGCCTTCACACTCAGTGAGGAGCCCAAGGTGGGGCTTGATCTCACCACCCTGAGATCATGACCTGAGACAAAATCAAGAGTCAGATGCTAAACCAACAGAGCCTCCCTACCCCAAACTCTTTGAATCTTGGCCTCATAATCCTCACCTTGCTGTGTCTACCTAAACTATCACATCCTGATCGTTACCCAGTTCTAACCAAGCTCCCCCATTCCGTACTAGGCGAGCAATAAACTCAGCTTTGCCCTATCAAACAGGTGATCTGGTGATATTTGGGAAGCAGCATTCAACAGGCACAGCTCCTGAAAGACTTCCAGGTTCAGTGGCCTTCCAGACATCCTCCATCTTCTGCCAAGATGCGCTACCCCTGCTCTAGGCCCCTTAACCCAGGAAGTTCCCTTTTACCCCCAGATATCACACAGGGGTGTGGCTCTTTCAGAAGTTGGCAGGAACCATTCATTCTAGTACACTGCCTCCACGGAGGAAGAACTGGCCCATTGGCCCACTGTATAAACCATCAGCTCTGAATGCCATTCCTGGGGATGGAAGATTGCTGAAGGCCCAAGGCCATTGTTAACCACTTCTGATTTAATTACTATTCAAATGTGCAGATGAGCTCCAGGGCAGTGACTGCTAGGGCGAGGTCATTTTTGAATGAGAGGAGAGTCAAGATGCAGTTGACTTTTTCTTCAGGCAGAAAATGTTATTTTCTTTTTCTTTTTTTTTTTTAAGATTTTATTTATTTATTTGACAGAGAGGAGAGGGATCACAAGTAGGCAGAGAGGCAGGCAGAGAGAGACGGGGAAGCAGGCTCCCTGCAGAGCAGAGAGCCCGATGCGGGGCTCGATCCCAGGACCCTGAGATCATGACCTGAGCCGAAGGCAGAGGCTTTAATCCACTGAGCCACCCAGGCGCCCAGAAAATGTTATTTTCTAACACGTTATTATTATCTCCTATACTTCTGGTGTCACTCCCAAATGTTTCCATGTTTTGTAAGATTACCATCTCTACAGATACTCAGAAGAATGCTGAGTTTGCATCCCAGCTAAAGATGAGAAAATATTTGGTGTCTTTTTTTTTTTTTTTTTTTTTGGTATAGCTAATTCAATACAAGAAAGAAGACTTGCTTGGGAACTACTGAGTGCTCTTGGCTTTGTTTGCTGACCATTTCCTCCACCAACTGGAAAAACGATGCCCCATTAACACTAACCTTGCCTACTTGTCCAAACAACATTCTGGCTGCTTGTAACAATTGGCACAGATTCTAAAGGTTTGTTAATATTTTTCAGATTCCAAACATGTAGGATATCTTTATGTTCTTTGCAATTGGTTTTGCTTCAGTGACCCTGCAGGTGTTTATGGATACTGGCATACAAATCATGTCTCACCAATAAAAATAGTTCATTTTTTGAAAAAAAATCTGAATTAAAAGTCTTTTGTCTAAAAAATATTTTTCTGGTATTTTTTTCTCTTTTTTATCATCATAGATAGGTGGAAAGGATCATTACACTGTATAAAACCACTGCTGAAGTGTTTCCCTGGTGAGAAAAGCCAACTTATGGACTCATGTCCTTGTCCCTCCTGATCAGTTCTCATTCATCTGTCTGTCACTCATCATAGACATCTTTGTGGTGTTTCTGCTTCCTGTGTCTCTTGTAAAAGAAGACTGTGAAGTACTCTAGGATCCAGCTATCTACTCAACTTGAGGGGTCTTTCATGATTTACTCTGGTGCCTCGTTACTGTTCTGAATATTTCTCAATTGCACTCAAAATGCAAAGCTATCACCAGATGGCAGTTAAAAAAAAAAAGAAAGAAAGAAAGAAAAAAGAAACAATAGGCCCAAAATGGAGTCAGTTGTGCTAAAGCCCCACATCAGCAAACCAAGACTTAATACCTAACCTAACTGCAGTTTCAACCTCTCCCGGGAATGTGAACTTTAACCAGTCAATCAGGATTTAACCTGGTCGGCACTCATGAGGTAACCTGTCTAACCCCTCTCTTCCCCCAAAGGAAGGTGGTCTTGCCCGAAACAATCCACTCTTTGCTAGAACAACTTGCTAGCTTCACCTTCTTCTGCCTAGAGAAGTCTTTCACTTTGTACAGCTCCTCAGAGCTCCTTCCTATCTTCCAGATGGGATGCTGCCCAATTCATGAATCACTGGATAAAGCCAATAAGATCTTTAAATTTACTCAGTGGAATTTTGATTTTTTTTTTAAAAGATTTTATTTATTGACAGAGAGAGACACATCGAGAGAGGAAACACAAGCAGGGGGAGTGGGAGAGGGAAAAACAGTCTTCCCACTGAGCAGGGAGCCTGATGCAGGGCTCAATCCCAGGCATGACCTGAGCCGAAGGCAGACGCTGAACCGACTGAGCCACCCAGGTGCCCCGAATTTTGATTTTTTAAACGGTGAGAACAAAGGGAGGAAATGACTTCTTCTCATATCCTTCTCCTAAATGGAGAAAAGTTCATCAAAACTTGGAGCTTAATAAGGGCCAATTTCATTTGAACAGCCCCCTGCAAATTCAGTGTCAGTACCATTTACTTCTTGCCCTGAATTGACTTCTACTTTGGACTCTGTCGAATGGAAAATTGTGGAACTTTAGAACTAAAGGAACCCAAATACTTTCACTATATGTCTCATTCTTTCATTTATTCACCCATTCATTCATTCATTCATTCAATACTAATTCAATACCTATGTAACAGAGGTAGTATTTCCATTCTCTGCAAATCATGTGGTTCCATGCGATGAATCAACGCCACAGATTCCTATAAGCTAAGCGCAAATAATAGAAGGTCAATCATCAGTGAGTCCCTCATAAAAGAAGAATCTGGAAAGCCGGGCCTTGTTGAGAGAAAAAAGATACACCTAAATTCCAGATGTTCCCTTTACATGTTGAGAGGAAACCCTGGACATCTGAACATAAGGCATAAGTGGAGAGGAATTGTGCTAGATATAAAGGAAGTGTCAGCACAAGGAGTCAGGGGTCTCCCCCAAAAGAAAGATGAGATATAGCTTCAGTGACCTAAGAGAAGTCATTTTAGATCCCCAGCTGTTTTCCCTGGTCTACCAGCACCAGCCACACTTCCTGCACGACTTCCTAGGAGGTGGCAGAAAGAAATGCAGAAACCACTAGTGTCTACCAAGCCAGGAAAGAGTCTGACCATATCAGAGACCATCAGCCACTGGTAAAACCATCAGTGCTGTTTCAAAAGTAAGCAAGGCCCTGCCCTGGGCTCCAAGATAAGGAGCCCAAGACTCCAGTAGGTTTATATCACTCTCGCGCCCCAGAAGCATACCCACAGCCCCTTCTTGTCTGAGTTACCTCTGCTTCACTAATCACGACAATGTATCGGCCCCTAAAAGGAGCACAAGCTTCACTAACAAACACAGGCTGAATGTATAGGCATGTTTCCTAAGTATGTCTGCACAACCTGTGTTTGCCTTTACAAGTGAGGACAAAGCTCCCTTTTCTGAATATTCATCCTAAACTTTATTTTATCTTATTTTTCATTTTATCCTAAACTTTACATAAAAAGAACATGCTCATCCTTGCTTGGTGGGGGAGGGGGTGGACATGGCTTTGGAAGTTATTCCCTATGTCTCCTTATTTGCTGCAAATGAAGTTTCCTTCGTGTCACAACTCCCCAGGGTGTACTCTCCACCTGTAACTCACCAAGGAGCAAACTCACATGAGTTCTGTTACAGAAGTTTCCACCAGCTGGGAGGAGGAAGTAGAGAGTCTTTGGCAGAAGAGACAGGGAGAGGGGAAGAGAGGCTCTCATGTGAGGTCCTGACTTCACCCCTCAGGCCCGAAATCCCAAGTTTCAGGTGGAGGAGGCTACAGGTAGATGTGGCCCCTCTGTCAACACAAGGCCAGAGGAAAACGTAGAAATGGCCCCATGGGGCGTCCAGCTGGTTCAGTGGGTAGAGTGTGTGGTTCTTGAAATTGGGGTTGTGAGTTCAAGCCTCACATAGGTCATGAAGCCTATCTAAAAATAAAATCTTAAAAAAAAAATGAAAAGAAATGGTCACATAACTGAATGGGCATGCAGAGGGCACCTATAATGTCATCAAGAATGCCGTAGCTCCCATGTGTCCCCGATGTTTGGAGGGTGTGGAAAGGAGGTGACTGTTGGCTGACAGGGTTCAAGGGAGGTCCAGCAAGTGGGGAAGTGACCCCATACCAAGGTCTGCCAAGACTTCCCAGGCTTCCTAGGCCAGGCATCAAGTGAGAGGTGCTGACAGACCTCAGAGATCTGTAGGGCTGCTAAGAGCCAAATCTGGGTTTGGTCAGCCTTGAAGGCGCCATACTCCCAAGAAGCAATCATGCCTGGCTTGTAAGGTGAGGAGAGGTCACAAGTTCCATGAGCAGAGATCCTCGGCACGGGCAGTAACAGTGGCGTCTGATGGCCAAAGACAAGAAGGATGATGTCCCCGGTGAGACGAAAGCATGCAGTCCCCCCCTGCCACTGGGCTTCCCTACACCTGGACACCAGCTTGGGAAGGAGGAGGAGAAGAGGCCTTGAGGAAGAAGGGAAATAACTGTGGTAGGGAATTTGAACATGACATTTGACTGAATAAGCCAGAGAGACTGAAATAATCTAGAAAATACCAGAAACATTAATTGGCAAGATCAAGTTTGTTTTTTTCACTTCCTGTTAATTACCAGGATGGTATTCATTTTAGAGAATAAAGAAATTTACATTTTCGTACACTATTTTAATGTACTTTTAAAGGCTTCTTGTTCCCTCGGTTCCCATCCAGATCAAGCATCTTGTTCTCTGAGACACTGAGAGCTTCTGTCGGATTATGTCTGGGCGGGGGGTGGTCACAACATGGGGAAGAGACTGTGCTAGCATGTGGCCCTCCAGGTACCAACTCCTCATCTCCTCCATTACTGCGCCCTGACACACAAATTAGGCTCATGCTCAGCTCATGGACCCAGTTCTTGAGCCACCCCTTCCGAGGGCAAAGCATGTGATCGCCAGCCTCAGTTCATTCCCTACTTATCAGAACTGGATTCAGGGTATTTCCGAAGACCTTCGAGGCGGGTGCTCTAGGCGCCTCAGGTCCCTCCCGCTTCTGAGTGGCAGCACTTTCTGGTGCTCTCTGTCCTGTCCCTCAGTACACGATCCACCTCCCCTCCCCTCCGCCCCCCACAACAAGTCTCAGTTTCCTTCTCTGCTGGTCTAGTCCTCACTGGGACCCAAGCCCTGCCACAGACCCAAACTCCTTTGATTGGAACCTGATCTCCTGCTTGGTTCTTTCCAGCCAACCCCTCCCCTTTCTGGAGAAATACTCCTGTTTCCTTAATATTTTTTTTTTAAATAACAATTTGCCCAAAGTGCTAAAGCTTCTGACTTCCTCACTTCAAAATCTGGGTAGCAGGGGGGTTCGCCTGCATCAATTTCTGGGTCCCGCCTGGGCCCTTCTCAGGAAGCTGGAGTAGGCACTGGCTCACATTTCTATGACTTCTGACCTATGGCAAAGTGGACGGGGGGAGACCCAACCAGGCCAATCAAATGGGAATGTGTACCTCGAAGACTCCAGGCAGGCTCTGCTGGGCACTTGACAGACACTACCTAGACTGGTTCAAGGGCCTGCTTGTGCAACTCCCAGGGGAGTCTGTGTAACTGATGTTTGCTTTAGATCTACAGCTTCAAGCTTACACCTTGAAGGAGGCTCTGGAGGGTGGTCGCTGCGTACTCTGCTCATGCCAGACAGGTGTACTATGTCGCACCTGTCCCTCAGTCCCTCAGCTGTATGGGGACTGTTTAACTCTGAGTGGCAGGGGGCCCTGGGCTCAGCGACGTGGCCCTGTAGACCAGCAGACTAGCCGGGTGCAGAACCCCATTAGCCTCACACACACACGTATGAGGAGCTGAGCTTGGAGAGAGGAGACTTATCCGCACCTAAGCACAACTTGAGTAGGACTGGGGTTTAGAATCTTATCCCTCTGCCAAGTCAGGATAATGTTGCTGATCTTCACTATATATTCTGATTGGATATTTGTCTTCTCACTCTTTTAGAAAAGCATAATTTTATTTGGCCCAATAGTGTCTGTGTCTGGTCCTCCCATGGGCCCAGGTCACTACTAGATAATGCAGAGGTTATGCGGCACTATGGTGGGAAGCGATGGAAACCAGGAGCGATTTTGATTCCTCTTGCTGGGGTTCATGATGGAGGCCGGCTCCACAGGCAGGAGGGGGGGGAAAGGTGCTGGATAGGGTCAGGCCAACACCACCCTCTCTGGGATATACAGGAGAGGGGGCTGTGGTGGGAGCTCCAGGAGCTCAGTCACCTCCTGAGGCCCCAGAGAGGGGCTACTCCTGCCCCCAAGTCACGGGCAGCCAGCTTGGGGGGAGTCTGCACCGCTTCCCAAGCCTTTGACATCATGGAGAGTAAAAGGACCTGTACTGGCTGACCTTTGAGTGTGCAGTGAAGCCATCCAGAAACCCTGCGAGAGAAATGGATTTTTGAACTCATTGGCTTTGAAGACTCCATCTGCCACCTGCCCTGGCAAGGTCAGGGTGTGTTGGAGGGAGCCTGGAGTTGGCTGCCAGATCTCTGCAGGGCTCAGGGTTCAGCCCTAACCCGGTCCCCCCAGCAGCAAGGAGCTTCTGCCAGGTCAGCCTCCCTCTATACTAAATCCTAACTACCCCATATTCTCTCTCTTCCCTTTCTCTCATTCATTCACACCTGCATGCTTAGGTACACATGCACACACACACGGGACTGGGACTTAATTGCTGTTTTCGTCTCAAAGCAGAACATTTAAAGGTTCGTAGAGAGTCTAAGAAGAGAGGAGAAGAAACAGAACTTCAGTACGAGCATCTGTGTCCAGTCGTGCCTCAAATGACCCCTTCCCCAGTTCTGAGGTGGTGGCTCCCTGGGATACCAGGGATGGGGGACTTCCAGCCGCCCTTTATGCTCTAGGACAAACATTGTGGATGAGGGTCCCATAAGGACACACGGCAGTCCCTCCCCAGGTGGGATATACATAATAATGACCATGACTGAGAATCTCATGGAGAGTTTCTTATGCGCCCGCCACTGTGCTCCCCATCTAGCCATCTGATCGTTTACTCCTCACAGCCACCTTTGGGAGACAGACACTGTTATGGCCACTGTGCAGATGAGAAAACCGAGATTTGGACAAGGAGAAACCACAACTTGCGAGCGGCAGCACAGGGATATGAACGTAGGCCGATCCAAGTGAGCGTCTCCGCCCCCAGGTTCTGCTCCCCTTCCCAGCCAAGGTGAGGTGACCTCTCCAATCCTGCTTTTCATCTCATCTGGTACCAGTGCCCTAATTCTGCTGGCTGCACCTTTATTTTTAAGAGGGAAAGTATGGCTTCCGCTCTGGGGATGGATGTGGAGTCCTGGGCACATACCTTGAAGAGATGGACGCCGTGGGGCAGAGAGACCCTCACCTCCGAAAGGTGGTTCCGCGGCAGCAGGTGAGAAAACCCGAGCGCACCAGCCGAAGCCATTCTAGCTGCTGCAACAAACAACTCCCGAGTTTCGGTGGTTTAACCCCAAAAGCACTGATTTCTCACTCACGCAGCTGTCATATACACATTTGCAAAAAGCCAAGTACTCAGGGTTTCGGGTCTATCTCCTAGGTTTGCAAAGTCAGACAGCGCTTTTTCCTCAGGTGCCAAGGCAACTTCCAAGCCGTGCTTTCTAGACTTCCCGTTGGGTACCATGTGTGCACGGCCACTCGGGGCCCAGTGTGCAACACCCCACCTGTCCTTCCTACCCAGCAAGCGCGTTGAGAGGGAGCTGCCTGTGCACCGAACTGGGGCTCCTGTCTCAGCCTCACACCACACCCCTGAACTCCACTCCTTCCCCATCCCGTGTCCTGAGAAACAGAGAGCCCTGGGACACTCTGGGACCCTCCAGATTGTAAGCAAGAATTAAAGTCAGCAGAGACTCATAAGTGTGCAAAAAGTCTATTATAACTGCTCTGATGGCCACGCTACCGGCAGACGCAGGTGATATCATGAGCTCCCACACAGACTCCTCTGAGAGCCCCACCAGGAGCTGAAGAAGTGAGGGGCAGCTGGGTTAGCATCCACCTCCCGGCTACTTCTCAGGGGGTTCATGAAGATGGTGGGTCTCCCTTAGGGATGAATTTTGAGTCCAGCAAAGAAAGAGTCCTAGCTTCGATGGCCCAGGGCAGAGGTATCTGCAGGGACCTGTAAATTAGGGGGCCCTAGGCACTGCTCGAATACACACAATGGCCTGAAGCTTAGACTCGGTGCCTAAGGCCTGCGCTGCTCTTCTCCTCCGGGAACCGCCACTAACAAAGGGAGACTGTCCCTTCCTCCCCAGGCCTGCGGTAGCTGCCCGGCATGTCTGCTTCAGTCTGCCTCTCCTGACTCTCAATGGCAGCAGAGCCCACACTGATGAGGCTCTTGTCTTGGCCTCTCAGGGTGGCTTTGCAAGGAACAGAGAGAGCTGCCTGCAATGGGAGAATAAGAGGAAAGTTCTCTGCCTGGAACCCATGCTCCTTGGAATCCTGGTTCCCAGGGGCTCCCTTTCCTTCCCTTCCCAAGAGCAGATGGGAGAATGCTTCATGGACAATCTCACCTCCCTCCTTTGTGCTCTAGTAGCACCTGATGTGGATGTTAAAGCTTATGACTGTGCATTTTAATGATTAGTTTGTGTGCCTTCTTCTGTCTCTCCGGTGTCTATAAGCTCTTCGGGGGAAGGTTTCTTATTCCCATCTGTTTTCTTTATCTAATATGGCATTTCAGTCTCACAAATGTTACCTGGTGAATGCAGTTTGTTTTGAAAAAAATGAGTTAGTAAATAAATAAGAGAGTGAGTCAATGGGCAAAGATGGATGGGGAAGCATAAATGAGAAGTAAGTGATGGGGGAAGGGGGTGGTGAGTGAATGAATGAAGGTGTGGGGCAGAATGATGGCTCACTGTATGCAAGTATTCACTCCTCTCTTCTTCCCTCTGCACAGAACCCAGGTTTTCAGTTGGGCATATTTCTACCCAACAAAAGCATACATTTCCCACATGTGTCCATGTGACTGTTCTGTGACTAAGTTAAATACAGATAGATGTGTTGCATTAGACATCAAGGAAAATCCTTTAGAAAAGAATGTATGTGCTTTTGGCTTTTGTCTCTTTTTACCTTTCTGTGACCTGGAGGATACGTGATGGTAGGAGCTTAGCAGCCATTTTATCCAATGAGGTAATCTCAAACAAAAAACAAAACAAAACAAAACAAAAAAACCACCATACTGTGACAGTGAAGCAGAAAGACACAAGTCTAGGTCTCTATTGATCACAGAGCCTCTATAACACCCTAGACTGCCTTCTTCTGGACCTTTTAAAATTTTTTATTTTATTTTAAAGATTATTTGTTTGTTTATTTGTCAGAGAGAGAAAGAGCACAAGCAGGGTGAGCAGCAGGCAGAGGGAGAAGCAGGCTCCCTGCCAAGCAAGGAGCCTGATGTGGGATGCTATCCCAGGACCCTGGGATCATGACCTGAGCCAAAGGCAGATGCTTAACTGATGGAGTCACCCACATATCCCTGGACCTTTTTTTTCTTTTTTTTAAATGTAAGAGATAGATAAATTTCCATTGCATTTGTTGTTTTTTTGGATTTTTATCACATAAAGTTGAATCTGATTCTAAGCGGCTTGTCCAGGATCACAGGTTAATGCTAGAGCCAGTCCTGGAATCTGAGCCTCCTCTCTCCCAGTCTTGAGTTCTCTCTGATGCTCCACATACATCACCCTATGGCAACCTCAAACTCCACACTCATCCAGATCTTGCAGATACCTTCCAAATGTCAACCCAAAGCCATAACATGGAATCAGAAAATCCCGATCATTTCTGAAGTCAAACAAAGCAAGGGATGAGTGATCAATGTTCAAAACCTACTAGATGGGTGGGGCGCATAGACTCAACCTTAGACTGAAGGCAATTTCCAACATCCCAGGAAAGGTAACCAGAGAAACCCATCGGTGACCACAGACCCCGGTACACTCACACTTACGGTGGCTCCTGCATTTCAACAGCAAAGCATTTCATCTTCCACGAAGTGCAACACGTGGGAGTAGGGTCTTACCTCCACCAGGGAATGCCAGTGTGCGATGGGCTTCCGAGGATATGACAACATTTCACTCCAGTGGTCTCTGCCCAGCCTCTCAGCTTCGTTGCCTACTTGACACACGCCGATGATCTCATTATGACCTACACTGTGAAAATGGCCCACAATAATTTTTTCTTAAAATTTTGGTATGTAAGAGCAACAGCTACTCAATTAAACGAGTAGGAATGAGAGGAAGGGTGGTCCTTTTCCTTCCCTCATTTAAAACTACAGGACAAGCTCAATAGCCAATAGAACTTGGGATCCATCATTGTATTTGGGGGCACAGAGAGGAAGAGTAGAGTGTGGGCCTCACACACCTTGGCTTTTGTAACACTGGAATAGCTTAGTTTGTTCCCGATGCATGCTAAGTTCTAGAACTAGGTTGAACTCCAGGTCTTTGAACCTATATAATGAAAAGGAGGCCATCTGAAAGGAGTTCCTTGGATTAATGGCTGGTCAAATTCCCGTCAGGGGCAACCAAGTACGGGTAAGGGAGACGCGCCGTGTAGGGCAGCCGTGGTCTGGAGCTTACAAAGGGGGCAGGGTGGAGATAGCTCCTGGGTCTTCTTGCAATCCCTCTCTTCAGAGAACATGTGTTCTCATGCTCTCCCCTCCTTCCTTCCAAGCCGATCTTTGCTTCTTTGACCCGACTTGATTTCCCTCCTATAGAAAGATACTTAGCTCCTGTAACTAGGGCTAATATTTCTGAAACTTTCCCTGGGTATGTCCCTGACTTGGGACAATTTTTCCCCCTTAGCAGTTTTTGGTTAGAAGTCTTCTGCATAACTAGAATGAAATGACCCATCCTTTAACTCTTTGAGATCCAAACTCATGGGCTTTCTTTTTCCTTCTGGCAAAGATGAGTGGTTTTTCTCCTATTTGTATGTAGGGAGTAAGGGCGAGACATGGGTGGGGGAGTGTGAAGGATATTCGAGTCTGTGCTCATTAAAATCAGTTGCATGCAGAAGCCCCATGAATCCTGCCATGGATTTTTCCAGGCGGATTCATGAGTTTACTGAGAATTGAATTGAAGCAGAGCTCATATAATCAGATTTGTCGATGCGGGAAACTTGGCAATCGCTTGAAAAAAGCTGGCCTAGCTTTCCACGGTTGGTGGGCAATGGCCCCTCCTGTGGGCTGACACTATTGGTGTTGTTTCCTGCAGAGAAGACAGGATAAGGTCTATTGCCTGACGTGGGCTGTCACACCCATGGGCCGCTGAGCCAACCCATGTGTTCCCAGGGTTGGGAGACGGTTCTGCTTGACCTAGGCATCTGCTAGGAAGAGTGCTCAGGGTGCTGAAGCTGCCTTACTGACATTTCACGGGTATGTGGGAAAATTCTTAGCTACGAATAATATTTGTAAGATTATATTCGAAGTCAGAATGATTTTTTTTTATAATTGTGCCCAGACCACGTGGGAGGTTTCCAATTAAAAAGAGACTTTGCATTTCAGTCTAATGACTGGTTTAACATGTCTAATTCCCTGTTGGTACTTCCTTTGCATATTAAAATGACTGTTTTTCAAATCTGTCCTTTAAATACACAATTGGCTACAATGCAAGCTATAAATATCTCTTCTGTGCTGTATTAATTAAAAAGTCGAGCATCTTATACATTTTAATGTACCCTGTCATCCATACTGATTCTAGCATTTTCAAGAGAACATTTCTGTTTGCTTTCAGATTTAAGTGGATGGAAATGATCTTTATTAAACACATTGGGAGAAGGGAAAAAAATAACAGAGTTATGTATTTAGAAATGTTGGTGCTGTGGCTAAAGGAATCACTCTGCTATTTCGAGTGGAATCTTCCCACAAAGGCCAGTCAGGATTGCGAGGGAGAAGACTAAGACCTGTGGGGCCCCAGTTCCCCAGGCTGAGATTCTGGGGCGTGTGCAGGGATGGAGAGGGAAGGAGGAGAGGAGGAGGGGAGGATGGGGAAGGAGAAAGAAATGAAAAGGGGGAGAATAAAGAAGCACTTGGGTAATAGGACTCTTCAGCATGGTTTGGAAAATGCCGACTCCTTGTCAGTCCGCTTTCCCGAGGGGCTCCCCTGACTCGTTTGCAGCAGCCCGGGACGCCCCACGCCCCTTTGCCCTCCCTGCCCCAGGCGCGCCAGACCTGCCCCGAGAGAGAGCTCCAGGCATCTCACCGGTCGTAGTCCATGACGGCTATGGCCAAGTGGATTTGGTCAATACTCTCGGGAGGGACGTCAAAGACTATGGCTTCATTGTAAATAGGGTTTAGAGTGTTCCTCTTGGTGGATGTTTTCCTCTTCTTCAGTCGTCTGCCATCACACATCAGCGATACTTTCACATAGGGGTCTATACAATCGGGAGAAGCAGGGGGACTGTGAGGATAAATGTGGATTCAGGGGGCGGTTTCATCACAGTGGGGTTCCACAGACGACGGGATGCAGAACTCCCGTACCTGCCTATGACCTGGAGTTTGAGGATTTTAATTAATATGATGCCTGGGCAGCGATGAGAGTTAGGATAATAAAGACATTCATTCAAGAAAAAGCACAGGACTCTGTCTCCTCAAAGTGTGTGGAATTTCAAAAGAGTGTGAAAACATCTGCTATCGAATAAGAAAATGTTCCAGCTAGATTCAAGACCTTCAACAGCGAGAGATGCAAAGGTATTTCCAAGGCAGGGGAAACAGGCCGCAGACCCCGAACTCTGAGCCACCGCAGAGAATCTTCCCAGACATCGGGTCTTTAGGAAAGGGACAAGGAGAACACCTAGATGACACGGAGAACTTTGGGGAGTGCAGGGGCCTCGAGCCCCAGAGCTGCCCACAGCAGCATGGCAGGGAAAGAACAGCCAGTGGCTTGGCTGGGGTGCAACACGGGCAGAGGGGGACAGGTGACAAGGCTGGTCCCTGCTTCCGGTGGGACTTTTCTGGTTCCCCTCCCACTCTCCTGCTCAGTGGGGCGTTCTCTCTCTTCTCACCTGCACAACCACTGACTCTCCATACACTGTCCAGGAAGGACTCAGAGGACCAGAAGGGGCCGCATCTTTTTTTCTCTGGGAAAAATACTGGAGGACAGTAAGCAGACTATATTGCATCCGGTGTCCTTTGATTTCTGTGATCAATAACCAGTGGACTGGGTGTTTTATGACCACATTTTGGGAGCCCCTGCAGAGGCTGTATAATAGGAACTGCATATCGGGGCATTTTTTGTTATGGTTTAGAATTTAAGTGTACATGTTTGATTCACTGGCAATACCAAACTACATAGTTCACTGATGGGCTTTTTATGAGGATATAAAATTGCTTTTTCATCTACCATAGGTCTGAGATGGTGATTGCTTGTATTTGAAGAAAGAACCAGTTAGATAAACTCTATCAGCCTGTGCAAACTGTAGGACCAGTTCACAATTACGGTGAAGAAGACCTAAGAGAGAATAATAATGATTATTCACATTAGGTAGCATTTAGTATGTGCATTAACTTACTTAATCTTGCAACAACCCAATGAGCCAGATATTATTATTACCATCATTTCACAGATGGGGAATCCTAAGTGCAGAGAGGTTAAGGGACTTGCCCAGGGTCACACAGCCATGAGGTCTAGCGCTGGGATTAAACCTAGGTAGCTTGTTCCATGCGCCTCTTGACTCTACTAGAAACTTCTAAGTCTTTAGAACCCTATGAGGAAGTCTGAATTCGAGAATGTCCCACCTGATGCTCCTGTTATGTCCATTGCCTTTAAATTCCTTGCTTTTATAACGGTAATGGTCAGCCTGCCAGCAGTTGGAAGATAGCAGAGGGAAAACATCAACTCTCCGAGATCCACATTGTCCTGTTGAGAAAGCACAAAGGGATGGTTAGAAAGTGCCTGAGCCTGGTGTGCACAAGGATCCGCCACAGGGCAGCACTGGAAGGGAAGCACTTCTCCTTTTGCTCCTCTTGTGAGTCCCTGGTGTGTCTCCCTTCACGTCTGTCCCACGGAGAAGAACGGATGCCTGGACTTTGGGAGCCCCCGCCCCTACACAAGTCCAGCCCACGCTCAGATGGAAGGCTGTGGAGGCCACGCAGGGCCTCTACCGCCCTCTGCCCAGCCTTCCGCAGCCGCACACAGGTTCCCGAAGCCCTGAATGCAGCCCCCAGAGCCTTAACTATTTCCCACAGAGTCGCCTCAGTGGTTCCATTCATAGTGCTGCCACAATCCCCAGGATCCCCAGGACAACACTGCCCGAAGAGGGGCTCTGTAGGACGGCACAGCCCCACCAACAGCCCGGACACGCTCTGCACACAGCCCTGCGCAGCCTCCTGCGGCCTTTCAAACAGGCTCCCATCCAGCCCCTCCCCGCTTCCTAGGGAGCTTCCCCAGAGTTTTCCTCACAGGCCCCACATCAGTCCATAAAGTCCTCCAAACAGTCACCATCCCTATACCTCCTTCCCTTACAGCCCTCCACACTCCTTGACACAGCATCCCCAGGGCGGCCATAATATAGCCACACGCTCCCTCAAACACACACGTGCGCATGCGCATATACACAGACACACGCAGATATAACCCTCCACCTACCAGAGCACTGCACACAACCCGGTCACACACCAAGTGTGTAGACCAACACACAGCACCTCTGGATCCTGAAATACCTAGTCCCTACCGTCCAGCTCTAGACGAAGGCCCTGCAGACCCACATGTGCCATCCACGGTCCCAGACACACGCAGACACTCACCCGGCCCTGCCCAGCCTCACACAGAGCCCTTTGCGGGCTCCCCCCAGGGAGATGGGTGGTGACCCCTGCTGCTGGCCTCCAGGACAGGGGGGCTCCCACTTAACTGTAGCTCTAGCCTTCTCTTGGTGTGTCCCTACGGAGCCCCTGTTGTCCTCTGCAGGGGAAGACATCACGCAGTGTGTAGCCATTCAAATAGGTCAGAACACATGGTTTTCTTTCTCCTTTTTAGCCCAAGGAGAGTGTTACCAAAAAGGGGGGGAAAGAAAAGCCAGGTCATTTAGTTTCAATTTCTATGATACCTAACGTTATCGAGCTGGGTGCCTGTGTCTAATTAATACAGTTTCATCCTGACAATGCTCTGGGGATTCTGGGTTTTGCCTTCAACATCCACAGCCTCCCCTTCTCCTTGATTCTCCAAGGATGCTTCTATTTTTAGAAGCAAAGATTCAGCTTTGGAAGGTCACCTCGCCCAACCTCCCTTCCTTGACCGCTTCTGCAGGAGGATGAGGCTAAGGGAATCTGTTTGGTCACTAAGACAGATGGATTGCTCTGCATCTCCGGGCGTCACTTGCCTCATGTAAATAAATGACCTCACTTTGCAGGCCAGGCTCTCCTGGATCCTGGAGCCCAGACCTCAAGAGACCCAGGTGGCTGGGCCTTTCCGTCTGGGGCAGAGTGAGGGAGAGAGACAAGAATTCTATGGGAGTGGGGGTGTCACATGGGGCAGGCACTGGACCGTTTCATGCTGCTGGGCTCCCCATTGTAAGATGGGTGTCTGCTCCCCCTGAAGAGGGAGGATCTGACCCAGCTTCCTGCTCGTGGCATGGAAGAAAGAGAAACAACAGCTGTCCCCACAAATCATCTTTTTCCTTCCACACTCCCTGCCCTATTCCTTTGCCCTTTGATTTCTCCTGCCTGCCTTAAGTAGAAAGGCCCAAACACCTGTTCCTCCCTCAGGGGGCTGCTCACTGCACCTAGCTCACCACGCCCTCCTCTCCTCCCACCCAGAAAAATCTGAGTTTGACAAAGGAAACAAGAGTGACATTTTCATCCCAACATAAATCCCATTAACAAATACGCATAGTATGGCTCTTTTGCTCATGAGTTGAAAGAAAAAAAAAAATCAAGCTCCAGACTTGGTGATATAGTATTCGAAAGGTCAACTAGGGCTAAAGTCAACATTTGTACTTTCAAAAAAAAAAAAAAAAACAAAAACCCAAAATTAAAGACCAAATTAAGTTACCAAAGACAAAATGCTTGATTTGATTTCAAGTGCTTTAAAAATAAAACAGTTAAGGGGCGACTAGATGGCTCAGTTGTTAAGCGTCTGCCTTCGGCTGGGGTCATGATCCTGGAGTCCCGGGATCGAGACCCGAGTCGGGCTCCCTGCTCAGCGGGGAGCCTGCTTCTCCCTCTCCCACTCCCCCCCCCTCCGATTGTGTTCCCTCATTCACTGTCTCTCTCTCTCTGTCAAATAAATAAATAAATAAAATCTTTAAAATAAATAATAAAACAGTTAAAATTTTCTGAGTCATGCAAGTAAAAATGATAACATTCAAATACAGAAACTTTTAGTGAAACAGTAAAAATACCCCTTTTTCTTATGTATATATACCATCTATGTCGCTCCTTGCCCCAGAGTAACACTGTGAATAATCTCTATTTTTCTTTTCATCCACCCATCCATCCACCCACTCACTCCCCTATTCTTTTCGAATTGGCTATGGTTGTGATGGTGGAGCACTGCTCTTTTCCAGGTGCTGGGAGCTGTTTTTGCACTGGGGGAACATCGGGCCCCATCCCTTAAGGGCAGATGGACTTGCAGGGATATGGAACAGGAGTTGAAATGGCACCTAATGTTAATTCTGCCTTTTCCCCAGCAGCTGACATTGATTTGGGGTCAAGAACCGATAGATCCTGATGTCTGCCAACATTCCCTTAAACCGCTGGTTCTCAATTAGGAGGAACGTTGCTCTCCTGGGGGACATCTGGCACTACCTGGAGAAATTTTTTATTGTCACAACTGGGGAGGCAGGTGTTAGGACATCCGGCAGGTAGAGGCCAGCGATGCTGCTAAACATCCTACAGTGCACGGGGCAGTCCCTCCCTGCAAAGAGCTATCTGGTTCAAAAAGTCAATAGTTTCAAGGTTGAGAAACTGCCCAACACAGGGGTACTTATATTGTTTGTAAAATTTTTTCCAGAGTGCTGATAAAAGTCAAATATAAAAGGGTGGTGGAGTTATTTGGCTTCTTTTTTGCTTGACAGGAATCAGATATGCAGACTGTCACTGGTGGCTGTGTGCCTTGGGGGAGACAAGGGGAAGGAAAATGTCATAAAAAGAAATGCTTCATTTGTTCCTGCTTTGTGTGGCCAAGTTCAGTACTGTCAGCAAAATACAGTGGGAATTTATAGCAAGTGTGAATGAATTCTCCACCTGCCAATCTGTAATGTGATATGTTTGACTATAGTGGTCTATGATAGCTCTAGTTTTTGTCTAATTAGTACACTTTTGCATTCCTCTTCCTAGGTTCTTCTGGTGAGCTCCTTTCTAATTCCATGAAGTTCTAGAAGGGCTGCTGCAGGAATTCAGGCTTAGCAAAATAGTCATGCCCATGTCCGTTGTTGTCTGTTCAGGGATGAATATGGAACCCAAGCAAGGACACTTAGGGTCCTTTCTGGTATTGAAAAATTGATATTGAAATGGAGGAATTATCATTTTACTGGGATTATTCATAGAGAAGATATGAAACTAGAATTGTAAGGTTCTTGTACTATATATAGCATACATAGTATAATATTACTTTAAGTCAGGCTGTGTATGTTAAAGATGTACACTATAAACCCAAAAGAAATGACTAAAATATTAAAAGGATATATAGCTAATATGCCAAAAAAGAAGATAAAATAGATGCTTTAAAAATACTTTGAATATAAAGATATAAGTAGATTAAAAGTAAAAGAATAAAAAAAGATATTCCATACTAATACTAATACAAAAAAATCTGGGTGGTTATATTAATATCAGACAAAGTATAGGTCAGAGCAATGAATACTACCAGGACAAAGAGGATCATTTTATTATGATAAAGGGGTCAATTCATCAAAAGCACATAAAAATTCTAAATATTTATGCATCAGATAGCACACTTTCAAAAGACATGAAGCAAAAGCTGATAGAATTGTGAGGATAGGCAAGTTACAGTCAGAGGTTTGAATACTTGAACAATACTATCAACTGACTCAGCGTAACCTGTGGCATTATGAAAGCACCCACCAAACAGCAGCAGAATACACATTCTTTCCAAGGGCAACCAGAACACCAAACAAGAAAGACGATATTCTGGGCCACAAACCAAGTCTCAATTAAATTTGAGAAGATTCAAAGTGTATTTTCTGGCTGCGGTGGAAATGAATTAGAAATCAGCAACAAAAAGATATCTGGAAAATCTGCAAATATTTTGAACTAAATATCACACTTCTAAATAACCCATGGCTCAAAGAAGAAATCAAAAAAGGAATTAGGAAGTATTTTGAACTGAACTGAAATGAAAACATGACATATTAAAATTTGTGAAATGCAGCTAAAGCAGCATTTAGGGGGAAATTTATAGGACCAAAATGCCTCTATTACACAAGAAGAAAAATCTCAAATCAATGACCTCAGCTTCCATTCTAAGAAATTAGAAGAAATGAAAACTAAAAAGAACAAATAAAAACAAAGTAGGCAGAAGAAAGGAAATAATAAATATTAAATAAAATACTGTAAAGATGTAGATTTCAAACAATAGACCAATCACTAAAAAAAGTAATAGGTATAACAAAGCAAGACCCAAGTATATGCTGTCTACAGGAAACCCACTTAAAATATCATGACAAAAGTAAGTTAAAAAGATTAAAAAATTAGGCCATGTAAACACTACTCAAAAGAAAGTTTTAGTGACTGTATTAATATCAAAGAATATTTCAAATCAAGGAATAGTACCAGGAAGGAAGGATCAAATCATCAAGAGGACATAATCTTAAATGTATACGTATCTACCAACAAAAATTCACAATACATTAAACAAATCTGATAGAATTAAGAAGGGAAATAGGCAAACTCACAAGTAGAGTTGGAGATTTCAACACTGCCCTATCAGTAATTGACTGAACAAGCAAGCAGAAAAGAAGTAAGGATAAAAAAAGACCTGAGCAATAATATCAACTAACCTGACCTAATTGTCATTTACTTTACCCATTATTACTCCATGTAATAACAACAAAATACATCTTCTTTTCAATTATACACCAAACACTCACCAAGACAAACCATGTTCTGGGTCATAAAAAAAAATTCTCATTAAATTCAGAAAGATCGAAATAATACAAACTATGTTCCAAATAAGACTAAAACGAAACTAGAATGCAATCATAGCTATTTGAAAAATCTGCAAATACTTGGGAATTAAATAATACTTTTCTAAATTACCCACAGGTCAAATAAAAAAAACCACAGGGATATTAAAAGTTAATTTGAATGGAATGAAAATGAAAATACAAATATCAAAATTTGTAGGACACACACTAAGCAGTGTGTATAGGGAAATGTACTGCATTAAATGCCTACATTCTAGAGCTCCTGGGTGCCTCTGTTGGCCAGGCCTCTGACTCTTGGTTTCAGCATAGGTCATGATCTCATGGGTCATGAAACTGAGACCCATGGCAAGCTCTGTGCTCAACCGGGAGTCTGCTTGAAGATTCTCTCCCTCTGCCCCCACCCCATCCCCCCTCAAATAAATAGATAAGTCTTTAAAAAATGCTAACATTCAAACAGAGGTATCATTCAAAACAGTGATCCAATCTTCAACTTAAGAACACAAAAAAACGGAAAAAAACAGGAGAAAATCAAACACAACATAGATAAAAGGAAGGAAACGATAAATGTAAGAGTAGAAAACAATGAAAAATAAAAAATGGAAACATCTAGAGAAAGATCAATGAAACCAACATCCTAATAAGACTGATCAAGGGGGTCTCTGCGTGGCTCAGTTGGTTAAGTGTCTGCCTTCAGCTCAGGTCATGATCCCAGGGTTCTGGGATGGAGTCCTACATAGAGCTCCTTGCTCAGTGGGGGAGTCCACTTGTCCCTCTCCCTCTACCCCTCCCCCAGCTTGTGTTCTCATTTTTTCTCTCTCAAATAAATAAATAAACTCTTAAAAAAAAAAGACTAATCAGGAACAAAAATTAGGAAATATTATAAATCATTAGGAATATATAGGAATATATGAAATCATTATAAAAAATGGATTGGGTACATCTACACAGATATTATAGACATGAAAATAATAATAATGAAATATTATGAACATTTCTATCCCAATAAATTTGACAACTTAGATAAAATGAACAAATTACTTGAAAGCCAAAAAACCACCATACTAAAGAAAAAACTAGATAACCTGAATTATTTTATATCCACTAAATAAATTGAAATCATAATTAAAAACCGTCTCACAAAGAAAAGTCAAGCCCATTTAAGAAGGAAATAATGCCAATTCTATATAAGCTCTTCCAGAAAGCGGAAGAAGTGGGAACATTTCCCAACTCATTCTATGAGGATGGCAATAACCCGATACTAAAACTGGACAAAGATATTATAAGAAAACTACAGACTAGCATCCTCATGGACACAGACACAATTACCCTTAATAACATTTTAGCAAATTAAACCCAGCAATATATGGAGATACATCGTGAACAAGTGGGATTTATCCAGGGAATGCAAGTTTGGCTTAACAATTGAAAATATTAATCAAAGTAAATCATCATATCAACACACTATAAAGGAAAAACCATATCGACAAATACAAAACAATCATTTGAAAAAAGTCAGTACCCATTCAGGATAGATGTTCTCAGCAAAGTAGGAATAGAAGTGGGCTTCCTTCTACTAAAAAGACACCTATAAAAAACTACAGTTAACATTAAAGTTAATGATGACAGACTTTCTCCCCTAAATTAGGGAATGAGGCTAGGACATCTGCTCTCACCACTTCTATTCGCCATTAAGCTAGAGGGTCCAGACAGAGAAATAAGGCAGAAATGAAAGATAAATACCTTAAAAAGGAAGAAGTGAAACTGTTTTATTTGCAGATGCAATGATTATTAAGGAGAAAATCCTTAGGAATCTATAAAAAACTATGAAAACAAGTTTAGCAAGGACAACAAGGTTAATACAAAAGCAATATTATTTCTATATAATAGAAGTGAAACACTTAAGAATTGAAATTTAAAAATACATTTACATTTATTTACTTATTTTTATTATTACTTAAAAAAAATTTTTTTTTGAGAGAGAGAGAGAGAGTACGTGAGTGGGAAGGGGCAGAGGGAGGAGAGAGAATCTTAAGCAGACTCCATGCTCAGCACACAGCCTAATGCGAGGCTTGATCCCACAACCCTGAGATCATGACCTGAGCCGAAATCAAGAGTCAGATGCTTAACTGACTAAGACACCCAGGTGCCCCAAAAACACATTTACACTTATACTCACAGATAAATTTAGCATATTAGGTGTAAGACCTGTACAATGAAAACTACAAAACACTGCTGAGAGAAATTAGATAGGACATACATAAATGGAGAGATATTCCATGTTCTTAGCTCAAGAGACTCAATGTTGTTAGGATACCAATTCTTCCATAATCTGTACATTCAATGTAATTCCAATCAAAAGCCCAACCTACCTTTTGTAGATGTTGACAAACTGATTCTAAAACGTATATGAAAATATAAAGAACCCAGAATAATCAAAATAATTTTGGAAAAGAAAAACAAAATTGAAGGACTTAACACTTGACTATGAGGCACAGAATAAAACCACAGTAATCAATAATCAAGGAGGTGTTGGCAAAAGGACACAAATACTAATGAGCAGAACAGGATGAAGAGGCCAGAATTAGACCCCTGTTTCTATGGCCAAGTGATTTCCTACCAAAGGACCCCAAAATTTAATGAAGAAAGGATACTCTTTTTAACAAATAGTACTGGAGGGGCGCCTGGGTGGCTCAATGGGTTAAGCCTCTGCCTTAGGCTCAGGTCATGATCTCAGGGTCCTGGGATTGAGCCCCGCATCGGGTTCTCTGCTCAGCGGGGAGCCTGCTTCTCTCTCTCTGCCTGCCTCTCTGCCTACTTGTGATCTCTCCCTCTCTGTCAAATAAATAAATAAATAAAATCTTAAAACAAACAAACAAACAAATAGTACTGGAATAGTTGGACATCTTTTTGGAACAACAAAAGAAGTATGACCTTCCTTTACATGATAGGAAAGAATTTGATGAAATGGATCATGTAAGAACTGAAACTATGAAAGTACTAGAAGAAAGCACAGGAGAAAATGTTTGACTCTAGGTTAGATTCCTTAGATGGACATAAAAAGCACAAAGCATCATAGAAAAAAACTGAAATATTGTACTTCATTAATGTTAAAAATCTTTTGCTCTTCAAACTCATCTTAGGAAAGGCAAAGGTTAAGTAAGCCACAGGCTGAAGGATCATCATATTTACATAACATACAACCAATAAAGGACTTATATCTAGAATACATAAAGAATTCCTGCAACACAGAGAGGCAACCTAACAAAAACATGGGCAAAAGATCTGAACAGACACTTCGTCAAAATTATGTTAAACCACTACACACTCACTAGAATAGCTAAAATGAAAGACTGACAATATGAATTATTGCCCAGGATGCAGAACAATTAACTCTCACAAGCTCTGCTGGAAATGCAAATGTTAAAACCATTTTGGAAAAACCGTTTGGCGGTTTCCCCTCAGCTACACATACACTTGCTGAATGACCCAGAAATCCCACATCTGGTTATTTCCCCGAGTGAAATAAAGTCACACACCCATCCAAAACTTGTATGCACTTGTTGTGAGCCCAAACTGAAAAGAAATCCAAATGCAGCATCAAATAGTGAATGGACAAAATGTGGTATATTCATGCGATGGAATACTACTCAGCAACCAAATGGAAAACTACTAATGCAAGAAACAACACGAGTACATCGCAAAAGCATTATGCTGAGTGAGAGGATCTACACACGAAGGGCAACAACGTATGATTCCCTTTATGTGACATTCTGGGAAAAGCCAAATGAGAGTGACACAAAGTGATCCGTGGGAACACGGGACTGGGGGCTGGGAGGAGGGGACTGACTGGAGGAGCACTGGGAAACCTCTGGGGTGACAGAAATAGCCTATGTCACTATTCTGGTGGTGGTTACATGACTGTACACATGTGATAAAGCTTGTACACTTAAAATTAGTTAGTTTCATTATGTATAAATTAATAAGGGGCATTAAAAATTTCTGAAAAGACACCTTTTGCAGAGGACTCTACTTTTGTCTTTTACTTTTACTGCCTTAAGTTCAGAGACTATGCCTTAATGATTTCAACCATTTAAAATATTATGCTATTCTCTCCTATTCCTGTCCCATTCACTTGTGCTCAAACGTGCTCAGTGTGGATTCTCCATTTGCCAGGGCCGGATTTCCATGTGTTTGTTAAATCAAGCTTGTTCATATTGTATCTACATCTTCTTCCTCCCAGAATTTAATTAATTATGCTTTTGTCTTTTAAAATACGTTTTTTTGGCTTTGCTTTGTCTTTTGTTTTGTTTTTTTGTTTTGCTATTCTATTACGTTTCACAGCCAAATTAACAAACATTTCAACTATGGTGAAAATATTTCCATTTCTTTGCTCACTGCAGTTTCTTAAAACCCACATCATCCTCCCCTTTAGAGATACATTTTTCATTTTGCTTGAGTGTGTCCTTGAGAATTTTTTTTTTCCAGGGAGGGTTCACAGATAGTTAAAATAATCTTTATTGTGCTCTAATTCTTAAAAGAAGTTGGCTGGGCACAGATTTTAGGTTAAAATTATTTTCTCTTTGAATCATTTTACGTTGTCGCAACGTCTCCCAAGTACTTCATGTTCTAGCTGGGGTGTTTGATGCCATTCTTTTGTAGATTTTTTTTTTTCCTTTCAAGGAAGTTTTAAGATGGTCTCTTTGTACTTTTACTTTGTACTTTATACCTTCTGAAATTTCCCCAAAAGATATTTAGATATCTTGTTTTCACTGATCTTGCCTGGTCCTCAGTGATCCATGTTAATTAGAATGCTTTCTTTTCTTTTAATGTCTTTCTCTCCAGTGATCAGTTGATCCATTTGTTTACTTTGGACCATGATGGTGGTTTTCCTAAGATATCCCTAATTGTCTATATTTATAATTAAAGGGTCAAAGCAAAAGTCTTCTACTGCTTATGCCCTTCGTAGTTCCTTTACTCTTATTTGATGAGGGGCCTCAAGAGGCAATGGACGTTATCTCATGTTTTTCATCTGATGTATTTAAGTAGAAATTCTGATGAACTGTTCTTAAGACTACCTGTATGATATTAACATCACCAAAATTATTGAGCTTTGGCTTTACAGAAGGTTACACAGTTAGGCAACGAGAATCATTATCAACAGACTTTTGATACCCCAGTTTCCTCAATACTGTGAGTACCACTGTACTGGAAGTCCCCAAGACCACCTTCAGGTTTGATGAGTTGCTAGAAGGACTCTTAGGACCCAGAAAGGCTGTTATTCTCATAGTTATGGTTTATTACACCATAAGGACACAGATTAAAATCAACAAAGGAAAAAGATACACAGGATGGCGTCCAGGAGAAACCAGTTGTCCTCTCCCAGGAGAGTCACACAGACAGCACTTAATTTTCCCAGCCCTGATGTGTGCCAACACATAGCAAATATTGACAACTGGGAAACTTACCTAAACCTTGATGTCCAAGGTTCTTATTGTGGGTGGCAAAGAGTGTCCACATGACTGACCTTAACTAGTCAGTCTTCATTCCCTTCATCAGAGGTCAAAAAGCATGGCTCGGGGCCCTAGGTGAACAAAACAGGTGTTCACCATTATTGTATCGTTAACATAAAATATCTGGTGTGGCCCAAGGTCTGTTATATAAAGAACTCTTATTAGGCAGGATATTCTAAGGGCTTAGAGGTTATCTCACAAGAACCAGTCAAAACCAGTCCTTTCTTTAAAACATGTAGGGTTTGAGTACCCCAAGCTCACTGAGTGAACCCTTTACTGAAGGCACACAGTGCTCTCATTTCAACTTGCCTTTGCACACATATTTTTTCTGAACTGGAAAGGGGAGAGGTGGTTGTAGTCCAATGCTTTTGTACCCAACCATAACCCAGAGATCAACAGCTGGTGTAATGGAAGACATTCTGGAAGGAGGTTCATGAACAGCAGGGCCTGGCAGAGACCTTAGGTAAGATTAAGGATGACCATAATGCGCTTAAGCTAGAAATCTACAACAAAAAAATAATTAGAATGTTTCTGTATGTTTGAAAATGAAGAAATACACTTCCAAATACACCATGGGTACAAGTAAAAATCACAATAAAAACGAGAAGTATATTGAACCAGATGATAATGAAAAGAATACATTTCAAAATACATACACTGCTGTAATATTACAATTTATAAAATGAAATATATATTCAGTCGGTGTCCCCCCTTGGGACACAGAGTTCCTGAAATCCTTGTAAATTCTTAAGTGATAAAGAGAACTAGGAGCATCTTTTGTTCTACTGAAGCAACTCTGTGTGGGCTCCTGGGAGGGGGCTGATCACCAGAAAGACCAAGCCACAATAAGAAGCTTGGAATGTTCACGCCCACCCCCTATTCTCCAGAGGAGAGCCGGATGGAAGGGGTTCATAAGTGATCATGACTACATGAGGAAGGCTCCACAAAATCGCAATAGGCCTGGGTTCAGAGAGCTCCCAAAATGGTGAACATATCTGTTAGAACATAGAAAGGAGACATACCCCAACTCCACAGGGACAGAAGCTCCTATGCTCGGGACCCTCCAGGACCCTGCCCAATGTATCTCTTCATCCAGCTGTTCATCTGTATCCTTTATCGTATCTTTTAATAAACTGGTAAAAGTGAGTAAGTGTTTTCCTGAATGGTATAAGCTGGTCAGCAAACAATCAAATCCCAACAGAGAAGAGGCCATGGGAATCTCTTGATTTGCAGCCAACTGGACAGAGTGGGGAGTAACCCAGGAACCCACTAATGACTGGCATCTGAAGTGGCAGGCAATCTCATAAGCCTGAGCCCTTAACCTGTGGGATCAGACACTACCTCCAGGTAGATAGTATCAGAATTGAGCTAAAGTCTAGGGTACCAAGTTGGGGTCACAGAAACGTTTGGTGTGGGAAAACACACGTTCTGGGTCAGAAGTGTCGTGAGCATTGTTGAGAGCTGTTTGAGAGCAAGGGAGAAACACATAGGAAGAGAATGGTAGATTTTTTTCTATGTAAATGCATAAAAATCAGATTAAGAGATAGATTTTAGCTCTAAATGCATAACATGGAACAAAATAAGGCTGATTACTGGTGATCAAACATCTACCTGAAGAACTTGGGGAAAGAACCATAAATTAAACCCAAAGCAGAAGGAAGGAAATAGTAACTATTTATTATTAAATTAATGAACTAGAAAACAAATATATTTAGAGAGAGTCAAAAAAATCGCTTCTCGGCCTTTTGGCTAAGATCAAGTGTAGAGAGAATCAAAAAGCCAAACAAAGCCAAAGTTAGCTTTTAAAAAGCTAATGAAAACTGCTAATCTTTTTTCAAGACAGACAAAAAAGAGGGAGAGAGGGGAATAAAAAAAGCACGAATAACCATGTCATGGTTGAAAATGCAACACCACTAGAAATCTTTACTAAAAACATTAAAAAGACAAAAAATAATTTATAAACAAATTTATGCCTATAGATTTTAAAAATTAGACAAAAAATTAGACAAAATTGATGAATTTTTCAAAATACAAAATTTATAAAATATAATAAGAATTAAAGACTGAATTTTTATTGCTTGTTAAAGAAACTGAATCTGTAATTAAACACCCTTCAGTCCCAGTTGGGTTCACTGGGGAATTTTTTAAATATGCGGAGACCAAATAAAGCCAATATTGTACAAACACTTTCAGGGAACAGAAAAAGAGAGAATACTCCCCAATTCATTTTTGAAGCCATCAAATTTTAGGTACCAAAATCTGAGAGGTCCATTACAAGAAAGGTAAAATTACAGACCAATTTCACTCATGAACTGAGATTTAAATAAAAAAATTAAACAAAATATTAGGAAATGGACTGCAGAAAAACATGAAATGATAACACATTACTAGCATATGTGTTTTACCTCAAATTTACAAGGTTAATTTAACATATGAAATTAAAAACCATAATTGTCCATAACAGAATAAAGAAGAAAAAAAATCACGTAATTATCTAAATGAATGTAGAAAAATATGATAAAATCAAGTATCTATTTGTGATAAAATGTTTTCACAAGCCATATATGAAAGGGGGATTTACTTATTTGATGCAAAGAATCTAAAAACAAGGCTATAGCAATGGTGTACTTAATGGTGAAATGTGGAAAGCTTCCCAATTAAGTTAGGAATAAGACATATAACTATTTCTAATCTACACTGTACTGGAGGTCCTAGCTAGCAAAATAAAGCACGTAAAAAATATAAAAGGCATAAAGTTTTGATATAAAGAATTAATTCTGTCATTATTGTTAGCTGATATGATGTATAAAATATTAAACAAAACTTATGGAAAAATTATTAGAATCAATAAGCATGTTTATTGATGACTGATGGATTAATGGCCACGAGATCAGTAAGCATAGATAAATTTTCTTTTTATATATCAGAATTAAAAAGTTAAAAAAAATAGAAAAAAAAAACTTCACTTAAAATAGCATCGAAACCCCCCCCCCATCAAATACCTTGGAATATGTTTACCAAAAAATGTCCAATATTTTTTTACAGAAAAAAGATAAAGTATCACTGAGTAAAGTTAAGGAAGATCTAAATAAATGAAGAGATATATTATGTTCATAGTTTGGAAGACTCAATATTATAAAGATATTCTCCAAACTGTACTACACGTTAAATGTAATTCCAATCAGATTACAATTTAACAAAGTAATCCTAAATTTTATGTGGACATGCAAAGTGCCAAAACAGTCCAGATTCTCTTGAAGAACAAACTGGGAGACTTTACTGGAGAGTAAAATTAATAATTTCTACTGGACTAGTGTCCAGAATGGACTGGACTAGTGTAGCATTTGTGCAAGGTAAACAAACCAACGGAGTTGTAGGGAGAGCTCAGAAACTGACTCATGTGTGTGGACATTTGTCTTATGTATTGGTTATCTTCATTTGCCTCTCCACACTACTCCCTGCAGTATGCCCTAAAAGGCTGTCCTCTAAAGTAAGAAATAAAGCCTGATCTGTGTATTAAGAGACTTATCCGGATGACAGAGTTTGGGAAGAATTAGTAATAGGCACATGGAAACCCACACCCTCATACAGCAAATAAAACCCAGATAATTCATTTGTTTATTTTTCATTCAATAAGCATTTATGGAATATAATTATTTGCCAGGTACTCTCTGGGTGCTGGAGAGTAATATGATATTATTACTGAACCAAGCAGGCAAAAATCATTTGCCTTCATGAGGCTTATATTTCTTGTGAAGTTAGAGAAGGAGCAAAATAAATTATACACATACATTCATAAATACACATAGAGCACACACATAGAATGAAATGTAGAAAAGAAAAAAGTAGAGAAGGGGGCTAAGTAGTGTTGAGGGGTTAAATAGAATATTAAGCAGGAAGGCTTCATAATAGCATGTCTTTTGAGTAAGGACTTGAGGAAATGAGGCTAGAAAGCGAGCAGCACAGCTAAGACTCCACACAGACCACAGAGCAAGTGCCGGTGCCCTGAGGTGGGAGCGTTATCTGCTATTCCTGAGGACGGAAAAACAGATACGGGAAAGGGAAGAGAGTAAAAAAGATGAGATGAGAGAGGCTATGAGGGACCAGATCGTGCAGGTTATCAAAAGGATTCTGGCTTATGCTCGGAGTGGGAATGGAAGCCATTAAAAGGATTAAAGTAGAAAAGGAGCGCAATGCGACTTGGTTTTCACAGGACCCACCAGGCTGCTGCATTGAGAATAGTCTGAGGGGACAAGGGTAGAAGCAGGACCATGAGTTAGGAGGTTATCTCTCAGTTAGTGAGAGGTAATGTGGCTTGGTCCAGAGAAAGCAGTGGAGGTGGTAAGAAGTCCTCAGATTTTGAAGCTAAAACAAGAGGATTTTGTAGTAGATTAAATGATAGAAAGAGATGAGTCAAAGATGATTCCAGTATTTTTGGTCTGAGTTAAGGGAAAAGTGGAATTTCTATTAACCTTCATTTCTACATGTAGAGGGAGAAGGCACTGGGCTTCGGGAGAGATCAAGAACTCAGTTTTTTGTACATTAAATGTGAGATCCAAAAGGGGATGTCACGTAGCCAGTTAGGTATGAGTGTGGAGATCGGGGGAAAGAGCCAGGCTGGAGATACAAATGACCAGCTCTTGTGGGGAAAAGAGAATACAATCCACAGCAATCTACATGGTTCAGCTATCAACCAGGTTTACAAAATAATAGCACAGACATAATCACCTCCACAAATTTATCACTATTTTGAGAAGATGGGGAGAGTCTGCACGTGTAGTGAACTTAGGAGCTACGTCCTCATCTTCCGTAATAAAATTCAATAGAAGCTAAAACTAAAAATAAAATAAAGCATTTAAAAATATATGGAGGTATATTTTAAAAGAAACGGTTAAAGCAGCCGAAAGTATTTGCTTCTGCAGAGTGGGAATTGGGATTGAAGGTATAAACATAAAGATGATGACATAAAATTGGTATTTTAAAGGCCTGAAGGCCAGAGTGCAGCTGATGGGAGCTGAGTTCAAGTCTCAGCGCCTCACTTACCATTATGCAACTGTAGGCGAGCTACCTAATTTCTCAGTGTCTCAGTTCTCTGTTCTCAGTCTCTTCATTTGGAGACTGGAAGTAATATCTAAAGCACAGGATTGTTAAAAAGATTAAATGTGAAAACAGGTGTATGCATTCAGTACTGAATACGAGGTAACTATTACCACCATCGTCCTTGATCACATGTTTCTCACTCTCGCTGGTCTATGTACTCTTCAGGAGAAGTCCCATTCACCCAACCCTCCCAGTGGCCAGCACTTAGGGGGAGCTTGGTCAGTGTTCTTTGAATTAAATGGAGTGACTCACAAATGAAGAGCTGGTGCGAGGGTCCTGGGACAGCTGCTAAGCCTCAGTAGCCTAGCTCCCTGGGGCCTTTGGGTCAAATTTCCAGTGAGCCCCCATGCTAGGGAACATGTGATCACGACAAACCCCCCATATTCTCCAGCACCATCCACTCCCTTTGAAAGTCTCTTACAGAGTCCCTGTGAGATACAGCAGCAAGAAATCGTCATTTAGCAAGTGGAGAGGAAATCCTAGTTGCAACATTTCTCTCAAGGGTTATTAATCCTCAGCTGTAATAATCACATGGATGGTCCAAACCTGCCCCACCTGTAACATGAAAGCTGCTAATGATTTGATCATCCTGTTTTCTCAGAAACTCCAACTGTATTCCTGATACTTGCCACAGACATGACAAAATTGGCAAAAACACCCTTTTCCAGTGACAGATCCTACCAATAATTAGCGATGCACTGTTAAAGTAACTGTTGATTGCACTTTATTTATAGATATTAACATGATTAATTGCACTGGCAGTGCGCCTGGAGGATGACGCTGAGTGGTGCTGGGGCGCAAGTGAGCCCAGCAGCCCTCCCAGGGTGCTGGGAGGGGTTGTCGTCAGCCCCCTCCCTTTCCTTTTCTGAATCGCTCCCTCATAGGACTGCAGGTCACATTCCATAGGACTGGCCTGGCGTTAGACAGCATTTACATGGACTAGTGTTGGTTCAGCTAGGGATGGACAGGAGAACAACATCACATGTACACATGTAAAGCACTTCACGGTTGACTACAACATTTGGTATCACTATCTTATCTGATCTTATCCAGCTCCCTGCTTTAAAACGCACTTTCTGCATGGCTGACTCCAACATTTATGTCTCCACCCCAGCTCTTTCCGGCATTAGGGACTCCTACATCCACATGCTTTCTTTAGATGTCTAGTTCATTGCCTAGTAGGCATCCCGACCTTGACAGTTCACAAATGGAGCTGACTTCCCTCCCCTGCCCCCTGCCTTCCCCCTCAAGTTGTCTTCATCTCGGTTTGGTAAAAACATCCTCCAGAAGCTGAAGCTCACAATCTGGTAGTCAGCATATCTATATTCCTCCTCTTCTCTCACCCACCCACATCTGCAAGTCATGTTATCTCTCCCTCCCAAAATATCTAGATCTGTCCAATTTTCCCCTTCTCCATACATTTCCCTATTCCAGGATACTGTCACCTCTCTCACATCAACTACTGAAGAACTGCAAAGGCAAAAGGAGAGGCGGGTCCTTAAGGCTGAATGGCTGCCCTACGCCCAGAGCACATGCTTCCCCCTGACGCACAGGTGCTCAAGGTGGGAGGAAGCCTCCGCGGCCTGCTTACATATCCTCCTGTTCCCACTGCGACATGACTCTCAGTCTGGGATTCCCAGTCTGGTCCGGGGCGCTGGTGACTACTCTGACACAGCTTCAGGAAAGGACTGGTCCCCCCCGGGGAGAGGACACTGCAGTTCCCTACCTGTCGCCGCCATGATTGGCACTTTCCCTCAAAGGCTTCTAGAGTACGACCTAGGGGCTGGGGAGTCCCACCACACCTCCGCCACATGGGAAGTGGCTGTACCCTAGAGCTGCAATGGCAGACGGGACTGATAATAGTAACAGCCCAAGGGAAAACTCAATGATGAGAAGCATGTTGATAGCTCAATCTCAGCAACCTCTCTTCCCTCCTGTAAAAAAAGAGGGAGCTCTGGCTTGTCTCGAGTGACATGATGGCTGAGATTTGAGTCTTTCCTATTTCAGAACACTCCCCGACAGAGCCAGGGAAGACGTGGTGATTTGGCAGACACTCTCTTCGGTATCTCAATGAGGGCTTACTGGGTGCTCAGCTTTCCTCGGCACTAGAGAACAAAAGAAAAGCTTGGTGACTGGCTTGTGCTCTGTAGGAAATGACCGCCTGGGATGGTGAGCGGAGCTTCGCCATAGGCAGCGGCGGGGTCCTAACTGGCTGACGGGGAAACCATAGATCCAGAGTAAAGAGTTGAGCCGTTTTCCAGGGAAAGTCAACTTGGTGCTCATCTCATTTTCTTGGGATTGGTTATTTTAAATGAATGGTTTTGGAGGTCCTAAAATTTTATAGAGTCTTCACAGGTTCATTAAACATGGGGGACAGTAGACTAACAATACTTCCTTTTTTGATTTGGGCTACTTGGCTCCCCGATCGGTATACTTTCGTAAGCACAGTAAATGTGGACCTCAGCATAGCATCTGGTGAGGTTTCTCCCAAACCCCTGGTATATGACCTGGATACATTTAGGCTGGATGATAGCGAAATAAGGTGAATTCCCACCCAGTTGGACAAGCATACCAAAAGATGCTGCTTAATGATTCAACAATTGGGTATTATCTGGTTCTATTACTGCGTCAATAATTTGGAAGAAGACCTAGAATTTGGGCATGATACGATATGCACAATAAGAACATTGGAGCCCAGAAGCAAGAGTCATAAAAATCGTGATAGGTAAGTGAGATGGATAAAGCCTAACAATACAAATTTGTTAAGATAAATTATTTGAGGGCCTACAAAGTAAATGATGCAACCTCTGAAGTAGGTACAATTACGTGCAAATAAAAGTCTTGATGGTTTAATCCTACCTTGAATCAAAATGTGATATAACTACTAGAAACTGATTTTGTTTGGGGCTGCATCAATAGAGGCACAGTCTAGAAAGGGAGGGTCTATACCAGCCACCGTATGACCAAAACATTAACTGTTTTGGGCATCTCAATTTTAGAGATATGATTACATATCATATGGTGAGAAGATGGTGAGAAGAGCAACCACATGGGAGAGGGTCAGGATTATAGGAGCAATGAGGAGCTCTTAAGCTTTAAGGAAAGGATTCCAAGCTCCAAGAAAGACGAGATTCTTGTCAGCACACATTTGAAGTCGTGTCACATAGAAGAAGGACTACACTTGTTCTTAATGGCTCCAAGGATTAGAACTAGGACCCCAAAGTGGAAGCCATGGGAAGATGTAGAACACTCTTCTCTATCACAATGCAAAACCACAGTCTGCTTATCTCTGAAAGTAGTAAATTCCCTTCCTGTTGGGCAATTTCTCTGCTTCAGAGAAGAATGGAATGTGGAGAGGGGGTTAAACAAATGTAAAGCCTTTCCCAGCCCCGATATCCTGCAATTTCCTGATATCAGACATTGACTGATAGGCAACAGAGACAATAGTTTTGGAGCAAGGCAATTGTGTTATCAGAAGTGAGATTAACGAGACAGGATTTGGTGGAATATGCAATTGTATTTGAGGGAAAGAACTGGAGACTGGGAGCTCAGAGCAGTGATGGCTGTTGACTAATAAAGCTTAATTGTGCATCTTAGGAACATGTATACTTTGAAGGAGGTCATGGGAAAGAGGTGAGTTCCAAGCCTTGGTGCACCTAGTACAGGAATATTGAGTACTGGAGTCTTCTTGAACCTTCTTATTATTTCTCAACATCCTTCCCTAATAGATTCTTTGAGATTTGCACATGACTTTTTTAATGCTCCTATTTTCCCAGAGAGCATGTCTAATCAAAGACTGTCCTCTGTAAAACAAAGCAGATTTCAGAGGTTAAAGGGCCAAAGAAAAGGCTTTAGCATTGAATCTGAATGTAAAATGATTTATTCTGGAGACTTTTTATAGATCTAGCAATTCTCACTAGGAATAAAAACCCAGAAGTAATTGGAGATGAAAATTTGTTCTTAGTAAAGCACAAATATCATTTTGGAATATGAGAGCATCCTTAGAAGCCTGGGCCTCGTGTGGTGGCTCTGACTGGCACGATGGCTTATCACCGACTTTTGGAGAAAAGAAAACATTAAGACAAGTTGTAGATAATTATGAATTTACCTTGCATCCAAAACATCCTTATCATCCTGAAAATATCCATCAAAACTAAGAATTCGCATTTAGTGGAGATGGAACAATGAGATTCTCTAGTAAAAACGCCCACTAAAGAGAAGCATAGCAGTGAGTGAATGAAACCAACATGCTCAGTAGTATGAATAATCATAAACACATTACTTTTATTCTACCACGGATAGAGACATACTCCAGAGAAAATCATCACAGGACCTGGGTGTTTTTAACCTTTTACTGGAGATAAGCACTGGGCATCCCACTTCTCCTGTCCCCATCAACCATTCCTCCGAGTTTAGTACATGGGTCATCAAGTCACTTTATTTGACCTCCAAAATGTGCCTTGATTGCAACACTTCCCCTCTATTCCTTTTGCATCGGTCTCTGAAAGATGCCTCAGGGGTAATTCTACATCTTCCAATTTATCCTCCATGGAAACATAGATTCGATCACTCCACTCCTTGCTTAAAACCTCCACTGAATCCCAGATGCTCTGAGCCTATCCTATAAATGATGACTTCTCCAGCCGCTTTCCTGTTATTTCCCCTAACATGTCTAATTCCCCAATCAGTCTAAACTATTCTTAACTCCCTGCACATACCTTACCCTTTCATGCCTTTGTGTGCTGTGGCTTTTTCCTGAATGACGGCTCCCCTCTCTGCTGGTGAAATGTTCTTTTGTATCTTTGAAGACCCAGCTTGCAAGTAATCCCTACTGTGCAAACCTCAGGTCCCTCCAAGCCTGTGCTCTCTGCTCAGGAAGCCCTTTGTCCATATTTCTATTACCGCATGAAATTAGAGATATTTGTGTTAGACTGTGAGATCCTAAAAGTAGGAGCTCTATCTTCTTCCTTTTGCCACTTTTATCAGGGGTCCCAAACACCCAGGTCCTGTGACAGAAGAGAACCCTAGGCCAGAGAGGTTAAGTAACTGGCCCAAGGTCGCACAGCTAGTGAGTGCTGGACCCTGACTACAGAGCCTATAGTGCTCCTAAGTGGAGAGTCCCTCTGCCTAGCCCAAGAGGATCTTAGAGGATGGTGAAGGAGAATGTGGCCAAATTCTCCTTTCTTGTGTGGTGGAGAGAGACTGGAGGAAGCATGCCAGAGCTGAACTGGGAAATACAACTCCCCAGAACCTTCCCTTTACCACACAAGGTTTCTATCCTCAGGGCTGACCTTCACCTTTTATCAGCAGGGACTCCCTTCTGCCTTTGCAGCTAGTAGGGAAAAGAAAAAAGGAAAGAGGGAGACGTGACCTTGACTGAATCCTATTTGAGAAGTAGGGCAAATGGGGCTTTAGGAAAAGAGGATCTGCCTTTCCTTCATGCACAAGCAGACCATTTCCCTCCATATCCACTAAATGTTCCTAACACTCTTTAGGGAAATAAGAGATTTGGTTATAATAAAGGCAAGTGTAGGTATAATTAGAAAGCATTTCAGATGTACTTCCAACACGGACAATAATAATTGCCTCTTTCTTAAAAATTAAATGAACTAACATATGTAAAACATTTAGCACAATGCCTGATGTGTTAACTCATTATCTGTGTCACCCCACACCTCTTAGAGCAGTGCGTGGCACAGAGTAGGTCCAGAACTATCAAGCACAATGTATCAGTGAATAAGCATCAGTCGTCTCTACAAGAAGGGAAGAGAAAAAAGGAAAGAGAGGGAAGCGACCTTGACTGAAGGTTTTTTTCTATCAGGGAAAGCACAGAGCAAAAACTCCTCTCCAACAGCTCGACCCACATTTGACAACACTCTTACATCCTGATCTACTAGCTCGATAAAGGAGACACACAGATGCTACAAGAATTTCCTAGGCTATGAAAAGAATTATACAGGATAGAAAAAACATAAAATACCCTTCTAAAATGGTACGGCTCTGGGAGACACCGAAGGTTATCAGATACCATCAGAGAGACTGAAGAACCTGCCATGGTCACAAAGTTCACCAGTGTCAAGGATGGGTCTGAAGATATTTTCTATCTCCCTGGGCTCTCTGTGACCATAAGTCTTCATTCAAAGGCGGTGACTTTCAAAAAGTGTCAAGATATCCTATTAGAATTTAGAACAATCCTCCCACTCCAACTCCCAGGACTCAGAGCAGAGAGTCTGCAGTTTTCTCCACCCAATGCTCCAGTTGAGACTCACAGGCCTCTCTAGGAAGAATTATTCAACTGCTACAGAGAATCCACTTCTCGGTAATGGCCCAAGGCCATTCCACATGTTGGGCTGTTCTGGGTGACAAACCTGGGCACCGAGGTTGCCCTGATGGCCTGAGGAATTCCCTAACTCCCTGGAGTCATGACAGTCTATGTTCTCAGCAGTCTATGTTCTCCGTCTGTCTTCTCTCTGCAAAGGCGTAGTTCATTCACACACAACCACAAAGGCAGCTTTGTGGGAGGCAGGGGAGACCTGGCCATGTTTTTAAAAAAGAGAGAAAGAGTCTCCACTTTACATTTATTCATTCATCTATTCAACAACATTTGCTGAATGCCTACCATGTACCAGGCACTGTATGAGGTGCTGGGAATACAAAGGGGGGAAAAAGGGTAAGAATTCTTGCTGTGATAGAGTGGCCATTGCAGCTGATATTCTAGAACCCAAGACAACAAATTTAAAAAATAAACTATATTGTACATTAAATGGTAAAAATGTTACCCAAAATTATAGGCAGATAGGAGGTCATGAAAGGAAACCCAATTTTAAATAGTATGGTCAGGGAAGACCTCGGAGATGATGACACTGAAAAGAAAACCCAAAGGAAGTGAGAAAACCAGGCATCTGCACATCTCGGAGAAGTGGTGCAGGCAGAGAAAATGTCCCGGAGGCAGAAGCGTATGAACAGTAGAAGGAGCCCCCACCGTAACTTGAGCAGAGAAAATATTTGGGAAAGGATTGGAGATGAAGTCAGAAGTAATGGGGGACAAGGTCCAAATCCTGGAGGACTTAGGCTCTTATTCTGATGAAATTAGCCGTCATCAGAGGATTTGGGGCAAAGAAGTGACGGGAATCATCCAAAATTTAAAGGGATCATTCTAGCTATTGTGTAGAGCACATCATGAAGTGAGGAAACAAAATAGGATCATGATAACCAATTAGGCGGCCATTGTAATAAGCCTGCAACATATGCTCTTCAAGCTTCCATTGTTATTAGCTAATTTCCTAAGATTATCTTGGATTTTATACAGTATCCTTAGTCATTAAGAAGTGGCTTAATTGGTTATGGAATTCGCTACTGCTTTTGCCGTGAAACTGACATTTCTGCTACTCATCTAGTCAGATGCCGTAGGGTTTGGCACCACACTCCTTTTGGTTATGAAGATACCATGATACGGGCCTAAATGATCAAAACATAACTCTCTAGGACAATCTAGCAAAATGTAAAAACCTTGAAAATGTTCATCAGGAAACCTTTCCCAACACCGGGGACCCCAATCACACCTAATACAGGCATCCACCTCTACGCTCTCCAACAGAAAAGACGTGAAGGCTTCCCCAGTCTCCAGGTGCTCCTAGACATCTGGCAGAAGAGAGTCCAAGTATTATGTTGAATTATGTGAAAGTTCCACTTTTGTGGGTAAAAAATGATAGGCTATTAGTAATTTCATATAGTTCAATCTATTTCATGGTTCAGAGTCAGTGTGAGCTGAGCTTGCTGCTGCCCTAAATACTCTCATAAATGCCCTCTGACTTAGTGCAGAACTCATCCCAAAATAAAATGCAAGCTTTGGTGACTCAGGGCAGCCTGCACAAAGGACACTGACAAAGCTTGTATGTGAAGCAGTCAGAACAAGAGCGTCAAAAGGGGGCTTGGGAACGTCTGGAGCTCAGCACTGGCCAGTAACAATATGGGAAGAGGAGGTGTGAGCTTAAGGAACTCACTCAAGGGTAAAATGGGTAGGGGATTAGGAATGAAAATGTGACATACGTTAACTGATTTATTTAAAAATATGTTCTGAAGGAGAAAATAACAACTCTTACATTGAGTCTAGTATAACCCTGAAACTAACATCTGACAAAAACGCACAAAAGACATAAGCACCTCTACCGAAACAGTAATAAGCAAACAAACAAACAAACCTATAGGCTAATTCTTATATGGATATAGTTGAAAAATCCTAAATATTAACAAATAAAACCTATGGGTATTAATAATACACTTTGACCACATAGGGTTTATTCCAAGATGCATGGATGTCTAAAAATTAGTAAATACATTAATGGACTAAAGAGGAAGCATCTCAACAGAAAAGGTATTAGGTAAAATTCAACATCCATTCCTAATGCAACAGTGATGTAACATGAAGAGTATTATCATTGGATTCAAGATCAGAACAAGAATTCCAGCCATCGCTCCTGCTAGTCAACAGTTTGCGAAGTTCTAGCCAGTTCCATAAAGTAAGAAAAATACATAAAAGGTAAAATTACTACAAAAAAAGAGCAAATATGATTCTTCACAGGAGATACGACTGCCTCACTGGAAATCAATGACAACCACGTGAGTAACTACTGAAACTAATGAAACGAGTAGATAACGATATGTATGTAAAAACCATAAATCAAAAGATAATCCAATAAAAATGGGCAAGAAGCTAAAATGGGTTTTATAGAAGATACATGGATAGCTAGAAAAGGTGCTTGATATCATTAGTCCTGGAGGAAAACCACAAGGAAACACCATTACTAGATAAAATAAAAAGATGACAACACCAAATATTGGCAGGGACATAAAGCAATGAGAATTCACCTGCACTGCTGGTTTGAAATGTGCAAAACAGTGCAGTGTACTAAGAAACTATATGACTTTCTTATAAAACATATATCTACCTTAGGACTAAAAAATTTTACTCCTAGGTATTTACCCAAAAGAAAGGAAACATATGTCTACCCACAGACTTACACAAGAATACTCAGTAACAGCTGTGTTCATATTAGCCAAAACAAAAGCAAACAAAGAAAAAAAACCCCAAACTAGAAACCACCCAAATGTCCAAAAGCAGAAGAATGAATAAACAGATTCTGGTGTGTTCATACACTGTAATATTACTAAGTTTAAAAAAAAAAAAAAAAAAAGGAACTAACTACTGATACACTTCACAACATGGTTAAATATCAAAAACTATGTTCAGCAAAAGAATTCCCCTCCTACACAAATTATTAAGTATAAGAGCAGGAAATTGTGGTGATAGAAGTCAGAAATTGGCTGCTATTAGGATACGGTGGAGGGACTGACTGGAACAGAACATGATGGAACTTTCTGGGACAATGGAAATGTCCTATACCTTGTTGAGGATGGTGGTTACGTGGGTGAACACAAATGCTAAAACTCATCAAACTGAGCACTTCAGATCTATGCATTTTATCAAATGTAAATTATATCTCAATTTAAAAAGTCTTTTCTATATATACCAGTGAAACAGATTTTGAAAATGAAAAATTGCCCATTCTCAATGGCAGCAAAATCTGAAGCACACAGAAAAAATCTTAAAAAGAAATGTAAGGAATCCAGATAAAGAAATTTTACAAAATGTTATTAAATGACTTTTTGAAAATTCTGAAGTAAATGGAGATATTCTATGTTCCCAGATGGGAATATTTAAATTTGTAACGATGCTCATTCATACCAAAATTGTACATAAACATAAGTAAATCCCACAGCAATGTTGCAATTCATTTTTTAAACATCTTTCTGAAATCGTATAAAGGATTACTTGCAACATCCAATCTTTTCACCATTTATAAGAATGAGCCATTTGTCTTGCTAGATAGTAAAATGTACTATTAAGAGACTCTAATTCTATATGTAAGACTGATGAATCACAGACCTGTACCCTTAAACAAATAATGCATTATGTTAATTAAAAAAACGAAAAAAATTTAAAAATAACATAAAAAAAGAGAGACTGTAATTCTAATACCAGTATGCTGCTACCAAAAAAGGGAAGATGAGTGGGGAAAAAAAGACCCTTTATGGAGTACAAAAATAGACCAACTTCATAGGCAATCCCCTACTTGGGTGCATAATTATCTCATTAAACATAGGGGATACAAGTGCACAAACCTCGAGAAACGTACTTGAATATTTTTTATAAAAGGGGTTTCTGTTCTCTAAGAACTAAAAATTTAATTAAAACCCTAATCATCCATTACTTTAGTAGCACAGTTTTTAACAACATGTTCCCAATATTCTCTTTCATTTGCAATAGATCCCAGAATCAACAGGTTAAGTATAAGAAAGCATGTGTTTGAGGATAACAGTGAACTGCTTTCGAATTCTATTATTTCCATATTTACTCCAGTTTTATTACATTTTGAGGGTTATACTTTACGATTAATAATAGCACTTTTCAATTTCCCTTCTTGTGTGTATGTGTGTAGGTTTTTGCTTTTCTTTTTTAATTGCTCTGCTAAAAATAATTTACATCCCATAAAATTCACCTGTTTTTAGTGTAAAGCCCAAAGAATTTTAGTACATTTACAGAATTCTATAAACATCACCACAATCTCATTTTGGGGCATTTCCGCCATTCTAAAAAAGAAACCTCACACCTATTTCGGCACTCCCTATCACCTCCCTAGTCCTAGACAACCATTTATCTACTTTGAATCCTTATAGATTTGCCTTTTCTGGACATTACATACTAATAGAATTCCATATTAATGGAATCATATGTTCTACTGCATTTGGCTTCAAAATAAGGGCAAGATGAGATACAATTTTTAAACAGTTATTAAATACCACTAATCAAATGAAGATGAAAACACTGCTGAGACTGATCTGTTTCAGCCATGCCACTTAAAACAGTTTTCAAGAGCTTTATCAGCGGATGTATTCATGTCAAACTTGGGTTACAAAAGGCGGTTTAGTGATGTCAGTGTATAAGGCTCAAAGGTGCAGACTGTACAAAAGTTAAAAATATGAGTATTTGTTATATGACAATACTGGCAGTTTAGGAAATGTTGGCTTCACCGGATGGGGTTGGAATAACCAATTATTTGGGACAAATTATTTGGGATCACCAGCTTACATGTACACCAAATTCATTCCAAGTGGATTCAAGTTTTCAAGTAGAGTGCAGTTTAGATTGCGGCCTCTGGAGTGAGACTGTCTGGGCTTCATTCCAGGCTCTGCCACTCACTATGTAACCCTGAACGAGTCACTTCACCTCTTCATACCTCAGTTTCTTCGTTTGTAAAATAAGTTCTAATAAGAGCATATGCCTCAGAGGGTTTTTGTGATGAACAAGGAAGGTAGCATGTGCAAAGCTTTTGGAACAGGGGCTGGCAAATGGCTACGGGCTCAGTAAAAGTTTGTCCTGGATGCCTCTGGTTGCAGGTATCGGTGATTTTCGTAATCTCAGGAATGAGGGTGGAAACGGGAGGCACTTTCAAAACATATCTCCAAAGGCAGAATTTTCAGTAGAAGAACATCATATATGTGACTATATAAACATTTACTAAGGTCAAAAAGCAAACAAAGACTGGCACCTTTATTTTCAACGAGATCTTAAAAACTACTAAGAAAAAACCTAATGTAAACCCCAATACAACAACAAATAAAACAGACAAGTCAGAAAAGGAAAAAAAATAGTCAATTGTTTGTATAATGTATAAAATGATGTTCATCTTCATGAATATTGTAACACAAATTATACCAAAATCATCATGCTGTACTTTGCCTGTTAGATTAGAAAATAATACAATTATGATAACAAAAACCTGTGAGATCCATCCAAACTAAAATAATAACTACAACAACCAGAAAAAGCAAAAATTAAAAACAGGTGAGAAATCCCCTGAAAATGTCAGTAAAGAGAAAGCAAAGAGAATCAGAAGCCAGTTAAAACTGGTGAGAATATACTCAGCAAGAAAAGTATAATTAGCTCATTCATTCATTTACTTAAAAAAAAAAAAGTTGTCACCCACAAGATGTCAAGCATGGCACAAGGCACTAGAATTTGGTGTTTGCAAAGGTGAACTAGAGTCCCCAGACCCTGAGGAGTTCCCATCCCGTCCCATTTGCTCGGAAGTACAAATAAAATACAACCATTAAACATAATGCAAACATTACCAGAACACGGTATACTATAAAGTCTTAAAATATTTTTAGGCTTTCAAAGACACAAAATGAGAAATGTGAATTTTTTTTTTTTTCATTTTTGGCTGAGGAAAAAAAAAAATAGAGAACGTGCTTTTCCCCATAACATGGGAGGAGAATAAAAGCTGTACTTTTTAGACTGGGGTGTCTGTTTTCCCCACAAGTCATCTGTTCCCATTCTCCCAACCCCATCTGGACGGTTTCTAGTTTGTTTCTTCAGCTTTTCTTCTCTCCACAACCCTGATGACAAAAACTGCGTACACTCCGTTACCACAGCTCTCCGTGTCATTGGGAAGGGAAAGGTTATTGCAGGGTTTCACTGCCCAAGCAGGTTGAGAGGGGAAGAGTGGGAAGACGGTAATGCCTGGGAAGAGGGAGCCTGGGGGCCTCAATAGCATACTCACTCAGACACCCCAGGACACAGAGCAAGGGCCCCTAGCAATCCAGAAAACCCATTCCAGGAGGCAAATCTTCACTGTCCGGTTAGAAGGTTCAGTTTAGGACAGATCTTTTTTCTTCCCTTTCTCCCGCTAGCATTTGCTCCCTCATCCATCTGTCACAGCTGCAGAGTTCCCCAGCCATGAAGGAATCTGACCCCAAATTCTATTTTAGTCCTTGTGATGCCTTACATTTAACAGAAATAAATGTAACCACAGAAGACACCAAATCCTGCTCACACAGGTTAGAGTTTTCAACTGGGTCACAAAGGATCCCAAGTATCCATGTGAACTATAAACAGGCCAGGGAAGGATGCAACGGCAGGGAATTCCAACATGCCAGGGAAAACTGGAAGGGGGTCGGTTTGTCTTTGCCACGCTCTCTGGTGTTTCAAATTAAAGTGTCTGCTGAAAGGCAAACAGATCAGGGGCTCAATCCCAGCTCTGCCATCCACTTGGGCCAATTATCGAATATCTGTTTCCACATCTCTAGAGTGAAGGTAATAGCACTGACGGTTTGTTTGTTTGTTTGTTTTTTAAGGAGGCTCCATGACTGGCATGGAGCTGAACGTGGGACTTGACCTCAGGGCCCTGAGATCAAGACCTGAGCTGAGATCAAGAGTCTGACACTTAACCGACTGAGCCACCCTGGCATCACACTAACTGGGTTTCTGTGATTATTAGAAGTAATACATGACCCTGAATGTAAGCTATTATTTACCAGTCAAGCTTCCTACTCTTTCTCAAACCTCTGAACTTTTCCTGTACCTCAGTATCAGCAAATGACTTTGTTTCTTACTTCATGGAGAAAACAGAAGTCATTGGACAGAAAGTCCCCCCAGGTTGCTCCCTCAACATCCTAACAAAGACCTCTGTATCTTTATCTTCCTTCCTGAGCTGGAAGACAGGTTCCTCATCTGATCAGGCAGGACTGACATTCCACCCCACTAAGCCCTTTTAGAAACTTAATGAATTATCTCTGCTCTTCTCATTTTTCACCCTTTGCTTCTCTAAAGCATGCCATGTATCATCAGTAAACATACTCTCTAAATCTTTAAATAAATCCTTTTTAAAAAGATTTTATTTATCTATTTAAGAGAGAGAGAGAGAACGAATGGGGGGAGGGGCAAAGGTAGAGGGAGAAGCATACTCCCTGCTGAGCAGGGAGCCCGAAATGGAGCTTGATCCCAGGACCCTAGGATCATGACCTGAGCTGAAGGCAGACATTCAACTGACTGAGCCACCCATATGCCCTAAATAAATCTCTTCCTTGAAAACATGGCCCTCTTCCCAGCTACTGCCGCCACTTTTTTGTTTGGCCCAACTTCTCCAAAGGGTTGTTTAGACAAAATAGCTCCAATTCCTTACCTGCCTGCCACATACTCCTCAACCCACCTCTACCTGGCTTATGCATCCAGGGCTCTCTCCAAACTGCTCTCACAAATCCACTAACACGATGGACATTTCTCCGTCTTCATCTTGACCTCTCAGAGGCATTTGTCACAAATGACCCACATACTCTTGGTGAAAGCATTCACTTCCCCCTGAATCTGACAACAATAAATTCTCCTGCTTTTCTTCCTTCTTTCTGACTATACCTTTTCAGTTTCCACTGGACCTTTAAATGTAGAAAGAAAGCCCCCATGGTTTGGTACTAGGCATTGCTTTCTCTTCCTTCTAGATTTCCCATTGCCTTCGATATGCTCAGGCCAGCCCTACCTTTCAGTTTTATACCCATACATCTAAGGGCCTATCCAACATCTCCATTTGGATGGTCCACAGACACCTCCTATCCACAGAACTCCCACCTAAAACTGAATTCATGATCTACTACTCTAAACCTGTTTCTAGTATTCTCCATTCAATAAATGGCATCACCATTTACCTAGATGCTAATGTGAAAAAACTTAGGATCATCATTTTCCTTTTATGACTTCCTGGTGTTAAAATTACTCAATTGTGCCATGTGGGTGAGCTGGGGAAATTTAGGTTAGTTGTTTTCTTACTAATTTCTCTATCTAGTTCAGTGAAATCACTTAGAAATAGTAGCAAGAGGGGATTCCAGGATGCCAATTAGAAGACTAGGTAGAGAAATGATAACAGCTTGGGCCAAGGTAGTAGCAATGGAAATTCAAGCTAAATGTAGAAACTGAGATTTATAGAAACTGCTGATTGATGGAATGTTCAAGGAAAACAAGAGATGGGTAGAAGGGCGATGTTTTCAGTTCCTAATATAAGTAGCTGGTGCAAAAAAGTATAGTGGACAAGAAATTAGTGGTCAATTCAATAAACAACAAGAAAAAAGACAGAGGAGGCAAAAAAGAAAATATCAACCATGTTAACCAGAAAGTGAAAAATAGTAAGAGTGAAATAAATCCATACATATATAAATAATAGCAATATATACATGTGGATTAAATTTTCAAATAAGCTTAGTTCTATGCTATTTAGGAGACATCCCTAAGCTGTAACAACATATTACTGTTGAAAGCAAAGAAATGAAAAATATATGCAAGGTAAATACTAACCGAAAGTTCACATGATATTGGACAAAGGATCTTTAAGGTGAAAAATACTATTAGGGATAAAGCAAATATGGCATACTCAGATGATTTTCTACCAAATATTCAATCTTTCCATTTCCTGACTAATGGAACTCCAATTTTGTTTGAGGCAGCAATGGGCCCAGTTAAAAATACTCAATTTTCTGGACTCTTCTGCAGCAAGGGATGATTGTGACCATTTCTGACTAAGAATCTATAGGTGGAAATCTACTGGATGGTACTCTTGAGAAGGCTATTATTTTCCTGATATAAAAGAATGGTCTTAGCTGACACTTGTCTTTCAACTTTCTATCATCTTCTTATATGTAATGCTGAGCTGATACTGTAGAGCAGGCATTCAGTGACTATGAATTTGAAAGTACAATTTTAAGAATGGTGGAATAGGAAGTTAGAAGGATCTGGATCCTTGGAAACTTCTTGAAAGAGTGTGACCAGCTCTGAGCTATCTATTGTGAGATTTCTTACTTCTTGAGAAAAATGATATGCTGCCACTAAGTCAGTCTAGCTGGTTTTCCATAACATGCAGCTGATCTCATTTCCAGCAGACAGAATGATACAAGGAACAATTCATCAGGAAGTTATAATGATCCTGAACCAGCATATATGTACCAGAAAGAGATACCAAATTCACAATTATAGTAGGATGTTATGACATACCTTTTTCAGTAAATGATAACCCAAGCAAATAAGTTATGTGTGAGTACAAATTATTTGAAAAACACAATTAATAAGCTTGATCTAAGGGATATATATGGAAGCTTGAATTCAATAATAGGAGAAAATCTTTTTTATACATAAGCACACGTCATCAATTACATAATTCTTATTTTGAAAAAACTATTATCTGTGAATTGATCTGTTAGGTCAATTAAAAATAAGAAAAGTAAAAGTTTTTATTTTACCTTCACTTAATTCTTCCTTGATGTTCTTCCCTTCTTTATACAGAACGAAGTTTCTGACCTATGTTATTTTCTTTCTCTCTGAAGAATTTGTTTTAAACTTTTTTTGCAAGGTAGGTCTACTGGCAACAAATCCCCCTGAGTTTTTGTTTGTCTGAGAGAGTCTTCATTTCTCCCTCACTTTTGAAGGACCATTTTGCAGGGTATGGAATTGTTGGTTGGTGGTTCTTGCTCTCAACACCTTAAATATTTCACTCCGCTCTTCTTGCTTACAGAATTTCTGAGAATAAGTCTGAGGTAATTTTTACCTTTATTTCTCTATAGGTAAGATGTTTTTTCTTTCTGGCTTTCAGGATTTTTTTTTTCTTCATCTTTGGTTTTCTGCAGTTTGAAAGTGACATGCCTCGGTGTAGTTTTTCAGTATTTATCATGCGTGGTGTTCTCTGAGCTTCCTGGATCTGTGGTTTGGTGTCTAACATTAATTTGAGGGAGACTTTCAGTTATTATTGTTCCAAATATTTCTTCATTTTCTTTCTTCTGGTCATCTTGTGACATATATGTTACACCTTTTGTAGTTGTCCCAAAGTCTTTGAATATTCTGTTCTTTTTTTTTTTCTCAGTATTTGTTTTCTTTGTTTTCCAGTTTCAGAGGTCTCTATTAAGATATCCTCAAGCACAGAGATTCTTTCCTTAGCTGTGTTCAGTCTACTCCTAAGTCCATCACAGGCATTCTTTATTCCTGTTATGGTGTTTCTTATCTCTAGCATTTATTTTTGGTTACTTCTTAGCATTTCCCTATTTCTGCTTACTGACCATCTGTTCTCGCATGCTCTGTATTTTATCCATTAGAGCCCTTAGCATATTAATCATAGTTGTTTTAAATTCTTAGCCTGACAATTCCAACATCCCTGCCGTGTCTGGTTCTGATAGCTTGTTCTGTCTCCTCAAGTTGTGTTTTTTTGCCTTTTGCTGTATGCTTTGTAATTTTTTATGGATAGCTGGACACGATGTACTGGATAAAAAAAACGGCTGTAAATAGGCCTTTTAGTCATGTAGTACTGAGTTGTGGGGGGAGAGGAAGCTTTCTATAGTCCTATGAATAGGGCTCAGCCTTTTAACGAGCCTGTGCCTCTGGACTGTGAACCTCCCAAGTGTTTTTAATTTTTTTTCTCCCATCTTTAGGTGGGAGAGGATAACTACAGCTGACTGGAGTTGGATAATATCCTTCCCCCTAGTCAGTTAGGCTCTGACAATACACCAGCAGGTTAGGCCCTGGTTAAACACTTTCTCCCAAGTGCAGGTCTTGTTAAGTAGAACAGAGTACCTGGCACAGTTCAACATGGTTCTTTTTCCCTTCTGCCTTCCAGAAGCAGGAAAGGATTTTTCTCTGATATTTACTATGGAAACCTGGTTGAGCTAGAGGTAAATTTCACAAAATTGTTAAGTTCCATTGTGATTGGGGCCCCTGGAGTTTTTAATTCTCAGAGTTGTCTACACTGAGCCTCTAGCAATTCATCAGGTTCTCCTACCCTGGCACTAGTTAAACAGTGGTTTCCATTCGGGAGTCGCTACTCCAGAAGTTGTTATGCTCTGTACTTGCCTGTTGGTCTCCCTAGTGTTGGGGGTTTGCTCTGTATCCTCACCTCTCTTTTAGATTCTGAAAGAACTGGTGATGCTTTTCAGTTGGTTCAGCTTTTTACTTGTTAGGATGGAGAGGCAATTTCCATGTTCCTCACATGAAGAACCAGAAACCAGAAGTCGAAAATACATTCTTTTTAAGGAACCGTGGAACAGGTATCAGAGCTGACCACATATAAAGCTGCAAAGCAAGCGTCAGTAAACCCAAAACACTGATATCCTTCAAATCATCTTCTCTGAGCAAAATGCAATAAGATTATAAATCAACAATAAAAAGCCGAACAAACCCACAAATTTGGAAATTTAAAAATCATACTTCTAAATAATTCACCAGTCAAAACAGGTATTATAATGGGAATTAGAAGCTACTTTGAACTGAATGACTCATAGGATGCAACCAAACACCACATCAAAAAGTTAGAGAAAGTATAACAGACTAACCACACCAAAAACAAACACAAGACAAAAAAAGGGGAGAAATACCAAAAATAAAGACAAAAGGATTAATAATACAAAACTGGTTCCTTGAAAGCTCTAACAAATCAGTTAAATCCTTGACAAAGTTGGCCAAAAAAACAGAGATAAAGTACAAATAATGTTAGAAATGAAAAAGAAGCCATAACTATGCCTATGTTAGAAATTTTTAGAAACCTTAGAGAATATTATGACCAACTTCATGCCCAGAAATTTGAAAACTTAATGAAACAGAAAATTATCTAGAAAAATATAATTACCAATATTTGAATCAAGTATGGATAACTTGAAAAAACTATAAACATTAAGTCAATCAAATCAGTTATTTAAAATCTACCTCAAAAAGACCTCTATGACAGATAATTTGACAGGTAAGTTCTACCAAATCTTCAAGGAATCAATATTCTTTATCTCACACAAATATTTCTAGAGAATAGATTTAAAGAAGAAACTCTGTCCAATTTATTTTGTGAAGCTAGTGTAACCTTGATATTATAACCAGACATGGACACTCCAAGAGAGGAAACTAATAGGCAATTGCCTTACGAACATAGCTGCAAAAACAGCAAAGAAATTTTAAGAGAGCAAAATGAGACGATACATGAAAGGAAAAACCATCATGACAAAGTTGGGTTTATCAACAGCATTCAAGAATAATAATCCTATAGACATGATTATCCTATAACCCACCACATATGATGATGGAAATGACACATGGAAAACAGTATTATCATCTTAACAGCCTCAGAAGAAACACTAAAATGTAACAGTCATTCATGAAAAAGATACTAGTAAGCAAACTGTGAATCTTTAGTCCCCTAAAAGGTGCCTATCAAACACTCACCAAGACCGTCAGGCTTAACTGGTGAAATGCTAAAAGTCTCCCTTTAAGAAGACAAGAATCCCTGCCCTGTTTCTTCACAATACTATACAAGAGGCCCTAACAGTGCCCCCCAAATACAAGAAACAACTAGCAGGAGGAATGAAGAGAAACAAAATTGTATTGTGTTAAAATTATAACCTGAAGAAAGTCTGCAAACTAATTTAATAATCAAATACAAAAGTTTGTTGCATATAAGATCAATATTCAAAAAATCAATAGCATTTTTATTCACCAGCTAAAACAATTGTGATTTAAAAGATAATTTTGGCCTAAAAAACCATGCTGTACTGAGAAATAAATCTATAAACCTTATAAAAAAATTTTTAGGAGAACATATTACTGAATGACAAAAAAAGAATGCCCTATATAAAATAGTACTAACCTTACTGTCATTCTTTATCTCTTTGCACACCGTTTTTAGTTCTTCATGCTACTTCTCACCTCCTAACATAGGTATTTTTGGTTTATTGTCTGTTTCCTCTACTCGAATATAAAGTCCTCAAAGTTAGTACTCTTTTTGCTTTTATTCCCTGTTGCATAAGTCTCTGGAATAGTGCCTAGCACATAGTATGGCTCAGTAAATACGTTTTCAATGAATTAATGAACATCAAACCCAATGGAGAAATAAAGTATCTAATAAGAGTAGAAAAAAAAATCAATATCATAAGTATGTCAGTTCTAGTCAAGTTAATATATCAATTCAAAACAATTTAAATAAAAATGTCTATACTGTTTTTCATGAAGCTGAATAAGCTGACCCTAAAATTCTTAAGGAATAATGAAAGGCTAAAAATAGCCTATCCACGTAAGAGGGAAGAGAGGAAAATTGAGAACAGTGTTGAGTAGGAGGAGACTCACATTGCCGGATTCAACAGTTACTAAAATGCTATGGAAATCGATGAAATATAAACTGATGGGAGAGGGAAGAGTGCCCAGAGGAAAAACAAAGTATGTCTGAGAATCTGTCATATGTCAAAAGTAGACTTACAGATTCACCAGGAAAGGATGGGACTATTCATATACGGTGCTGAGACAGGTGGCCCTTATGGCGGATTGACTGTAAAAATGGCTCCAACGTTCTACCGCTCTCTGCACATACTTTTGGCCAAGTCAGGTTTCAGCTCCTCCCATAAAGAGGTGGTCTATTTCCCCACCCCTTGAATCTGGGCCAGCCCTGCCACTTGCCTTGGCCAATAAAATGATAAGAAGTGCCCATGTGTCAGTTCCAAACCTAGGTCTCCAGAGACCTTATGTGCTGCTCCTTTCTCTCCTACTCCTGAGCCTCTGCCGGGAGAACAAGCTTGGGGAAACACGCAGAGCAGAGCTAAATACTGTTGTCCCAACAGAAGCCCAGATGTGTGGAAGTGCCTGGCCAAGATCAGCAGAGCTGCCTAGCCAGCCTCCAGCAGACAACACAGCCATGAGCGAGGCCCATTAGGCCCAACTCCGATCAGCACAAGCCGAGCTTGGGAGCCAAGTAATTATGTCACTGAGGTTTTGCGGTTATTTGTTATGCAACATTACTGTGGCATTAGATAATGGATATAGATATCTTTATGGAAAAAGACTTCTTTTGGAGAACACTCATACTACAAAGATAAAAGAAAATCCACATAGTCCAAAGAATAAACTGTAAGATACAAAACTTACAAAGTTTGGAAGGCAGTCTAAAAGGTTCTTTTTATAAAGTTGGGTTAAGGAAAGATCTCTGAAACCAGCCTAAAACTGCAGACCATAAGGAATAAAGAGATAATTTTGACCATATTAAAAGTAAAGGCTTCCGTATGACAAATGAACACACAAAGTTAGAAGCCAAGCTTTAGAATGAGAGAAGATATTTACAACATGCATAACTGAAAAATGATTTATAACTAGAAAGTAAAAAAAAAAAAAAAATCCTAACAATTAATGAACAAAAGTAATCCTAAAAGAAAAATGGCCAAATTATATGATTAGGCAATCTGCAAAAAATCCTAATGGCAATACATATAAATTTAACAAATATATAGGGAAACATAACAAAATAATGAGCTACAACTGTCAAAATTAACCAAACAACCATATTTTGAGGATCACATCCAGATACTGAAAACTATACATTTCTGTTGGGAGTATAAATTGGCATAACCACCTGGGGAAGCGATTTTTAAATACCTAATAAAAATTGAATTATGTGTCTACCCAACCCTTACCAATTTCATTTCTAGTAATGCCCCAAAGGGACATGTAGAAGGATGTTCATTATAGATTTTTTTTTTTTTAGCAGAAAGTGGAATCGATGCAACTATCCATCAGGCATGAAATGGATAAGCAAACTAATTTATTCACAAAATAGAATTCTAAGTAACGATTAAAGTAAATCATCTATATGTCCAAGTATAAGTATGAAATAAACCTTGAGAAAATAGTATTAGAAGAAAAGCAAGTTACAAAGAGACAGACAAACTGTAATGCTACTTATGAAACATTTCGACATGCAGCAATATCATATTTTGTTTATGGACATAATCACATAGTAAAATACTAACAGTATGCAAAGAAAAGATACACACCACCTTCAGTGGTTAGGTCAGGTGGTTGGGAGGGCTTTGACTATGTCTTTACTATTTTATAACTATAAAAATATTAGAATCAAATATGGCAAGATATTAACATATGGACATCTGTTCTGTTTTTTTGCATTTTTCTGTATGTTTAAAGACAATGGAGGGACGCCTGGGTGGCTCATTTGGTTAAGCATCACCTCCAGCTCAGGTCATGATCTCAGGGTCCTGGGATCAAGCCCCACATCAGGCTCTGTTTTTCCATCTCCCTCTCTGCGTGCGCGCTCTCTCTCTCTCTGTCTCTCTCTGTCTCACACACACACACACACACACACACACTCACATAAATAAATAAAGTTTTTAAAAAAAAGAGAGACAATGGAAGGAATTAACATACTGGCCATCCATTCTCTCCCCACCCTTGTCTTCCTGACCACTCACTCAACTCCTGCTCCCAGGGCAGAATATCTTTAAAATTGTGGATATTTTCCCAAAATGAATGTGGCTGATGACAGAAGAGCAATGGCTTTTCTTGGGTTGTTTTGATTCTGTTAGCTCCTGCCAAGGTGACCTTAAAAAAAGGAGGAGGAGTAAGTTGGGGGTCTCTGGTTATCCATTTATCTGAAAGTTATTATTTCAGGAGTTTACTTCTCATTGCTTCTTTGTCTTTAGGACACTCTCACCCAATTATGGTTGGTTCGTTTGCATTACCTCACTTGGGAGACAAAGTTTAGTAATACCAATAATGAAAAAAAATTTTATTATCAGGTCTTAAAGGCCAGTGTAAGCATAATATTACTTTTTTCTTATGATGCTGGTATTCATGTCCTGTATTTCCAAACAAGCAGGCATTGGCTCCCTTTTGTAATCTCGCAACATTAAGAAGATACCAACACAGTACTTGACAATTTCCCTAGACACCTTATAGTTTCTTCTTCACATAACAGCCTGAGGGCTATTTTTAAAATGCAAATAATTTCACGTCACTCTCCTCTTAAAAATCCTTCAGTAGGTTTCTCCTTGTTGTTTAAGGGAGGGAAAAAAATCCCAAACACTTCACATGGCTTGTTTTTTCATCATGAAATGCTTTTTCCAGAACTTCTCCTTCCTCTTCTTCTTCGGATTAGCTTTGATTCGCACTCTACCCTCAGGATAAACACTACTTCTTTGGTGAAACCTTCCCTCAAGGCCTCAGACCAAGTTCTGCCCTCTTGTTACTGGTTCTTGGGAGTATCTCATAGTTTTTCTTGTGCCACTTCTCCTCACACTTTCAATTAAACAGCAATCTGTGTAATCACTTACGGAATATGTATCTCCCTTCCCTCCCAGTAGAAACACCATGAAGGCAGAGACCCTCAGATAGGGCAACCCAGTGTCTGGCACATAGTAACCACCCAAAAGATTATTGTGGGATGCACAAATTAGCATGTTTTAATATTATGACTTGAAAAAAGTGAATTAAAGATAATGATTCTCCAAATAACAGAACCCGCGAGTGAAGTTTTAAGTATTGATGATTGTAATTTACTTTTCATTGCAGCTACTGTAAAATGTTGATAGTTGTCTATAAAGGACTCATTTTAGATGATTCAAGAAAAAGTCACAGGTTTAAGTAATTCCATCACAAGGGGAAGGTAGCATTAGTGGAGTCCAGGGGGGTCAGGGCATCCTCTTCCTTCCTCCCTGGGGGGCTGCATTACACAGAGTCAAAGCCATGCTGGGAAGGAGAGATAGCAAGAGCAGAAGAGAGCAAGTCCCCAAACCAGGTCATGTTAGGCTATGGCCTGGAGGCACACTGCTCCTATTTTAGATCACTGAAATACAAAAGTGGCCGTTTCTCCCAAGGGAGAATCTAGATGCTGATTGTCAGAGCTGCAAAGGTACTAAAATTAAATTTCAAGAACAAGAAAGATGACTCAAGTTTGAAGATGCACACAGCAGACTCACCAAACAGTTCAGTCTTTCTTTCTGTGCTAGAACTATATCGGGATCCAGACAACTGGCCTCACAGAACTGCTTCTTCCAGCCTTCCACCAAGCTCATTACTATCTGTGACGTGAACTGCAGTGACCAATCTCAGCTCCCGGATAAGCTCAAACACATTGTCAGTTATCTCAGCCTAGACCTGAGACTTGATGAGCATAAGAGAAATCAACATTCCACTGGAACGATTTCAGTTTGATTCCCAAATGAAATCCAAGGAAAAGGCTTGGGTGCAACCAATCGAGTTTAGTAAGATACATTTCATGAGCTCTGACTTTGTACAGAGCCTTGGGCCAGGCAGACACAAGGCAATAAGGAAAGGAATGGGCCCCCAAGCAGCTCCTGGGATAACTGGGGAGAGAAGACACAGCATGAGGAACACAAACAGCATAACTGTGAACGAGTTATGAGAACCCTGGCGCTCCAGTTCCAGCTCCAAGTGACTGAACAAGTTCCACTGAATCTTGATAAGGCTCCTCTCCTCTGGGTATCATTTGGCCAGATGATCTCTCAAGTCAATCGCATCCATCTGACCGTGCCCTCCCAACTCTCTAACCCTATCCATGCATATAAGAGACGTCCCAAGGCAGCAGCGGGATAGCTCTTCAATTGTCTAATCGACGGATCAGGCAATAACGGTGGTAGAAGTATACGAGAGAAGGGGGGGGGGTAATCTGCCCCAGATGGATGCTCTATTCCTTCTGGCTGAGGAAGGCGAGACAGAGTTTACGGGAAAGGTGGGACTTGAGTTGGGCTGAAAGGAATAATGGGAGAGACAGGAGAAGAGTAGAAGGTAACTCTAACACAGTGCTTCCCTAATATTTTGTGTTGTGGCAAACCAAGAAAGCTCTATCTGTAGTGCGCCCCAGAGTAAACCAGCCAGGAGGGGCAGTGAGGCTGAAGGTGGGGGGGGCCCACCTGGCCTCCCAGAAGCTGAGAGAAATCAGCGTGTCAGCACACTGGAGGATGTCTGGCACCCCTGCATCCCACAGCGTGCCAGCTGGGCAGGCGTCTGACGGCAGGAAGGAGCGAAGTGCCCCTTTCAGGTTCCGAGTAGGGTCAGGTATGGAAGTGTGGAAGTGGAGGAGCAGGGAAAAAAACTATGGAAAGGTCCTTTTGTCTCGGTGTGCCCTTGAAAAAAAGTTAGCGTTTACTGAAATGTCTACTCTAATACAGGTACCAGTCCAAACACTAACTCGTTTGTTCTCCACAACCACTCCATAGGTACATACAAGGATTAGTATCTTTTCCATCTGAGCAAGCAAAGACATAGGGAGAAACGGTGACCACGGCACTTACAGAAACAGGCACAGCCTGCGAGAGTGTTCCCAGGCGACAGTATGAGCACCATGTAAGACCATGGACGCCAAAGGCCACCACCGCCGCCTCTGAGAACAAACCATAAAGCATTACTGTGGGCCCAGAGCATGGGCAGCTTCTCGCGGAGAAGAAGTAGGGCATCAGACTGAAAAGGGGGAGAACAGGTGATAACACTATTCAGCTGAGAGCACAAGAAAGAAGGACCTAGAATGATTCACTCAAAGCTTTTCAGAACTGAGGAAGGGGTGATGTGTCTGATCAGAGCAAACAAGGATGAGATCCTTCCTACCCTCAAGGAAGAGCCCCAGACACTGTTGGAGAGGGCACAGCTGTCACTCACTGAATGACAAAGAAGTCGCTATGGCGCTGCACCAGCAGAACTTACTGGGTATCCACTTGCCGGGAATCTGCCATCCAGGCGCCAGGAAGAACTGTTCACAGAAGGTGTCTCACTAGAGGCTCTCTGCGACAAAACCAACCGAGGGGGTGCCAGGGGAAGCCGCTGGCCCCCGAGTGCTGGAGAGGCCTCCTGTGTTGGGAGCCTGGTGATGAAGCAGATGCTCTCACTGCAGGAACAGGGCGCTAGGGCTGCCGTTCCTGCTGCAGGAGCTGGGTGCTGCAGAAGCCTGGCCGCCTGGCTGGAGCCTGAGAAGAGAACTAGGAAGACAAATCCCTTCCTCCTGCATTGTCTGCCCCGCGCCCTCTACTGACAGAGCTTAGCATTGAGTCAGTGGTAAAGGTAAAATATTTAAAGGTTCCAATTTACTTTTCCAGAGCAGGCGATGAAGGATGAATTTGGAGTTGGGAGGAAATAACTTTATAACTGGCACATGCAGTATTAAAGAGTTTTGGGCATTATCCTCAACGTATGTATATTTGCTTACTTATAACTTACATGCAGAAAATTCCAACAAATTATATATAATAAACATACAGCAAAAAAGAGAAACCACAAAGATAATATAAACAGAAATTCTAATATTTTATTCTTGTACCTCAATGTACTCCAGCCACGCAAACCTGTCAGAGACCACAGCCAAACTACTTACTCTGTGGTTCCGCTTACTCTCTCAGCTCTGTAGCTCACAGTAATCTCCGCAGATGCCCCGTATGAATCCCGTGCCTGCAGTGTCCCACAGGTGCACTTCACCCCAACAACCACAGGGGCACATGTCACACTGGTCTACACTATTCCCCACAGGACTGGATGAAAATGACACTTGACACAGACTTGCTAATGGTTGAGTCACTATTCTTTTTTCTTTGCAAAACGACTTTACTGAGATACCACTGACATACAAAAACCTAAACAACAGAATGTATACAACTTGGTAAGTCTGAAGATAAGTATACACCCAGGAAACTATCACCCCAATCTATGCCACAAATATATCCATCATCACCAACGGTTCTTAAATAACATCAGTATCTACCGTGCACCATTCTTCTTTATTATTCAGGTAATAATGAGCCAGAGGCAGTAGGTGTTTCCAAAATTTAAACTACGATGTCTGGGTCTTGTTTTTTAGCTCACTTCCTCCAAGGATACAAGGCAAGAGCACATTTAATAAAATGCATGTGTTGTTGTCAGCTTGAATGTTTGTCGTACAACTTCCTGATGAGTTTGAGGAAATACTCTCTCAATCCCAATGCAGACATTCAGGGCAGCCATGCAGACCCAGTTGCCTTGCTGGAGAGACCCTTATCTCTTCTCCATCTCTGAGTGCTTACACAACACTTGCATAGAAACTCCTGTGACTCTAAGACTGTGTTTGCACATCTTTAGGAAGGAAAAAGCCCACTTCCTGTGAGATCATTTATGTCAGAAGTCTAGAGATTGCTCCACTGGGTAAAAATCTCACAGCCTGTCTCGCACACACACATTTCCCAAACACTCAGAGGTGGCCTGTCAAGTCAGTTGGGATTTGGCCAAAGAGCCACACAACTGCTCACCAACTAGGCTCTCCTCAGGCCGATGGCAGACCTAGACCTGCAAAGAAAAGCGAAGTCTGGTGGCCCCTCTGCTCGCCTCACTCCATCCTGTCCCCCTATTCCCATGGGGTTTACTTCCTGGAAAACACATTCACAAGCCAGTCACCCTAGCTCACCCATATAGCAAGCTCTGGCATAGAGTGCTCCTTGCTCATTATTTTTTTCTTCCTTTCTGCTCACGCTCATGCCTGTCATACTCCTGGCAACGTTTGTAACTTAGATAGAATCTTTCCAACCCTGGGTATTCAAATACCGGCCTATCTTTCAATTCAGCCCACTGTTTGTCTGAGGATACTTTGCTTAACAGAGCGGCCAGTTGTTGGCAAAACAGAGCTTAGCCTCATCTCAAATTTCCACTTCCATCTTCAGAATCGATGAGCATTCTGGAAAGTGCACCATTAATCCCATTACATCATCTTATTGAAGACGCTGGTGTGGTGTTTACAAAAGGAAATGTTTTCTTTCCCCATAAAATCAATGATGACAGGCTAAGGTTCTGGGCAGGGAACGAGCAGTCTGGAGCTCCCGTCCAACACACAGCCCCCACATGGGGAGCCCAGACCTCAAGGAGCTACTCTCAAAAGTAGGCCAGCATCACCACTGCATCGTGCATTAGGGGACTGCCATCAGACAGGCTGCTCAAAGCCGCAGGGCCCTCTTCCACCGGCTGTGGGAGCCTGACTCTGGCTAGCCATATCCCTGGCCAATTAGCACAGACGGCAGAGTCTTGAAAATGTCACCACTGCCCCAAATGACACACAGATAATACGTTACTAGTATTAAAGGTCTTAGGAACTGTTGAACTATTAGTTTCTTCCCCCAACAAAGTTCAAAATATTCAACCATTAAAAAATAGGAAATACATACCACTGTATTTGTTTCAAGGTGCAAAAAAAAAAAAAAAAAATCACTAACGATTATTTTTAAAACCCTGGCTATTCATACGGGAGCAGGACTTTTTAAGGTGACCATTTTGATCTGGATATTTTTGAGACAAGAGCATCATATCCTAAAAATCACTGGTTTTATTACCAAGTGGGTACTTACCTCATCTCTCACCCCACTTCCAAGTGATCGTCACTCACAAATAGGAGGAGGGATAGAGACAGGGTCAGAACTGGGAATCCTCTAAAAACAGTTGCTTTACACATTTTTAGACAAGTTTATAAAAGCTGGAAGTTTATGTTTTTCTTTTTAGGCAGTGTCAAAACGCACACAGTATTTATTTCCTTTTTTTTTTAATAATTTTTTTTTTTAAAGTAGGCTCCATGCCCCATGTGGGGCTTGAACTCATGACCCTGAGATCTAGAGTCCCATGCTCTACCTACGGATTCAGCCAGGTGCTCCATGTAGTGTTTATTTTCTATTTCATGCCCCACCCTCATTTCTTTTGGAAAAATCAAGCTCTCAGGCTGAAAGCTGGTGGTGGTAACAATATCAAGGCCAGTCATAGAAGGAGCTGGAGGGGGGGCACTGAGGGAGGAGGGATGGAATGAGAGAAGACATAGAATGTCTTGAATGTCCTCCCCCTAAAGGAGGCCTCAGTAATGAGTGTTGAGACAAGGAAGATGACAGAAGGTCAGGACAGGCCATGGGACTGCATTTTGGAGGTCCAGGTCTCTGAGGCAGACGTCTGAGCCTACGGAACAGACCACAGTATGTGGGCAGCTCAGGGAGGAGCGATGGGCTGTCCTTTAAAGAGATATTATTTATATACCTCTTTAGAAGTTGCCTGTACCGGTGGGCAAAGAAAGAAGGCTGCTGGAGGCAGCACTGGTCTCCCCTCCATCCCCGGACAGTCAAGTCTGAAGCCTGCAGTTTAACGGACTGACACCATCAGAAGACAGGATAGCGAGCAATCCCTGCAGTCGGGGCTACTGGGGAATGTCAGGGCTCTCCCTCTGTGGCTTACTGTAGTGCTCGTTCCAACTATGTTGAAGATTCTCCTGGAGAGAAATTTTGATTAATAGTTTCCTCCTCCACCACAGTGTTTTAGCATCCTTTATTGATTACTTCTCTGGAAATCTGTCTGGCCGGCCTGCCCTTGTTCAAGCTCTGACGTATCATCTATTCACCAAAAACGACACTTGGGGACAAGGTGCTGGGGGTGGGTCCCACCCGCACGTGTGACTCACGGGGTGGAGGGAATGACGAAAACACCAGGAATGCTAGCGGTTCTCCTAAGTGTGCCAGACACAAATCAGGATACAGACGCATTCTTATTCCAGAGTTGAAAAGGCATTGTTCAAAGCCTATTTTTACACTGGGACAGATATTTGGAAGTGTGTTATAATGGAAACAATATAGGTTTTGGAACACAGGCGTTAAATACGCTTACATTCAAATTTTGTTTTGCCCCTTACCTGTGTGACCCTAGGCAAGGCATGAACTGCTTCGTGCCCAATATCCTCTTCTGCAAAATGGGCATAACACCTATTTCACTGTACTGAAAATTCATTGGCAAACATAAAAGCCCTGAAGCTGGGGTCTGGCAGCTAGGAAGCGTGCATTACTTGAGTCCCCTTCTCCTGTCCCTTCCCATGGAAACTGCTGGGGAATCCAGCCCCAAGCAGGCACCGAGTGTGAAGGGTTCGACTGCTGTGCAGCTGTCCCTTGTCCACTGCAATGATTTCTGGGAAAGAAAAACCTTTTCTAATGAAGACTTTTGCTTTTTTTTTTTCCCCCCCAGTGAGTATACTAGCACCCAGCAGAGAGACTGCATGGATGGGGTGGTGAGACAAGTGAGAATCCGAACAGAATGAAATAAAAAGAGTGAATTTTGTGAGGACCGGTGTCCATGGTGATGAGCTAGGGCGCAGGAGCTGAGGAAAGGCCAGCTCGCACCTCCCGGGGCCCCTTCCGCGCCGGAGGAGCCGGGCAAGATGGTCCCGGTGCCCAGCTGAAGCAGGGCAGGGCAGCCCGCTCTGCTCTGGGCTCCCCTCTGCTGGCTACAGGTCTCTTTTGCACACTGGTAGAGGGATGTTGTTGTTCTATATTTTTTTTAATAGTGGAAAAAATACATATTACACAAAACCTACAATTGTAACCATTCGTAAGCGTACAAGTCAGGAGTGTTAAGTACACGCACAATGTGCCACCATCACCACTACCCATTTCGAGAACTTCTGCATCATCCCAGACACTAGGTATCCATTAACCAGTAACTCTCCTTCTCCCCCCTCCCATCCCCTGACAACCTCCACCGAGGAGAGTAAATGGTGGTGACGAAGGCAGGAACCTGCTGGAAATTTCCTATTCCAAACCCCCTTGTGAATTTTCTGACCCCTTTTGCAAGCCACTCCCCAAAAGCTGTGATGAGTTCAAAACCACATCAGGGCATGGGGCCTCTCTGCCCAAAAGGCCTGCCATACCCCTCCTGACTCACCACCAGTGTGGCTTGTTCCCTCCTGAGTTTGTGGAGCTCGGCTCTCTTCCCTTCTCCAGGATCAAACTGACATCAGCTACTTTTTGATAACTGCTAGAATTGAGAAATACACAGACCACAGCCAGGACTAGACACGATCTGATGCTCATGGCTGGGTATGAAATCTAAAGAGACAGAAAAAGAAAAAAACATTTTGAAAGAGGACTAGCTCAATTCCTAAAAACTACCCATCCACAATCTGAAAATACAGAAGGATTCTCTTCGGGAAAAAAAAAAAAGTACAGAAAAAAAAGGTCTGGTGGCTCTGTTACCTGGAAGGGATTAAATGCTAAAAACAGATCAAGGTATTAAGAATGCTGAGGGAGTACACAGTTCATGAAGCAGAGGGCAGTAAAACCTGGCATTAAATGCTAACAAGAGAGGAGTTCTTCCAAAATGATCGGGATCTGTGAGTCACTGGAACCCTCATCCATTAAATGCAAAAGCAATTTTCTTTAATAGCAGCACAGTTATGGACCTTACTGTCCAACCCAATGTGTTAACAAAATACTAAATGCCTAGGAAAGGATCCAAAACTGACCTGAAATGAAGAAAACGAACGATAGATTAGATTCTCTAATGCCTCCCTGCTTTGGGTGAAGCCATGCTGATGGTCGGGTGACATTTGCAGGGCCATCTGGTGACATTTCTTTTTGGGAACAGATTAATAGAGACTGGGGAGGGTGGTACAGAGGACAACACAAGATTCTCAGGTGGCTTGTTGGAGCTTGTGTAGGCCTTGGGGGGAAATCCCTATTTTTTTCTAGAAGAGTGTGGTTAAGCTACAGTTATTAAGCATGATCTTATGGAGGACTCCTTCTATGCAGAGAGTATTCTTTTTAATTCTGAAAGCGTCTATTAATACAACCTCAGGTATTAAGAAAAGTCCCTCATTAGGAAATATGCTTGCTTCCTTTTTCTCACTCTTTCCAGATGAGAGAGGAATAAATGTAGCTAGAGATGAGTTTCTTCTTCTTGGAACGGCTTCCCTCTCTGATGCCACAGACTCGGCCTCTGCCGGACTGCATCTTCTTCAGTTTCTGTGGGCCTCCCAGTGCCTGGCATCCAGCCTAACTAGCAATGTTTGTTGAAAGAACAAAGCCTCCCTGGACCTGGGGCCTCTCTTTCTCTCATGCTCTGCTCTCACTGAGCTGTGGATCTCTGGCTCAATACAGCAAGACTCCAAAATTTCCTGTGGGGCCTCCATCCCTTCAGCAAGCCGCTGTCCACATCTACTGTGAAAGAAGAGTGAGACCTTTCCCTCCAGGCCTCCGCTGGAAACACTGCATAGCTGTTACCCTCCTCACTCCCCGGGACCAGCAGCGGCCTTTAGTACAGGGGTGCTGTCCCCGTGCTCCCAGCAGCTGCATGCGAGACTCCCCCATGCCCGGACTGTGTCACCCTCCTCTGAGGCAAGATTTGCCTAAGAGCTGTTTGAAAGTAGCATTGGCTCATTGGTGCCAGCTCCTTTTCAGACACACTAAGACCCCTCGGCCTCCAAAGAGAGGCCGTTGGGCTCCCTGCTCGGCAGGAAGCCTGTTTTCCCTCTCCCAACCCTCCTGCTTGTGTTCCTGCTCTTCCTGTCTCTCTCTCTGTGTCAAATAAATAAATAAAATCTTTAAAAAAAAAAGTGAAAAAGGCAGTTAATATAGATGAATTACGGTTGTCAACAATGGTGTTGGAACAATTGAATACCATATAGAGAAAAAAAAAGAATTCCAATCCATACCTCACACTATATACAAAAATTAACTCAAACGTATCATAGTCACGAATGTAAGAGCTAAAGGTATAAAGCCTCTCAAAGAAAACAGGAGGAAATCAGACTGCATAAATTTGAATTAGGCAAAGATTTCTTTGACATGTCAGTCAGTGCACCCTCCCTGAAAGATTAAATGGACAAAATGGACTTGAGCAAAATTAAGGACTTTTCCCTTTTAAGAGACAATATTAAGAGAGTGAAAACACAAGCTAGAGCTTGAAAGAAAATGTCTGCATATCATATATTTGATAAAAGACTGGCATCTATCATATATAAGAACTCTCACAATTCAATAATAAGAAAGCAAATAACGCAATTTAAAAATGGACAAAAGATTTAAACAGACATTTCGTCAAATAAGATAAGCTGATGGTAGATAAGCATATGAAAAGATGTTCGACATCGTAAGTCATTAGGGAAATACAGATTAAACCCCAGTGAGATTCCATTTTACACCTGTTAGAATGTATAAAATTGAAGACCAATTCTACCAAGTGCGGGTGTAATGCGGAGCCACAAGACCTTTCACACACTGCTGGTGTGGATGTAAATGGTACAACCCTTTTGGTAAACAGTTTGGCAGTTTCTTAAAAGGTAAGCATATAACTACCATATATATGATCCAGCCATTCTACTCTTAGGTAATTATGCAAGAAAAATGAAAGCATATCCCCATACAAAACACATGAATGCTGACAGCAGCTTTATCTAAAAGAGTCTCGCACTGAAAATAACCCAAATAATCCGATAATAATAATAATAATAATAATCCAAATAAGCAATAGAGAAATAGCGGTATATCCATGTCATGGAATAGTACTCAGCCATAAAAAGATCTAATTGTTACTACATACAGCATGGATGAATCTCAAAATAATTATTTTGATTGAAAGAAGCTAAACAAAGCAGAGAACATACTGTATGGTTCTTCTGTATATAAAATTCTAGGAAAATCCCAACTATCCTGTAGTGACGGAATCCAGCTCAACAGTTGCCTGGGGACTGGAGGATGGGTAGCAGGGAGGGGACCATCACAGGAAGGGATTACCAAGTGGTATAAGACAAGTTTCAGGGGTGACAAATATGTTCATGATTTTGATTGTGGCAGTGGTTTCACAAAATGTATACATGTCAACAAACTTATGCAGTTCGTCATAGACCAATTATTCTGCAACAAAACTATTTTTTTTTTTTTTTAATTTTAGAACCTGCTACTTTTCTCCTCATCTATTACCACCAGCCTGGTGGGAGAAATCACCATCTCCCTCCTGGCCTTCTACAGCAGCCTGACCCTTTCTTCGCTGTGTCCTCTTGTCCATTCTCTTCGCTGCAGCCAGAGTGATTTTTTTTTAAGAATGTACAACCTATTTGTGTCACATCACTGCTCAAAATCCTTCAAAAATTACTCATAATATAAAGACCGAAAGACTTGCTCTTGTTCCTGCCTGAATTCTAGTCTCTTTTCCATCGTTTCTCTCTTTTTAACCACTCTGCACTTTCTGCTGGAACTTGCCAAAATTGTTTCTGTCTCAGGGCCTTTGCACCAGCCAGTCCTTCTGCCTATAATTTTGCCCTTTTCCGGGTGAACTCCTAACCTTCCTTTAGTTGCAGTTTCTATGGTATCTCTTCTAAACATCCTTCTTTGATGCACTGACAAGTTAAGTCTTGAAAGTAACACTCGCCTATGTCCCCTTTGTGGCACCAAACACACATGCAAGTAATCAACTGTCTCTGTAATTTTTGGTTTACTCTCCTTTCTTCCCATATTCCATCTCCCAAGACCATAAGCTCCAAGAGAGTACTTGATGCTTAGTACATTATCTTGCACATAGTAGGCAGTCAAAAACATTTGTTGAAAAAACTATACAGACAGACCAAGAACTCACTCCCTGAGTTCCAAATTAGACTTTTCTCAACCTCGACATGCACAATCCATCCTGTATCTGACAGCCAAGAATACTTTTACTATAATTACTGAAGTCTCAAATTGGTAAGAATTAGGAAATGTAATGACGGAATAGCTTAAGTATTAAACACTTTAAAATCAAAATATTAGAAAGTTTCGCAATGTTTGATACAGCTGAACTGATAGATCAGTTGAGGTTTTTAAAAAGTCAGTTATGCTCATTTTAATGATACATTTACTCTGAAAGTTACACCACAAGATAGTTACAAAGTTAGTTAAGGAGACAGTTAACAAAGCATGAAGGAAACAGGACCTTGCAGGAAATGAAGTCACAGCCTCCTGCCAAAAGTTGACCACTGACCGAGCACCATGTTTTTTAGCAAAGCAGTGGCCTAGATAGACTCTCAGTGTAGCTGAGTGTGTGGGGCTGGAAACATAAGGATTGCAAACATGGCCATTTTCCAAAACAGCTTCCTAAGAAACAGCCTACCTTCCCCTCCCGTTCACTCCCCCACTATGTTTATAGACTCCCCTTCATTAGAGCATTTCAGCATGGAAGCATAATCCAATCTGAAAGAATATTTCCCTTGAGAGCCATCTGTCAGAATTAGACTACACTTAGCTACTGGACGGTAAGGCTGTATTGTAAATACCACAGACTGCTTTGATTCTCCAAAGGCTCAAAACTCATTTCTAAGCAAGCAAACGCCAATCCATGGGATAAGGCTTTCTGTCAGGAGCTGGCTTCTATTTTGGACACGAATGCTTCCACAGGTAGAGGATCATTAAAAGCAGTCCCAGGGGAACATTCTACCTGACTAGTCTTACTTTTCTTCAGGGATGAAACTGCTGCTCCTTGACAACTCCATTAACTTTTCCTTTAGTTGTTTCAGGTTTGCAGAAGATTTCCATTGAACTAGGTAGTCCCCGCGTGTTCAACCGTGGAGCTATCGGACTATGTGAAGGACGGATGAAGGGGAGCCCACTTCAGCTCCCCGCAAAGCCGGCCTCCCTCTCAGGAGTGCCCAGCTCACCACGCACACACCTGCCTTTGGTACCCTCACCCAGGCAGCAAGCACACTCTTGGCTGCAAAGAGCACGCGGGGAGAAGAGGGTCCCCTCTCTCCTTCATCATTTCCCTCCTCAGAGGTCATGGCAGTCGGGGTCTCTCCTGTGTCCCCACAGCCCCACTCCCCCTATGCCGTTCTATCACACTGCAGGACACTCCGCTGCATCTTGCCCAGATCCCCTTTACCAGGCTGGCGCGCCCATTCCTTAGCTGCTGTGACTGCTGGCTGCTAACAGCTCATGGCTGCATCCTTTTTGGGAGAATTTCCCTCAGCTGAAGGCAGCCACCTTAAAAATGACTGGCAAGTTATGCCCTCTCCCCAGAAATGGCCTGCAGCCAATAACACACTAGTCCAGGGTTTAAAGGCAGCCCACTCCCCTTGGCTCAGGATGGGATACCTCTGTGTGCGCTTCACACTCCACAGCTGCCTGTGGGATCAGGCTTAAGACAGGCTTTAGTCAGACCTTCACCTCTGCCTATCCCGCTCCCCTTACCGCCTTACAGACTTCCCGCGAGAGCAGGGCCTCAACAAATCACCTGCACAAGAATCCCTCCCAGCCTCCGCTTCTAGGGAATCCCTGGAATCCCTACGGAAGATACACACACTATATGGGAGCTATCCTCATTTCGTTCATTTTTTCATTTTTTCACTCAAAAGCATGTATCATCTATTTCTTGGGTTAAGTAACAGAGACAGAGTCACAGACTTTGTCCTCAAGGGGCAACTAGTTTCGTGGGGTGGGCCAGGATCGACAGACACTTACAATCGAATGGGATCAAGGCTGTGAAGAGGTGCATATAGAATATTTCATGAACACACAGGGACACCTCCTCTGTTCTGGGTGGATACAGGGAGGGCTTACTTAATGAGGTGACGGTAGAGTGTAGGACTTCTAAGATGAGTAACATTTAGTTGAACAGAGAAGAGGAGCAGAAAAAAAGGTCACTGCAGACAGAGAACAGTGTTATACAGAACACATACTGGAAGAGCGGGAGGGAACTGGATGTCCCAAACTCACAGCAGTCATTGCTATTGGTCCTGGTCTTCTCGTTCGCTGGGCTGTGATATTGCTCCTGAAACCTTCCCGCCGCCCACAGGTCAGCTACCACCAGCTGATTAATGCTGGTCCTCCACGTGAAAACCCCTTGCCCTTCCTTTTGCACATCCATTTTTACGTTTTATCTTCCATTACACATCTCCAACTCTACAGACCTCCCTGCTTCTGCTCCTATACCCACTAACCCCTGTGATAAAGAAAATGATGCCTCTGTGTTTATCTCAAGTCAACTCCTGTACCCGTCTTTCGGATTTTGCCTCCTACCCTCTGGGGGAACTTGTTCTCATGATTATCCTACTCTCTCTGTATCTTCAAAGTCTACCTTTTCTGACTTTTCAATAGATTTTTTTTCCTCTCATTTACTTATTTATATTTCCCCCTCAAAGGTGATTTTTACATTTTTATTAATTTGTTTTAAAACTCGAATACAGTAAAATTCACTGTTTTGCTAGAGAGTTGGATGATTTTTGACAAATGCACAGAGGCTTGTGCCCACCACCACAATTCCTATAGACCGCTCCATCAATTCTCCAAAACTCCCTCTTGTCGCCCTTTTGTAGTCACCCCATCTCCTTGCCCCAACTCCTGGCAACTAATGATTTGTTCTCGGTCCCTGGAGTTTGGCCCTTTTCATAATATCATATAAATGGAATCATAGAGTATGGAGCTTTCTGAGTCTGTCTTCTCTCACTTAGCACACCGCATCTGAGATTCATCCATGCTATTGTGTGTGCATTAGGCACACACTGTTCCCTTCATTACTGAATAGGATTGCATGGATGTCACATTCTATCTGAAAGACATTTAAGTTGTTTCCAGTTTTTGGTAATAATGAATAAAACTGCTATAAACCTTCACATGCAAATCCATAGAGATTTTTTGTGTTTTCCTTCCTCCTATAAATGTTCTCGTTTCCAAATTTCATGTAAAGTAATAAAATATGGGTAGACTTTGTAAAGAAAAATATCAGTACCCTGCTATCTCTTTTGAGCTGTGGCCCTGTCAGCATGTGCATACCCGGGAATCCCAACAGATCCGACCTGCTGTCTCAGCATTCCGCCCTGTCCTCCTCATTGTGCACCCCATTGTGTCTAGATGGGCTACTGAAGTTCACACTCAGGTTCAATGTAAGGTTCCTGAGCATCAATGTAAGGCCCAATGTAAGGGCCATGGGGGGCAGACACCTTAGACCGGCTAACTTAACATTAATTTCTAACCCCCTCATCCGGCCACGTTCCAGCATAGAAGACGAAAAACTGAAAATCTCTTTTCAGTTGAATATCTTTCAATTTTCAAATTGAGAAATATGTTTTCAATACCATTCTTAAATGTGAATATGGTTTTTTGACACAGCTTTGGCCAATAAGCAATAAGTCACATTGGCGTGACTTTTAAGAAAGCTTTGCCTTCCCAATGGAAAGTTTGAGAGGAAGCAAGTACTGCCCTTTCTTCTTGACATTTTCCTTTTGTCTCAAATGCAGAAGCGATGTCTAGAATCAAATTATTTTATAATTGTCTGAAAGTATTATATAAGTAGATTGATAAGCTTAAATAAATTTTAAACAGATATTGAATACGTGAAGGAGGACGATACAAATGACCAAAGCTTTGGAAATCAAAGCTGCTAGGAATGAAAATTGCATTAATAACTGGGAGACTCAATGGAATCGTTCCATAGCTAACAAGAAATTGCTAACGAGAGATTTACTGAACTGAAAAACAGATCTTTAAAAATTACCTAGGATGCATCAGCCATACAAAAAAGAGTAAACAGCGAAACAAACATAAAAGACAGAATGATAGGTCTAAAATTATCTATTTCCAGGAGGAAAAGACAGAAGGTATTGGGGAGAGACAATATTTGAGGAGATTGTGGCCAGGAATTTTCAGAATTGATGAGGCACTCGTCCCCAGACTCAGGATACCCTGTGAATCCTAAGCAAGATAAACAATAAATTTTTTAAAAATCCACAACATTCATCAAGTTGCAAAGAGAAGTCTTAAAACAGAAAAGAGAAAAGTGTATTACAATTAGATTGTAGCTGATTTCTTAGACCCAAGCATTTGGAGGCAAGGAGATAATATATTCATTGCTGAGAAAAAAATTATCCACAAAAGACATGTCTACTCATGCTTTTTTTTTTTCAATTATAAATGAGAAAGAGTGATACTTTCAGAAAAATGAAAACTGAGAGAGTTAACACTGGCAGACCCGCTACTGAAACAGTATCTCGAGGATGTACTAAATATGAAAAATAATCTTTAGGGAAAGCCTGAAGAAATGGCAAACAAAAGTGGTGAATATGTGATAAATGTAAATAATCATTGGCTATACGAAACATTAATTATAGTGTCTAACTGAGAGGGTAAAACAGCAAGGCAAGGCAGAAGTAAGACATTGGGAAATAATAACATGTTAGCCGGAATGGGGGTGACTGGAGCTGAGGGTTCCAAGACAGAAGTATAGTTTTGATTTACTTCTTCGTTTATAAAATTAACCATGCATGTTATAATTTTCAGGAAATACTAAACAAACAGAAATGGAGAGTATAGCTTATAAGTTAGTGGAAGGAAGAAAATGAAATAGGGAAAAAACTTAATTCAAAACAAAATGGGGGGGGCACCTGGATGGCTCAGTCGGTTAAGCAGCTGCCTTCGGCTCAGGTCATTATCCCAGGGTCCTGGGATCCGGCCCCGCCTCGGGCTCCCTGCTCAGCGGAGAGCCTGCTTCTCCCTCTCCCTCTGCCTGCTGCTCTGCCTACTTGTGCTCTCTATCTCTGTCAAATAAATAAATAAAGTCTTTAAAAAAAATAGGAAAGAATATCAGGACTAAAATAAGCATAATATAAAAGAGTAGAAATAACCCCAAAATACTAATGTTCACAATGACATAAATAGATTAATCTCACTTGTTAAAAGCCAATGGTTTTCAGAATATCTTTTAAAATCCGGTTTTACCTTGCCTACAAAGTACCTGTATTTACAATATAAGGATATAGGAAATTTGCAAGGACAGATAAAAATATGTAAGACAAAACTAACTGAAAGGAAGATTTTATAGTTCTATAAATACCAGAAAAGATAGACTTGAAGGCAAAAAAAAAAAAATTATTTAGGCAACAAGAGACACCAAATAATGATAAAAGGCTTAAATGGCCAGAAAAATATAACAAGTGCCAATATTATAAATATAAATACACACACACATATATATATGAAGCAAAGACTGACAGAACTACAAAAAGAAACTGAAAATCTACTATCATAGTAGGAGATTTCTAAGCATGTTTTTTATCAATAACTGGTATGTTAGAAAAAAATATCGATTATGATATGAATGTGAGTAATGCATAATCTTTTCAAGCACATATAGTATATTTATAAAAACTGAGGTAATAGAGAACTTAAAGCAAATCTCAACACATATCAAATAATATGCAGAATATGGTCTGTATTATCTGATCACATTCTAATTAAGTTAGAGCAATAACACTTAAAAAAACTATTAAATGTGAAATTGTAAAAACATGCTTTGAAGTAAAATACGTAAACCAAAGAAAAAAACCATACTTGGTATTAGAAAACACTTAGATCTGAATGATAATGACAATGCTAAATATCGAAATTTGTGGACACCCAGTTAAAGCAATACTTTGAAGGAAATTTATAACCTTCAATGCATATTTAAAGTTTCAGTTCTGCAAGATGCATCAGCCCTAGAGCTCTCACAGGGCTCCTGTAGCTAAAAACATTGTACTGCATATTGAACATCTGCCAGGGTGGATCTTATGTGGATATTCTTGCCACACAAAAATACTATTACTACTACTCATAATAATAAGAACAGAGACGGTGGGAGAAAACTGTGGAGGTGATAGATATGTCAATGGCCTTGGTGGTGGTAATGATTTTATGGATGTATACTTATCCTCAAACCCACTGAGTTGCATACATTAAATATGTTCAGTTTATCACATGTAAATCATGCCTCAATAAAATGGACTTAAAAAGACTGAAAGTTACTGACCTAAAGATATAAGTAAAGAAATAAGAAATTACTGAATAAGCCTAAAGAATAAAAAAAAAATCATCACATTCAAAAGAAGAAACAGAAAACAAAAATTAAATATAATCAATAAAACTAAACATTGGTTCTTTGAAAAGACTAATAAAAATTGACAAGCCTTCAATCATACTGATCAAAGAAAAAGAGAACAGAAGCAAATAGTTAATATTAGAAATGAGAAAAAGGACCTAACCACAGATGAGGCAGAAAATAGATAAAATTATTAATAACTTCAAGTCAATACATTTAAAACACAGAAACAGACAACTTGTGTAGTGTAGTATAGTAACATAGGAATGAAATCAACTTTCCCCAAAGTAAACACCAGACCCAGAAGGTTGTGTGGGCCAATTCTACTAAACACTGAAAGAAAAGATTATTTCAATTGTACACAAAATCAAGAGAATAAGAAGAAAGAATCCTCCATCAACTCAGTTTGATCATGAAACCAGTTGAACAGAAAACCAAAAAATAAAATCAGAGGTTGATCTCACTCATGAATTTAGTTATAAAAATCTTTAACAAGATATTAACCAAATAACTGAATACACACATATTTATGTATATCTATGTATAAGAAAAACAATACATCATGAACAAGTTGAATTTATCACAGAAATATAAGTTTTTACCAAAATTAGAAAATAAAGCAATATACTTTATCACATTAAGAGATAAAAGGGGCAAAACATAAGATCATCTAGATAAATTCATAAAATTCATCTGATAAAATTCAATATCCATTCAGGTTTTCAAAGTCTATAGCCAATATCCTACTTAGTATGAAAATTCAAAGCATTCCTTTAAAAAGAAAAATTATTTATTTATTTTGGGGGAGGGCAGAGGGAAAGGGAGAGAAGATAGAGACCATCTTGAGCAGGTTTCACACTGAGCACGGAGCCTGAGCAGGGCTTGATGCCATGACCCTGAGATCATGACCTGAGCCGAAATCAAGAGTCAGAGGCTTAACTGACTAAGCCACCCAGGCGCCCCTCAAAGCATTCCCTTTAAGATAAGGAACAAGGCAAAGATCACTCTACGGGCTTTTGTACTGGCAGTCCTAGCAAACGCAATAAAGCAAGCAAAAGGGATGCTGTGGGGAGAAAAGTCAAAAGGAAAAGAAAAAACAAAACTGTCCTTACTCATGCATGGAATAATTGTCAGTGTACAAAACTCAAAAGAATCTGTGGTCAGTTTATTAGAGAGCAGAGCAATACCACGTGTTGGAGAGAGCACAGACTAAGACGGGCTCACGCGCCGCTGCTGGTCAAACCTCGTTGAGATAGAATGTTCTACATTCTACATATATATACATACCTACATTCCTAGGTATAGACCCTAAGAAATTTTCCTGCACATGTTTACCAGGAGACATGTACAGAAAGCATACATACAGCAGCATTTCCTAAAATAGAAAAAACTTAATTCAAATATCCATTGACAAGAGACTAGATAAATAAGGATGGTACAACATACAATGGAATGCTAAAACACCCCTGCCCAAAATAAAAAAACAAAAAAGGACTACAGTATCTACATAAACATAAATGATTCAAAAAAATACTGAAAATAACAGTTTACAGAAGAATACAAACAATATAATTTCTCCACATAAATTTCAGAAATAGGCAAAACTGAACAATCTATTCTTTTTTTTAAATTTTTTATTTATTTGAGAGAGAGAGAGAATGAGAGAGAGAGAGAGAGTATGAGAGGGGAAAGGTCAGAGGGAGAAACAGGCTCCCTGCCAAGCAGGGAGCCCGATGTGGGACTCGATCCCGGGACTCCAGGATCATGACCTGAGCCGAAGGTAGTCGTTTAACCAACTGAGCCACCCAGGCACCCCTGAACAATCTATTCTTATGTGGTAAGTGATTTTAAAAACAAGGGACGTATAGATACAAAATTCAGTTTATTGGGGCATCTGGGTGGCTCGGTCAGTTAAGCGTCCAACTCTCGATTTTGGCTCAGGTCATGATCTCAGTGTCGTGGAATGGAGTCCCACATTGGGCTCTGCACTCAGCAAGGAATCTGCTTAAGATTCTCTCTCTCCCTCTCCCTCTTCCCCTCCCCTCCACCTGCTCACTCTCTCTCTCTCAAAAAAATAAATAAATAAACATAAAATAAAATTCAGCTTATGAATTATCGCTGGGGAAATCTGGGGGGTGGAAGAAAGGCACGGAGAGAGCTTCAAAGAGACAGACAATGTTCTCTCTCTTGAGCTAAATTCTGGATGGACTGACGTAGATTTTATTATTATTGTTAAATCATACATATACATTATATATACTCTTGTATGTGCCATATATGTCATGTAAAAAAGCAAATGTTTTGTCCTCTGCAAGGATAAAAACTATCCAAGTCTCTGTCAGAGACCTGCAGCTTTAGTAACTGCTTCCTTCAGATGTTCTGCTCTACAGTTCTGCCACTTGTCACTATGTCAGAATAATCTGGATGTCAAGGGGATAACATGTCTCAAGCATCATGAATAGGAAAAATGACAGGGTGGGATTCAGGGGATTTTCATGAAGATTCAGCTCATGAGAGACCCTAGGGAGGATGGCTGACCCCACCCACATCCTCATTATGGAAGGAACTTGGCTTCCACATCATCAGCTGGAAACCAGGGCTTTCTATGGGGTTTTTCAAATTGCTGTTCCCTTAGGATCTGTTGTCCAACAAGTCTTAGTATTTTCAGCACTAAACGCAGCGGTGTACTGGAGCCAGCTTTTACCAACCGGCATCAGCTTGCAAGAGCCAATGTGAGCATCTTCTGTCAACCCTACCTTCAGTGATGTCATAATGGTAACTTGAAATCAGCCCTGCTAGGAGTATTTACACCATACAAATAGGCAAATGCTACAAATCAGGTCCCCTTCTTCTCCCTCTACCCTCACTAGCCAGATGTTACACATCTACCACTGAATCTGACATAGCCATACAATCATATGATAGTAACGCAGGACTAATGGTGCAATGGAATGAAACAGGATTAAATAAATAAACTTCTTCAGTAACTGAAGACTGCCTGCCCCATTTGTATTCCACTGGCTTCCCTGAATACTTATGGTTCCAAGTATCCACCTCTATCAGGTCTAAAAATGGCCTCAGGGAGTTGGAAGACAGGACAGGAAAATTCCTCAATCAGCCAGTGAAAAATATGGGACTTTGCAATGACTCATGAAGTCAAATTCTGATGGAAATGTAAAGTTTTAAAATTCCTAACATTAAAAGAGAGTCCATGCTACTGGAAACTCAACTAGGGTCCATATTGGCATGGAGGGAACCTCATGACTTCTGCTGTTACCACATGAAAACTCTGGCAGCTCCCCCAAATTAGAGTCTATCTGAGATGATCATAGGTTTCCAGAAAAGGTCTCGGAATCAGTTTCTAAGAGTGCCATTGAAAGAGAGATTCTTGAATGCTCAATGCCTACTCGCCAAGAAGCCAGCGACGACTGGGGTATACAAAAATGTCAAAATTCAGGAATGACAACCAACATTCACCGAGACCGCTAAATTCAAGCTCTCCCAACTCTGACCTTCCCCCAGATGCTGTCTTCTCTTTGTTGACTGATACATGTCCCACAGAGATGCAACACACTATTATTGATTGATACGGCTTCAGTTGAGAGATTTAATTAAACTACTGTTTTTACACTCAATAATTGCCATTTTGTTCCTTCACAGGAAGGTGTGAGGATTAGTTTTTATTTGACTGCTAACATTTATAAAACCCATAATCTCCTTGGAGAAATAAAGAACCAAATTTTTTAAAAATGAAAAGATTAGTTTATGGGTTTCGGCACTGCATAACACTCCCCAACCAAGTCAGTCCCTAGAGCCTCACCAAATTAGCCCCTCCTACGGAGCTGTATTGTATTCAGTAAGTGCATATTAATTATTTCACTTCCAGGCACCACTTTAGAGGTTGGGCACATAGTAGTGAACATGCCAGATATGGTCTATGTGCTTACAGAATGGGGAAGAAATGAAATTGAACAAATACTGTACAAGAAGGTACGATGAGGAATGACAAAAGTACAGAAGGTCATAGAAACAAATACCAAAAAAACCTACCCTCCTAGTCCAAGTCTTAGATACATGTTCTCTGAGAAAGTATGCCATTTAAGCTGGGATCTAAGAGCTTAGTAGGAGTTAGCTAGGTAAAGAGAAGTAAACCAGCATATATGATAATTTTGAGACATCTTTATATGAACTGATTGAATCAGCTGTTGAAAACCTTAGTCCTAATTCCTCTTGGGCCGTTATTCAGCTGTGTGACCTTGGGTGAATCTCCTAAAGGCCCTCCACCTCAGTATTATGTGCCAAATGAGGATTTCAGATTACAGAACCTCTGAGGTTCTTTCTGGCTATTCAATCACAAGGCAAACCTATGATACACAGATTACTACTCAGTTAGTACAAGGAAAAACTGCTTTTTGAACAAACTTTGAGCAATATAATATAGTGCGTGGTATTTCCAGCAATAGGGGAGATGTTCACAGAAACTCCTCCAGGTAAAAATACTGGATTACAAAATCATTTTTAATGCACCACAGAGCAGAAAAGCAAAAAAGAACTTGTCCCTGGCATAAGTAGACGTTGGACTTGCTCTAGGTAAAGCAAGTCTCCCCTGCCAGTTTCTGACCATTAATACAAGCCTGCACTTACACATCGGGAGACTGTACTCACCCTACCTCTCTGCTGCCCCCGAGTCAAGCTCAAAATTTAGTTTAGAATGGTTCCATGTGGGTAAACTCACAAATCATCTCTGAAGGAATGCACTTTAAACCCAGAGCTTGAAATTTTCCACTGACAAAGTTCCAAGCCAGATGAGCTCACAATCACAAATCATGAAATACAAGGGGCAATAAGGCATAATGAGTTAGAGTCAATGGAAATAACAAACAAAAAAAATCAGAGCTGCAAAGCTAGAGTTAGGAGTAAAAGAATATAAAAATGACTATGTACAGAATGATAAAAGAAATAAAAAAGGGACTTGAAAGTATGCTGAAGCAAACAAACAAAGACTATCAAAGATATTAGGCAAAGTAAATGGGTGAGAATTTTCCCAAAATGATAAAAAGAAACAATCTCATATTCAGGAATCCCAATAAATCTCAGTCAAGATAAATAAAAAGAAATCACCACTTAGCAATGTTAAACTACAGAACACTAAAGAAGAACGCACGATATTGAAAGCAAGATGAGAGAAAAGAAAAATTACACACAAGGGAATAAATATTCTATGAAATGTCAGCTTCTCAAAAGCAACTGGAGGTCAGAGGGCTATGTAATGATGGCTTTGTAACGCCAAAATCAAAACAGCTGAGAGTTTTAAGCCCCCCACTTTTTATACCCAGAAAAACATTCTAAGAACAATAGCAAAATAATGACATATTCAGAACTGTGGCTTTCAGTTAAAGGTTATTGCCAGTCCACAGATACCCTAAGGAGGGTATCTAGGGGAATAAATACCCCAACCTCACTCTCCTCCCTTGCTTACTTCCTAAACCTAAACAGGAGCCAGAGACTAAAAGAGCTCTTTTCAGTTCAAAGAAAAATAAACAAAGCTACCAGGAGCACCAGGGAGGAGCAAAACGAAAGTATCCAGAATAATCTCCCAATTAATTTTATAAATCAAGAATTACCTTGATTCCAACCCAGATAAAGACCATATGATAAAGTAAATGATATGTATCACTCATCAGCACAGATTAAAAAAAAATCTAAACAACATATTAGCAATGTATAAAACAGGTAATATATCAAAGCCAGTTGGAATCATACTAGGAATATAAGATTATTTCAAAATTAGAAAACTGATCAATGTGTTGAGTAAAATAGCAAATTAAAGCAGAGAAAAATTTCATAGGATCATAGCAAATTAAAGCAGAGAAAAACCTGGGGCACCTGGGTGGCTCAGTCAGTTGAGCATCCGACTCTTGATTTTGGCTCAGATCATGACCTCAGGGTCGTGAGATCAAGCCCCGTGTTGGGCTCTACACTCAGTGTGAAGTCTGTTTGTCCCTTTCCCTCTGCTCCTCCCCCGTGCACAAGCTATCTATCTCTAAAATAAATAAATAAATAAAAATTTTTAAGAAAAATAAAGCAGAGAAAAGCCTCATAGGACCATAGCATTTTACTAAACAAATGTTTATAATAAAAAGTCTTAGTCAACTAAGAATGGAGGGATATATTCTTTTTTTTTGAAGGATATATTCTTAATATGATAAAGACATCCACAAAATATCTACAGCAAAATCATACTCCATAAAAATGTTAAAGACATTTCACTTAAAAGTAGGAATAAGCCTATTATATTATTTGTATTTGTATTATACTGGAAATCCTAGTCTGTGAACTAAATTAAAAAATAAATAATTTGTTTTATTTGTATTATACTGGAAATTATTTGTATTATTTGTATTATATTATTATTATTTGTATTATACTGGAAATCCTAGTCTGTGAACTAAATTAAAAAATAAATAAAGGCATACAGATTGGGAAAAAAACAAACGAAACTATCATAATTCACATGTCTGATTATCTACAAAGAAAATCCAGAAGATTCTGTAATCAAATTATGAGAATTAATAAGAATTTTCCAAGATTGCCAAATTGAAGATAAATATGTAAAATTTAAACTGCATTACTATACAGCACCAGAAGTTAGGAAATGTAATTTTGGAAAAAATGCTACAGTCGACCCTTGAGCAATATGAAGGTTAGGGGTGCTGACTCCCCAAAACTTAACTATTAATAGCCTACTGCTGACTAGAAGCCTTACTGATAACATAATTAACACACATTTTATATGTTATCTGTATTATATACTGTACTCGCATAATAAAGTAAGCTAGAGAAAAGAAAATCATTAGAAAGAGAAAATACATTTACAGCCTTGTACTGTATTTATGGGGAAAAAATGCATGTGCAAGTAGATCCACACAGTTCAAACCCATGTTGTTCAAGGGTCAGTGGTAGCTGAAATAATGAAAATTATAGCAACTGCCAATACATCTAATAAGAGACATGCAAGATCCTCATGAAGAAAATCACAATGAAAGAATGAAAGAATTTTAGTTTTTCATGAATAGACTCAATATCACAAAACATGTAAAATTTCCCTAAATCAATCTACAGACTTCATTCAATTCCAAACAAATACCAGAAAGAATTATTAATTTGACAGTTTGATTCTAAAATTTATGTGAAAGGTCAAGTATCAGCCAAGACTGAAGTAAAGGAAAAGCAGGCTAGAGGACTGTTCTTTCAGATATTATGCCTTATCATAGAATGACAGTAATTTGCAAATTGTGCTATAGTTAGATCCAGTCAAAAAGAACAAAATAAAGAAAAAAGATTCCAGAAACAGAGTCTTTATATGGAAATCTATCTAGGACAAAGCATGCACTGCTGATTATTGAAAAAATATGTCAGAAAATTGGTTATCCATAGGGAAAAACATGGATGCATGAGGGACTGAATGTTTGTGTCACCGCCCCCCAAATTCATATATTGAAGCCGTAACCCTCAATGTGATGGCATTTGGAGATGGGTCCTTTGGGAGGCAAATAAGTTTAGATGGGGTCATGATGGTGGGGACCCCATGATGGGATTAGTGTCATTATAAGAGAAAGGGGCTCCTGGCCGGCTCAGTTGTTGGAGCATGCAATTCTTGATCTCAGGGTTGTAAGTTCGAGCCCCACGTTAGCAGTAGAGACTGCTTAAAAATAAAATCTTAAAAAAAGAAGAAGAAGAAGAGAAAGAGACCAGAGCTTTCTCTCTTTCTCCTCCACATGAGGACACATTGCGAATGTAGCTGTCTGCAAGGCAGGAAGAAAGCTCTCACAAGGAACTGAATCTGCCAACGTCTTGATCTTGGACTTTTCAGCTGCTGGAACTATGAGAAATAAATTCCTGTTGTTTCAGCCACCCCGTGTGTGATTCGGTGCTATGGCAGCCTGAGCTAATACAGGGTGCCTGTACTCCACTGTACAAACACTTTCATTCTCGGTGGAGTAAAATCATAATTAGGAATAATTATGATTATTTAAAACTTCTAGTAGAAAACATGCGAGAAATATCTTTATGACATAGGGTAAGGAAGGATTACTTTAAAAAGACACAAAAGTATTAACTTAAGAAGGAAAATATTGTCATGTTCTACTACATTAAACACAAGAACCTCTACTGATCAATAGATACCATCAAGCGAGGACAAAGACGATCACAAATTGACAGATGATGTTTGTTAATACACATCATCAACAAAGGATTTGCATCCAGCCTGTACAAGGAACATATATGACTCAATAAGGAAAAGAAAACGAGAGGAAAAGGTGCTGAACAAGCACTGTGCAAGAAAGGAAATGTGGATGACCATCCAAAGATGGTCAATCTTGACAACCAAGGAAATATGAATTCCTTATCATGTCACAAGCAGGCACATGCACACATACTAAACAGTGTGGCAACTGGAAGGGTTGGTGAGAATGTGGAGCATGAGAAACTGTCGTACCTCACCAGTAGGAGGATCACTCTGGACAGTCGCTGTGGAAAGGAAGTCCACAAGGCCTAGAAACGTCCAACACGTGTGCACCTTACCTCTATCAGGGACACACCCTAGAGGAATTATTGCATATGTGAACTAGGAGATGTGCAAAAAATGTTCTCTGGAGTATTATTCAGAATTATTAAAAACAGATAAGTACCCAAATATCATCAATACAAGAAAGCTAATTTGTCATCTACAACGCAACAGAATATTATATAGCAATGAAAACACATGAACCACCACTCTACTGATCTCTCTTGTTAAATGTCATAATCAAAGTGGGCTGAAAAAAAAGAAGTCAAAGAAGAGCTATGAAAAGCAGAAACAGACAAAACCAAATACTATATTGTCTTACAAATATGCCACAATATAAATATAAATAAAATTCAGGATAGTGTTTTCCGCTTGGCAGGAGTGGACCTAGAGGAAATGGGAGGAAGAGGAAGACAACCCAAGGGTCAGCAGAGGTGCTGCTTCTGGTCTGTTCTTCAGATGAACAGTGGGTTCATGCCTGTTCATTTAATCATTCCCTTATTAATCTGTACATGTACATTATATACACTGTGTTATATACATGCTATATTATAAAGATTATTTATTTACTTTAGAGAGAGAGAGAGCATTGAGTGGGAAGGGGAGAGGGAGAGGGAGAGAGAATCCAAAGCAGACTCTGTGCTGAGCCCGGAGCCTGAAGCAGGGCTCGATCTCACGACCCTGAGATGACAACCTGAGCTGAAACCAAGAGTCAGACCCTTAACATACTGCGCCACCCAGGTGCCCCCTACGTGCTGTTATTACAAAAACAGAAACTTGGCAAGTGTCAGACCTTCGTGCTAGTCTCTGTACAAAGTCGCCATCAAAACAGCCTCAAATAATTTTGAAAATGAAATTTTAAAAACTACATGGTAATACACCTGAAACTAATGTAACATTGTATGTCAACTATAGTCAGTAAAAAACATCTATATGGCAGATTATGAAATAATCTGTAATTCCATTCTCAAAACCTGCCCTCTCCTGCTGGTCATCCAAAGGCCTAGATCAATGCTAGAATATTTGTGGTTCGCCTGAGGAAAGAGCTGAGAATTTTGAAGCCTTTAGCCGTTATCAGTTCTCCTCCTTCATAAATAGTTTTACAGTCTCCTCGACTCAGTGGAAATCTAGGATTCTCCAACAACAGACACGGGCACTCTTACTCCCAGGGGAGCGCTAAAATGGCAGCCATCTCAGGGCCCGGAGGTCTCTGCAGGCTGCCATTCTATACTCTCATCCCATGGGAAACTGTTCTAGATGTTTCCGCCAGGGACCAGCCTTACCCAGATTTTTATCAGCTACTGTGTACTCAGTGTTGCTCTGCCCATAAAGTCTCTAGAAGTCCACTCACAGTAGGATCCCTGTTGAGCTTTCTGATAATCATTCCAGCAATTTTGTGGAATCTGTTTGTCAAAAAATATAAATGGATGTCACCCCAGATTGTGTGACCAACCCCTGTCTAGGAGCATCCCTGTATCTCAGCTCATTCCCCAGGGGACTTGGCAACTGCTCCAGTAAACAAGTTCCTTCTTGAGCCTCTCGTATCTTAGCATAAGCAGTCTTCCCATTTTGCTACCTCCTGATTTTGGCAACTGGGATTTGGGATACAGTCCTTGCTTCCCCCAGCACCCATTTTTGGATTTACAGATATCAACCTTTACAAGATTGAAGAGATCTGTTCCTTCTCCAATCTCCCAAATCATCTTACTTTCATCAACTGCTGTTCCCTGCGCCTTCTCCAGCTTTCTTTCCTTTCCTCGTCGTTATGATAAAGGCCAGCCAAACTCCATGCTGCACTTTGCTTATCTGAGTAGCAGGACACACCTGGCACCGGGATCTGGTGGCACAGGAAGAGAAGGTGTCTCCTGGAACAGCCAAAGTGCAGGTGGGTCCCCAGTTCACAAAGGCGGCCAAGAGTGAGAACGTACTAGCGTGAGGATTTGGCCATTGGGCAGAGATTTTGTGTGCTCTCTTCCTAAACAGAAAGAAAGCCTTTCCCTTACTGGACTCCAAACTCAAACTGGATCATCATTTGAGCTGAGGAAGGATTATGGTGCTTGGTGCCTTTGGATGCCAAGCCAGAGAATGAAAATTATTCTGGCCTCAGAAGGACTCATATTCTAGGACATGTGCAAGCAAAGTTGCCTGAGGCAATCTGGATGGAGGAAAGAAACAAGTGGCTTTAAAATATCAGAGTTACTGGGGCGCCCGGGCAGCTCAGATGGTTAAGCATCTGACTTCGGCTCTGGTCATGATCTCAGGGTCCTAGGGTCAAGCCCCGAGTGGAGCTGAGCAGGGAGTCTGTTTCTCCCTCCCCATCTGCTGCTCCCCCAGCTTGTGCTCTCTGTCAAATAAATAAAATTTTAAAAAAATAATAAAATATGAGTTACCTAAGAGAGTCCCTCTTCCTTCTCTCTCTCTCTTTTTTAAAGATTTATTTATTTATTTGACAGAGAGAGACACAGAGAGAGAGGGAGCACAAGTAGGGGGAGTGGGAGAGGGAGAAGCAGGCTTCCCACAGAGCAGGGAGCCTGATGGTTAGGGTTAGGGTTAGGGTTAGGTCCCAGGACCTTGGGATCATGACCCGAGCTGAAGGCAGATGCTTTAACGACTGAGCCACCCAGGCGCCCCCTCTTCCTTCTCCTTAAGGAGTGTCAGTATATATCTGCAGGATGGTGAAAAGGACGGAAATGGAGTAACAATATCACCACTGCAATCTCATTTAAAATGTAAATATGGGTATGTGGTGTCACTCCATAGCACTTCTGCCCTCTCTCCTGAGCTCTAGAGATTGGATGTGACCTTCCATAGATTAGCTTTGTCGATATCTGCAGATCTTTTCAAACTCAACTCCTTATCACTTTGATTCTTTGCTTTAAAAATGTGGTGCCAACTCTTTGCAACCATTCTCACTTCTGGGATTAAAGAGGAAGATCTGATCACGGGAAATGCCGCTGAGCTGACCTGGGAACATGCTCAAGGACTTAATGCTCTCAGAGAGTCTGGCAACGGCCTCATAGCTGCAGATTATAGTTAATAGGACGCCAGGATCCATTTAGCACAAATAACCTAAGAAAGCTCTACAGAAAATGTGGTAAGGAGGGCAGATAATATCTCCTGCCAATTAGGGAAGAGCTAAGAATTAGAAAGCAGAAAAGAGAGAATGTTACGCTTTATGCTGTTTTCATGAATAATTCTGGGAACTTTTAAAATGAATATTGTTAAAGACCTGTTTCTGGGAAGGTACAAGAAGGTTCCGAAACAACAGCTATCTGGACACTGACGTGAATTTTATACTTCGTTCCCGCAGTAAAATAAGGTGTAGTAAGTAATCCGTTTGCATGTGGACCGAGAAGCCACCCCCAGAATAGAGAAATGCTGGACTTACGTTGGTGACATACTCGATATCCTTCCAAAGGATGCACTCCCTGGGGAAATCAGCCAAGTCTAAGAAGTGCTCCACCACCACTTGGCCAATTAGGTCATGACGAGAGAACCTGTCAAAGTCATACACAGAGAAGTGAAGCTTCCGGGCCGCAAGGTCATTGTAGGGAACTGGAAACAAAAACACTTCATCAAACACTGGGTTCAGGGTCTTCCTGTGAACTTTAGTCTGGTGTTTGGTTTTCCGATCAGGAAGCAAATAGATCTTGACATAAGGATCTGAAGTCCCGGAAAAGTCCTTGGCAGGCAAATTGACAGCTTTGTGAATCTTCACTATGAGCTGCTCTAAGTCACAGTCGTATTTTAAAATGAAATTCAGTTTCCCACAGGCTTTGCTGTTACCCCTTGTCCCATCATCAGTATCCAGTGACCTCTGCTTATATAACTCTGGTTTAATTCGACCAATTCCAGTCAACTGTTCCTGTTTCTGAAGCTGCTGGATATTGAAGTCCGGGTTTGACAGGTTGAGTTGTCTTCGGATTGAATTATGCCTTGAGTGAAGAGCAAGAGAGACAAAGTTACAACCTCATTAGCCACAGCTCTTTCAGAAACTTGTGCCCGGGATGTAGGCAGCCTGTTATGCGCTGTTAAAAGCTTAGATCTGTGGGCTTTTTTTTTTTTTTTTGGCCTAAATTCAAAATGCTCATCAATGTGAGTAAGCTGCTCCCCAAGGCTGGAAGCTCAAAACTGAGGCTTGGTAACAGGAAATGAACCTACTAACACGTGACCTTGGGAGTTTTAAAGGTTTAATGCACTTTCGAGAAGCTTATTCGGCCGGCAGAATGTAAAGGTTTGTACAAACTGTCTTAAAAATAAACTTGTTCATTTTTACGTAGAATGTCATCCTGAAATTGAAACGCTTAGCTATGTGTTGTCTTAGGGGGAATGCATCCGTCTCCAAACCACATAGAACTTCCTGTCACTGGCTTATAACTTTATTCGTAAGTAAATTCTTGCTGGTTCAAATCAAAGCATTTCAGCTCAAGAGCACAGTTTTTGCTCTCGGGAGAATGTGTGGGACAGGACGCATCTGCCCGCGGCGCACTGCGCTGGCTGTGACAGGTGCAAATGGTGGCTCCGGGACAGTGTTTCCATCACACCACGTGGGGGATTAGTGTTGGGGGGGAGGGGTTTTATTTCTGTCATAAACACGAAGAGTATAAAAATTAAAGGTAAGCTACTCTCAATGTATACAGGGATTCAGAGAAGGTTGAATACGGATATTCGCAAATTAAATATTTGCTGACAGAATCTACTCTTCACCCTATAAGCTTATTGCTTTGGGTTAATGGTTTCCCTGGAATTCTCTCTGAAACCTGCCTTATCTGTGGGAGTCCTCATGAATTGAGAGAAGTAGTCATTACACGCAAGGCTGGTCTTTTTTTTTTTTTTTCTTTCTTTTTTTCTCAAGGCTGTTTTTAATGTTATTTGTGTTTGTTTTCAGCCCAGAGTTCAGAGTCCCTGTATTGTATTTTCTACTATCTCTCAATAACCTCAATTAAAGTAGCCTCTCTCCACCAGTAGGTGAAAGGGAAGAGCCAGGCTGTCTCTGAGGGATTGACGAATCGCTGGAGAGGCAGAGTAAACATCTGAGTTTGTCTTTTTTTTCCTTTATGAAACAAAGATACGAAATGGCATTACCAGACCCCCAAATGTGTTTGTGATATAGACCCCGTTATGCTGAACACTCTTTATCCTCAGATATGCTCCATACCCACCTGGTACGATAGGAACCCTCACAGAGCCGTCAGGCACACCTGTCCAAGCCAACACGGCCCACTGCAGGCCGATACACCCAGGCACGTACATTCCCATGTGTGCAAAAACCGTGTGGTCTGAAAGTCTCTGTTGCCAGATTTTCACTTCTTACAAAGAAATCCACCATCTTAAGTCTTCTCTGCATCGTATGATTTCTCAGGGGGAGGGGGAGAACAGGGGATGCTGTGAAATACCCAACAGCGGCCCCCTGTGCTAGTACAGCTAGTACATTCCCTTGTCCAGATGCTGACCCTCTGCACTGCTGGAACAGAGCTCCAGTCTCACTCTCCTGGGATCTCTGGGCAGAAGGGACTGGCGGGGAGAGGCCAGCGTGCAGCCCTACGAAGAGGCCGTAAGGGGCTGGGGCCTGTTCTGGCCTCTGCTGTTTGTTGGTTTTTCCCTCTAGGCTGGATTTGATCAAGGGCCATGCTTGGGTCTGGTGTCAGTTCCTGGCTACAACAGGCCATTCCAGAACTGTCTAGTGATGCTATTTAAATACTAAAAGTGCTTTCTCAAGGCCCACAAGATGCACTTTCTTTGGACCAGTGTCTGACGGAACAGCTATCCTGTGTGTAGGCTAGACTCAGACCCGGCCACTTGGCTACCACTTTTCTCCCAAGGTAGGTGCTGAGCAGACTCTCTGTGCATAACAACCTACCTTTGGGTTTTCTGAGTACTGGCTTTAGACTCCTCACAGCAACATTTTGTCTTAACCCTATCTGTAGGACTAGGCCTGCCTAGTAAATTTAAATTTGCAAATTTAAAATACATGAATCTGACTGCTTAGCAATGGAACATATTCCATTTTACCTGTACATCTTCTAGACAAGAAATCTGAACAGAAATCAGTCCCATGTCTTCTGCTCCTCCTAACCACAATGGATTGCCAGAGGACCGAGGGGGTGGACTGGGCAGGGCATCACAAAGAGATCTTACTTCAAAGACCAAAACAAGATCCCAACTGTACGGGATGCTTCCATTCAAAATTCCAATAGAGCCGAAGATTCTTTTTAAAAATCAAGCACAGATATGAACATTATTATCTACCCAAACGGTTTCTTTCCATCATTCCCAACACTTCCGCCTCCGCTCAGAATCACACTTACTATTAGGAAAACAGTTGAATCCCACTCTAAGGCGGTGGCTTAAAGCAGACAGCAGACTGTAACAGGCCATGACAGTTCTCGCTCCCTGGGGCTCTCTTTCAATCACTTTCAATTTCCTTTCAGGAGAGAGTCAGGGATTACTGGAGTTGCGGGGTGGGCGAGCAGACTAGAGCAGCTCAGAGCAGTCGGGGAGCCAGGGTAATTCACCATCTCCCTGTAACCTCTGCAGCTCTCTGGGCTGAGACATGAGCAAGAAGGGCTGCCCCCAGGATGAGAAGAAGACAAAGGAGAGGAAATGGAAAATCAATATCCCATCGCTCTCATAGGCTGCTCACATGGAGGTGGGAAGGAAAAGCAAGTACGAAGCAAGAGAGAGGAAAGATACGGATCAGAATGTTTTGATCTGGCTCCTGCCACCCCAGGCGAGATGGTTCTAAAATGGTCAATGGAGGTGGCCCTTGACTACAGTAAACTAGAAGCCCCAAGGGCAAGGGTCTGGAATTTTAATGTCACAGAGTGAGTGTGACAAGGAGGGATCTGTGTCTGAAGCAGGCAGTCCTCTGAGTGGGTCGGGGAATCCTGCATTTTGGTGTTCTCAGGACTTAATATGCAAAATGAAAGGAAGGAGAAGGAATGGTTTCCAAAGACTAGGGGCAAAAAGGAAAGCTGAGAGACAGGTCCCTCTGTAAGTAAGTCACACTCTGATGCTGTCTTAGAGAAGCCGGACACTGGGGTCTCAACCTCCCATCCCCGCTTAGTGCAGGTGGAGGATATTTTCCTGTCGTGAAAGAAAGCTGAAAGATTGGATGTGGCTGTCCCAGATCTGGGTTGGAAGCCTGGTGGTTGAATCTGAAGAAAGCCTAATTTCAAAGATGATTAAGAAAATCGGTAAAGCAGATTTCCCACAACAAACTCAAAAACACTTTAATGCCTGAAGGAATCTGAGCCTCGCCGAGTTGCAGCCTCGGGTCAGCAGAGGCAGGAGCCCAGTGCAAACAGCTTTTCCTCCTCTCCTTTCCTCAAATCTGAATTAACCAGTTCCGGGGTCACACTTTGAGTCCCCAAACAAAGTCTTGGTCCCTGAACCATGACCCAAAGGCCAACTACCTGCACCGGATTTTAAGAAAGAGGACAATACCACAATTCACCCAATAGGAATGGTGTCACTTCCGATATTTTATTCCCTATTTCTAAGAGGAGCCTATGTCCACCAACACTTTCTCAAAAGTAGCTCACAACTCATGCCTCTTTCCACGGCCATTGCTTCCAGCTGAGTTCAGGCTTCATCATTACAGGCCTGAATCAGCCCCTATAGTCAGCCTTCGCCCCACCCCAAGCATCTTAGACACTCCTGCCCAATTAACCTACAGAACAATTAGAGCACTCCATGTGTGTACCTGATGCTCTTCTTGTCTATTTCCCCAACTAGGCTGTGGACCTTCTGAGGTCAGGGCTGTATTCTTTTTATCTCTTTATTACCAGCACAAGATATAGAATTTTGCACATAGCTGATGCTTAATACAACTGTCTAAAGTAAATATATAAATGCCAAGGACATAATGGTTTCCAATAATTAAATCCCAGTAGAGAAAATGCACATTTACATCGAGTTTCAAAATCTCACAGGAGCTGAGAGAGGGCTTTCCATTTTTGAAGCTGTCAGTTTATTAAAATCTGAAGAAATATCTAAGAAGTAATTCAAAAAACTGTTTATTCACATCTAACCAATGTTTTCAACACACACACACACACACACACAGCTTAATAAAATCGTGCTACTCCTAGAGTAATTACAACATTTAATCCCAGCATACTACTTACTGAAGTTGTGGCCGGCAATGAGACCTGAATCTTAAATGCAATGATTGTCATCTTCTTTCAACTCTGTCAGAATATTTCTGTGACTCTAGGGATTGCTTAGTTCAGAGATAAGGCCAAAAGTCTACATGTAACGCTCTGAATGAAGGTAAGATCTGGGACAAAAGTCCTTCCACCAGCCTCATTCCATACAGGCCCTTCCTCAGTTTACACTTCTGGCCTTTTGCCATTCTCGTCAGCAGAACACGAGACAAGTGGCTAGATACTGATGAAGATATTCTGTCAGTCACTGATGCAAAAAGTCTGCTCTATGCCAGGGGCTGCACTAGGTATTAGATACATAGGGAGAAACAAAGCAGATGCGGTCTCCAAGCTCAGAGAACTCACAGATGAGAGAGAGAGTACAGGCAACAAGCAAATGAATTATCGTTGAGTTAAAAGAGTTCAGTCCAAGGGGCGCTGGGGTGGCTCAGTCATTAAGCGTGTGCCTTCAGCTCAGGTCGTGATCCCAGGGTCCTGGGATCGAGCCCTGCGTCAGGCTCCCTGCTCAGCGGGAAGCCTGCTTCTCCCTCTCCCACTCCCCCTGCTTGTGTTCCCTCTCTCGCTGTGTCTCTGTCAAATAAATAAATAAATAAATAAATAAATAAGTAAGTAAGTAAGTAAGTAAGTAAGTTCAATCCTGTGAAGAAATGCAAGCCAGGCAGCGTGTGAGAGAATGAAGAGTTGTAAGGGCTGGAGGAAAGAGCACATACCTCAGACAGGGTGGCCAGGGAGGTCTTTCAGAGGAGGTGATGCTTTAGGTGGGATATTAAAGCTGCAAAGGAGCTGGAGAGGAAAAGTATTCCAGGCAGAGGGAACGGCATGTGTAAAGGCCTAAAGGCAGGAAAAGGCAGGGGTACTGAAGGCACTGAGAGAGAGGCTAGTGCAGCTGGAACGTGATGAGCTTTCCCAGGTAAAGCTTCCTAGTGAGACCGTGTCCTCCAGGGTAGTGCTGTGTGGTGGTGAGGCAGAGAGCTGACAGAAGGAGACTGTGGCAATAATATGCAGGCCCTAACAGGCCTGATAAAAAGATGGCAGTGTGGTAACTGAAATTTTTATAAAACCAAAGTGTTACCTAGGTCCCATCTTGGGATGTGAATCAAGAAATGCCTTAGATGGCCTGTCAAGGCCCCTTCCATTTTGAGGACCCAGGGATTTTTTAAGATTTGGAATAGAGATCTTTAAAAGGTTCTGGTATTGAAGCATTCTGGGGGAAAAAAAAATCCGTATTCCCAGGATATTACACAAAAGGGATTTCATCTAAATTGAGAAAAATGAACAGGAACTTTGGAGGGCTCTAATGATAACTGAGTCAACTAGAAAGAGAATGTTAACATGCTTGCTCTTGAGAAAACAACAGAAAGTCATCCTGACCAGAGACCCTCTGAGGAGATAAAAACAATGCACATCTTTAGGGCCCTCCATAGACATCGGTGGGAGGCACACATACTCAAGCTCAAGAGGCCAGGAGAGGATGAGCTTCCCAATGTCAATGCTGTGACAGAGGCTATGCCCATGGGTCACAGGGACAGCAGGGACGCCCTTAACAGGGAGTCTAAGCCTCGTGTGCTCTGGGTCAAGGAGGTGTCCCGGGCCCCTTGGGACAAGTCACAAACGGCTGCAGGAGGGAAGCAGTAAGAAAGAAAGAGACAGGAGTGAGGAAGTAAGGAGCATCATGAGGGGAAAAAAAAAAAAGGGAAGAAATAAGAACGAGCAGGGCAGACTGTTGAGAGCACACAGTACCCACCCCCTGCCCAAATTCAGTGTCAAAAATGTTACTAAAAAAAGAATGAAAAAATGTTTTGGAACATGAAGGAAATTTCATTCATTTCTCCCCTTTTGTCAGTAAAAAAGATTTTGTGCTTGATTATAACATAACACAATCCCTAAAGAATTAGAAGACCATACACCACTCATTATGGTGAGACCATGAATCATAGATATGTATTTTCACACATAACCCATACCACTGGGCCAGTAGCCATTTAGGTAAGAATGTTTTAAATGCATAATGATGCAAATCATCAGTATTAGGTCAAATGCAGCTGGAAAGAGTTTAGTTTTTTTATGGTCAGATATTACTAAACTGGAATTGGCCATCAGAAAAGATAATTACGTGACTCCAAAATCGAAATGTAAAGTTCATTTTATAAGGATAATTCCTTCGCTTTCCTCTTTTTATCTCTTTCTCCTTCTACCTAATGCCCATAAATCAATGGTGACGATACTACGGCTTTTGTTTTTCTTATTTTTCTTACCACAGTTTTTATTTTTAAATGAAATCTATTTCTTGATATGTAGAGTACTTATACATTTTTCTAAAATAAATATTGTGATAATCAGAGCGATAGGACTGCTATCAAGTCGTCAGAATCATGGCACAGTCCTCAGATCCATGACCTAATAAGAGCACAGTACTATAACCTTGTAGCAATGGGACACGGCTCAGAGAGATTAACATGCAAAGGAAAACCGAATAGGAGACACTTTGCATGGATGCCCCATTCAAAAGACTCTGGTTACGGAAATACCGAAGGAATTTTATTCTGAGTCTGCACCCCTGCGTGAACGCCATGACAGCATCAAACAGAACTCTAGTTATATTTAAGTCTACATCTCAAGAGAAATCCTAGTGATAAAGTCTGAGGAGTTCTTCTAAATCAAATGGCAAACAACCATCCATTTCCTCACAGAGGAATATTTTAGGTTTAGCTCTTTGATTCAGAATTGGAAATGATGCTAAAATAGGTTTGTGGAAAAATTAAATTATAAACTGTCATATTCCATCCCACTTAATGTGAATGTGCAGAGTCTCTAGGATAAACTCGATTAACATAAAAAAATGGTAAAATCTTATTTCTGTTTCTATAGAACTTATAAGTAAAAAAGATTTTTTTCGAGAGGCCCCCAAACTATGCTCATACTTTCTGAATGATGGCACGTGCTCTCCCTCTGGCTATCGCTCGAGTAAAGATTTTCATTTTAAAAAAGCTGCTTCCTGTATCTCTCTTCCTAAAATCTCCTGTTAAAAGTGGATCTTTATATCCGGTGATTCAGACTTGGCTGTTTAACCTCAAAACCATGTCTGTGCCACATCTGAGTCTTGGGAGAGGCCAGCCGCAGCGAGAATGATTAGGACAAAAGCAAGTACTGGAATCAAAATGGCAGCTCAGGCTTTGGAGCGCGTACCAGGTGCAGCCCGTGCAAAGCGTAGGATGTGCGTGTTCCTGCTTCATTCTTAAAACCACCCAAATGCTGCTATTCTCACTATTCCTCTCTCATGGAAAAGGCAATGGAAACATGGAAGTTAAGTAACGTATCCAGTGTCACACACATAAGTAAAGTCAGTCCACTCGACCCGAGAGCCCTTGTTTTTTATCACTGCCCTACATGATTTCTCTACTGCTTAAAGCACAGGGCATCCAGCCCACTGACAGAGAGTGACCCTAGGCCTGGGTGCTCCAAGCCTTGCAAAGGCTGAAGATGGACAAAGATCTCCAGCCACTTTGCGGACCACAAAGACAGCCTCTGTGAGACAGCTAGGCTAGGTCAGAAGCACGGAGCACAAATTCGATAGCACTAGGAGGGCAGCAGGAAGAATGGTTAAGAGCTCAGGCTCTGGTGTTGGTTGCATCAGGGTTTAAACTCCGAGCACATGCCAACATATGACTTTTTTACTTAACCTCTTTGACTTAAGTTTCTTCTTCTGTGAAATGAAAATGGTAACTTCTGCATCTCATGCAAAGTTGTGGACTATCGTAAAATAATGCACATGAAGTTCTTAGAACTTGACGTGGTAAGTCTTGGCAATGTAACTATTATTATGGACTAAGTGGAGACTACGTAGAGAGCTCGGGAGAGGTAAGGAACCTCACTGGAGCAGAGGAAGCACCCCGTTTTCCCATATTCATGTCTCTGACACTGAACGGACGTGTGAAAGGTAACAGGCTCTGGGGCTCATCGGTGCTACTGCTGGCAAGAGGGAAGAGAGGTGGTCCCTGCCTTTCATTCAGAAAGGAAAGGGGTATTACTGACCGGGCCGACGAGGTTGGCTCTGTGACTTGGCGCTGCACACGGCCGCCATGGGCACAGTTCTCCTGGCCCCCAGCCTGGGTCGAGAGGGGAATGTCAGGGGAGGTGTGGCTGATCTTCATGGAGGCGTCAGGGCAGGGGGTCGGAGGGTCTAGGAAGCCCTCACTGTTCTCCTGCTCATTGGTTTCTGTGTCTGTGTAGTTAAGAGGTTCCCGATTGTTTTCTTTGCTACCAGACAGCAGGCCTCGTTCTCGCCACGGAACCCAGCAGAGTTTCCAAGACACGAAGAGAGATACGCCAAAAAGCGCGAGGCCACAGGCAGTGACCACGAGGGTCAGCAGGCTCACCGAGATATCTGCAAAGAAGCAAAGATCAAAGGTCAGTGCGGTTGCTCTTCCTGTGCAATCCATTGCACGGTGCAGGCAGAAAGACCGTTCATGGCTTCACCCCTCAGGAGTCAGCTGCAGGGTCACCTGATTCTGGCGCAGGGAGACTGAGACGCAGACACAGCACAGAGCAAGTAATGTGCAGGCAATACTTCAACAATGAGCAGTCTGCTCTAGCAAGAGACAGAGTATATCCAGGCAGACCAGGAATGCCCTCCAAGTCAACTGAGACCCTACACCACGGCAGTATGAATCCCTAAGGTTTTGTGAGCAGGGCGGTTTCAGCGGTCCTTTCAGAGAGCGGTAGAATCGAATTTGGGAACTGTTTAAGTAACAACTTTCTAAAACAAGAGAAACTAGAGTGCTTTCTTTCTCTTTTTGATCTTGATTTTGAAGGGTCTAAGCAAAATGAAGCTCAAGTCCTCTGAAGCTTCAAGAATACCGCCTGGCCAGGGGCCAGGGACCCTGACCATCAGGGTTTGGGTTTCTCAGTAGCAGACCCTGAGACAAGTATTCAAGGGCAGGTGGTTTATTCAGAAGGTGAAGAAAACACAGGTAGGGGAATAGGGAAGCGGTCCAGGGAAGACAGCCAGCAAAGGGGGCTTTAGCAAGCCAGTTACCACAGATAGAGGTGACACCTCCTGGGCGAGTGTCACACCTCAGTCACTGCACAGAAGGGGCAATGAGCTGGGCTCTTCCTAACGTTAACTCCCTTCAGTCACAGACTGGAGGACGGCTCTCAAGGGGCATTTCCCACCAGTAGCACGAGCAGCAGAGTAAGCTTCAGTGGCCAAAAAAATCCCACATTCAAATAAATGCTACGGCGGGCCTGTGGAGGTCAGCAGGCAGGCGTCGAAGCGGTGAGGGTGAGTGGCCACGGCAAGGCAACCTGGGCACCTGTTACCTGGACCGCGTGGCCTCAGCTAGGGCCCGTGGCAATGCAGTGGCTGCGCCCCTAAGGCCCAGAACACAGGCCAGCCTCCTCCAGACTTCCTCCCCATGCTACAGCAGGGCTGGGGAAGGCTGAGGCATCGACAGGGACCCGCTGCTGGCACAGGCGTGGTTGTAAAGCCCTTTCCTTCAAGGACACTCCCACCTGCCCTGCCGGTGCTCCATCACACTCAGGAGCTCCGAGGGTTCTCCCAGGTTTTGCCTTTACCGTCCACCATCAGCATTTGCATTGCTTCAGCCCAAGTTTCCCGAATGTCCGCTAGCTGCCGGGCACTGCGCTAGGTTTTGGAGATAGTACAAGGGGGAACGTGACAGACACATTCCACACCTTCTTCATAGACTCATATTCTTGCAAAGGAGAGAATTAGGAATAAGTTAATTTTCATAATTATTCAGTTATCCACAGCATGCCAACAGTCCGTGATATGAGACAACTAGTATTCCTGCTGAGGCTGCATGGGAGCCCCTACTGCGAGCCACTGGCTACGGAGCCAAGCTGGCCACCCACCATCCGTGTGCTTTTCCACATGACTCTGAAGGTACTTGATCATTCTTATGAAATGAGAAAGCAATTTCTTCATGAAAAATTGCTCTTGAGAGAACGCCAGCTGCCAGGGCTGGTGATGGAGCTAATGTATCTCCTCCGTGCCTCCCCATCAATCTTTGTCCTTTCAGTGAAGTAGCATTCTATCTCTGCTCGACAACACTGGAGTTTCACTTGGCTAAGTGAAACGGCCACCTCTCTCTGCCACCTCTCTCTCCTCAGGCCCCACCGCAAGGGGGTTAGCAAACTACCCAACAACTGAAAACAAGGATGGGTTCCATCAATCCATCTGTGAACCATAACACTGAGGAATTTCTGGAATTGTTTTAAAGGAAAAGCCAATTAGTACTGAACACTGAACACAAGCAAATGAAGGGACACTAAGGAAACAATAAAAATTAAAACTCCCAGGTGCAAAGCAGCAAGGGCAGGGATGGGGACAGGAAGGAGCATCAGCGGGGGCAAAGTAAAGGGCCTCAGAAATCACACCTCCTGGAGCCCAACATGAGGTAGGAAGAGGGCATGATCTGGCCACAGGCTCCATGGGTTCTGACAGCACACACAGGAGAGTGGCAAATTTCTCAGTGCAGACTTCTAGGATAGGTGGTAGAGCTGAGGACGCAGAAAGGAGGAGACCCTGTCCCAGTTAATCAGGCTGCCACAGCAAACATCAACTCCCACCTCGTGCAATAAAATCTAAAACCAAAACAGGCTCCAAACCACACTGAAATCCCTTAATACATTCTGTAATCCAAATGGAGGTAAAACTCCTTGCCTGTGTCCTGTCAATCACTTGGGCGCTGTCCCGACACAGACACTGCTACAAGATGCCAGCAAAGGCTGGAGTTGGGGCACGCTGGAAAGCAGTAGGGTTTAGTAGTGCAATGTGCTAATTATATTGTTATTCACCAAATACTCACTCTCCCCCACCACAGCGCCCCCTATGCCGAGGAAGGAGAATCAATCCCAATCCCTAGATGTTGGCTTTGTCACTGTGACTTGCTCTAGTCAATAAAATGAGAGTAGATATAGTCCATGCCACCTCTAACCAGAGGGACTCTTGGCTCCCACCTTCTGCCATGAGAAGAAATCTTAAAGCTCAGTGCTGTAATGGGAAGACTTGTGGCACAGGCCCAAAGTCCAGAATGAGGACCAAACTTACACCTGATTCCCAGACTGGGGCAGAGCTGCAGCTGATCCACAGATCCACGAGCAAGATCTAACTAGTAGATGTTTTAAGTCACTAACATTTTGAGGTGTTTGTTATCATGGGAAAAAAATCTGACTGATACACATGACCACACCATTTATTGCCCAAAGCTGGGACACCTTTAAGAGAGAGAAGGGATGGGCACACCTGGGTGACTCAGTCAGTTAAGCGTCCGACTCTTGATTTTGGCTCAGGTCATGATCTCAGGGTTGTGGGATTGAGCCCTGCATTGGGCTCATTCTCCCTCTGTCTCTGCCCTTCCCCCATCCCCCTTGCTTGTGCGTATCCTCTCTCTCTAAATAAATCTTAAAAAAACAAAAAAAAAAAAAAAACAGAGAGTGAAGAGGTGATGTTACTAATCGCTTGGGACAAGAGACTTCACCCAGTACCCAGGGTAAAGCAGAGCCAATGGTCACTCTGGACTCATCACCTTGGTACAACATAACCTCTCAGGGTTAACGTGGCATAGACAACATGCCCACTTTTGTTAGTAACCACAGGGTTACTAGAATGGTTACAAGACCCCAGCTTGTTAGGTGACTCCCAAGCTCGTGCACCCAAAAAAAGAGCTTGCTCCTGAGTCCAGTCACAGGGGATCTATGAAAGCAAGATCTTGTCTATCTCAGCACTGAATGCTAAACCACTAAAAGAATGCCTGGCACATAGTAGGCATTCAGTAAATGTCTGACGACACCCACCTGAGGAGCCCTGTACCCACCTGCTACATTTACCATGAATTATGCTTGTGGCCTGCAAACTCAACTCATATTTATAATCATTATCGATTTTTGTACATATAGGTATTACAGAGAATTGCTGGCAAACAGCAAAAATGATTTTTTCTTTTTCACACAAAGGTGCCGTGTGGGTTAGCAATGGGCCAGGGAATACCTTCCCAGAGAAACCAATGGCAACTGACACAGACACACCAACCACTAAGCACAATCATCTGCGCTTCTATTTCGCAAACAACTCGGTACCCTCTGGACACTTTTGTCTCTTTGTTCAGAACAAAGTGCTAGAAAACTGCTGTGGAGTAACCAAGCCGTAGATACCACCCACCTCAGACTCATGACCTTAGGGAAGGGAGAAGGAGAATCAGCTCAGAATCACATAATAGTTCTGCTTAGAAGAGAAGTTATTTCTTAAATTAGGTGGTAGGTACATGGCCATTTGTTTTATGATTGATCCTGAAACCATATGTATTCACTATATATATTCTTTGGCATTTACGGCATATTTCATAACAAAAACTAAAAAAAATAGTAACATCAAAAAAATAATTATTCTAAAGATAAATTTTCTAAAAAATGGGAAAGTATAATTAGTTCTTTTGACCAGGAGCCAAGAGAATAACCAGATGGTGATTCAGGGATGAAAGGAGGCAAATGGCAACCCAGTTCTGATCCAGATCCCTGGAGGTGCTGCTGCTTGGGGGTGACTGTGCATGAAACCCATACCTAGACCTGACAGAGAGTACATTCTTCCAGGAAGATGTGGCATAGAAGACTCTGCCATTAGGACTGACCATCAGAATTCTGTCCACCCTGCTATTAGGTGTAGTAGCCATTGGACATGATGTAGTGTGGCAAGACCCCTCAACACCAGACCCAAGACACCATGACATCCCTACACTCAACAGATATCCCAGCTATACACCTACAATCCTAAGGGATCCGTGCAAGCCTAAAGACTTGTTTTGGAATGGCAAATATTATTGTCCAATGAATGGAAGGCTGAGCGTCCATCCACTACATATGGACAGATGAATAGTCGTTGTTCCCCAAACCACAATTGGCCATGAAGAACACACAAACTGACAACCAAAGAGAAGTCATGGGACAAATGAGCAGCTCAAAAGAAGTTAACCAAGATGAGCCATCAGCATGAATTGGCCCTTGACATTAAACAAATTAATGCAAGAGGCAAATTAATTCTTATACTCAGTGAGATATATAAAATTGTGACTAAAACTAAGAAGTATGGCTGCAGTAGTGATCAGAATCAGACAGGCCCGGGATCCCACCTGATCTAAGAAAAGAAGATCATAGTCTTAGAATTCTAAAGCTAACCACATTATCACAAGAAAGGGGGGAAAAAAGGCATTTTCAAGCAGTCGATGACTCAGAAAATATGCCATTCTCCTTTTTGAGGATAAAACCTTCTCCTGCATTAAACCTAAGGAAATTCTCCAAACGAACAAACAAAAATTTGTGTCAGAATAGAGAACCCAAGAAAGGAAGGACATACTATATAAGATATATAGTTACATATGGTGTAGCACAAGACTTAGTGATAAGCAAAGAAAACAGCACAAAGTGTATTAAATCTAAATAATTGCTGGTTATGAGGTTATGAAGTTTAATGTTTAGCTGTTCAGGAAAAAAAAAACTTTAAAAAGAGCAAAGAAATGATGCTATACACACAACTTAAATTCCAACAATTCCAACAAAACATGGGAAGGTAGAAGAAGGTAGGAAGGAAAAACAAATTGAATGTCCTATATTGTTAGCATGCAGAAATATCAATATTTCAACTTGATATTGATAAGGAAGAACAGGTACATAAACAATGAATCTTGGAACTCTGCATCAAAAACTAATGATGTATTTAATGGTGACTAACATAACACAATTTTGAAAAAAGGAAACATAGGTGCAAATATGTATATAAAATACTTAAGGGGGACTTTGATTCATAATGGTACATCTGATATATACTAATATCCTCTCCTTCTTGAGACTCCCATTAAGTGATAGGACATAAATAAAAAATATAAATGACAATCACAAGGAGTACAGCACAAGACAATCAACAAACTAAAAAACTTTTCTGGAAGACTGTATGTGGATAGAGATATAGCAGAAGATGCAGCGGGCAATACATCTAAGGGGTAGGCAACCTGACCTACTAAGCCTCAGGACACAGACATTTCCAGTATGGCGGCAGCTAAGATAGATATGGAGCTAAAAATATGGGCATGGATTGAAAATCTTCAACAAAATATTGTTAAATCTGTCTAGGGAGAAACCAAGGCAACTAGTGCGAGAATTAGTGCCGAAAAGCAAAATCCTCCACGTACTTGCAAAAAACAACCCCTCGAATACCCTTAAAGTAAATTTTGCCTGTTAAAATATTACCCACAGATACATAGCCTCATAGTTAGCTTTTCTACTGCCTCATTATTAAATACGACCTAGCTGCAAAGAATCACCAGTCATGTAAGGAAATCTTAAAGCATCCAGATCAATGTATAAAAGCCAAAAAGAGGTTCCCAGAGAATACAGATAAATCAGTGAGGAAACAAGAATTTTTCATTCACAGGATGTTTCCAGAAGGTGTTTGATCCACAAAACCAGAGCAGACTACTAGTAAATGAATGAAGAATAAGATAGTGTTCTTTTACAAAAAAAAAAAAGATTTTATTTATTTATTTGCCAGAGAGAGAGAGTACAAGCAAGGGGAGCGGCAGGCAGTGTGAGAAGCAGGCTCCCCACTGAGCAAGGAGCCAGATGCAAGACTTGATCCCAGGACCCTGGCATCATGACCTGAGCCAAAGGCAGACGCTTAACCAACTGAGTGAACCACCCAGGTGTCCCATTACATAGTGTTCTTAGAAGTAAAATAATATTATTGCTGAAACAAATTAAAAATTTCATAGAGGGAGGGGGTGGGGGGGTGGGGTAGCCGGGTGATGGGTACTAAAGAGGGCACTTGTTGTGATGAGCACTGGGTGTTATATGCAACTAAGGAATCACGGAACACTACATCAAAAACTAATGATCTACTATATGGCTGGCTAACTGAACATAATAAAAAAAAAAAATTCATAGGGGGCAGAGAGTTTCTGATTCAGAAGGTCTGCCGACAAGTTCCTAGGTGCTGCTGCTGCTGCTGCTACTGGTCTGGGATACACTCAGAACTACTTGGCCTGCTGTTGAACTTCAATGAAGTAACCAACTAATATGTGTAAAGTGCAGAGAGGCATGAAGAGAAGACACACCTCCTCCTGTCCTCAAGAAGCTTAGCTTCTGGCTGGAGAACTGCAAACTGCATATACAGGAACCATGAGCAACAAAGTGGAGATGATACCTATGGAAGTTCTAAGCGGAGATGTTAAGTAGACTACAGACCACTCAGTCAGACACTCCACAGAAAACTTAAAGAGATGTGTATTAGGGAGCTGCTGCCCATGGGACCATCCTTGCCCTACTAGTGATGGGAGCTGATCAAGAAATATTTTTTATTTTTGTCTCCTAGATGAACAATTCTTACATTCTAGGCTTCTGAGAAGACTGCCGAAGAACAAGAAACAGTTGCTTGCCTGTGTGCCAACTCAAAAGCTAATCCTTGCATTTGTTTTCCCTTAGTTCCTGTTTCACCCCTCCGTCCCTGATGCCCTCTCTCTAGGATCACATTCCCAATAATACGCTATCTGCACACAATCCTTTTTCTCAGTGTAATATTGTGATTTATAATAAAAACATATATCGGAAAAATGTAATAGAGGGTAAAGTCAAGGAACATCTACCTGAAGTGGACCAAAGACACAGGAAAGTTAAGTGAAAGATATGAGATATAGAATACCATTCAGAAGGTCTAATATCTACATTCCAGAAAGTGAAGACAGAGAAAATGAAGGTAAAAACCATCAATGAAAAAAATTTTTCATTCCCTGGAACTGAAGGACAAATTATAGGAGTCCACTGAGCACATACAATAAAATAACCCTACCTTAGACACATTATTGTAAAATTTCGGAACAAAAAAAAAAAATTAGGGAAAAATCCCAAAAGCTTGAAAGACAAAAATAACACGAACACAAAGAAAGTAGAATCACACTGGTACCGGTCTTCTCATTAAAAAAAACAAAACAAAACAAAAAAACACCAGGTAATGGAATAACGCCTACAAGCTTCTGAGGAAAACTTATGCTCATGTTAGAATTCTATACCCAATCACACTGTTAATACAGCATGAGGGCCAAAAACATCAGCAAGATTACTTTCCATGCACCTGTCATAGGAAGTTACTTGAGGATAATGTATGAGATGAAACAGGAAAGAAGACAGAGTGTACAGCAGAAGTGGCAACTCCACTCGGAAGACCGGTGACGGCTCTGAGCGAGAGGTGAGCGGCGCACATAGAGCGGGGCCAGTCCAACCTGGAGCAGGAAGACGGGGCTGAAGGGAGGAGGCCTCCTCAGATGAAGAGGACTTCAAAATAAATAAACGACATCATGGAGAGTTTAGCTTCTTTTTTTTTTTTTTAAAGATTTTATTAATTTATTTGACAGAGAGAGAGAGGATCACAAGTAGGCAGAGAGGCAGGCAGAGAGAGAGCGGGAAGCAGGCTCCCCACTGAGCAGAGAGCCCGATGCGGAGCTCGATCTCAGGACCCTGAGACCATGACCTGAGCTGAAGGCAGAGGCTTTAACCCACTGAGCCACCCAGGTGCCCCGAGAGTTTAGCTTCGAATGACATCATTATTTGTCTTTGAATAGTGAGAGAGAAAGGGGTGTAGAAATTATGAATTCCAGAAGGAAAATTCTTTGGGAAAAGGAAAAATAATCACAGTACACCTTTTGGTTCTGTACTAAATAAAATTTTATATTCGTGATAACATGAAAACCATTTATTGATTTTCAACCCTTAGAATCAAGCAATAGACAAAGCATGGGAGACAAAAGTACGATGGTAGAACAGAATGCAAATTCAACTCTGACAATTTAAAATTAATAGAAAAGGCATCAGAAATTAAGAGGTAGAAAGAGGCAAGAAGCTAAAGCAAGATTGAAGGTTGCCTTCCAAAATGAGGGAAATAGGGGTGCCTGGGTGACTCAGTGGGTTAAAGCCTCTGCCTTCAGCTCAGGTCATGATCTCAGGGTCCTGGGATCGAGCCCCGCATTGGGCTCTCTGCTCAGCGGGAAGCCTGCTTCCCCCTCTCTCTCTGCCTGCCTTTCTGCCTACTTGTGATCTCTCTCTCTGTCAAATAAATAAATAAAATCTTTAAAAAAAATGAGGGAAACAAGATATACCGTCTACAATTGATAGATACCTGTACATATCAATATTTTCATGCTAACAGTATTTATTTTTACATTAAAAGCCATGCAGAGAAACAGAAAGCCATTTCTGTGGGGATGAAATTAGAAGGGACTTTCACTTCCATATTAACTTTTTACAAGTGATACTGAGAAGAAAAAAAAGATTTTTCAAGCTACTATAGTATGTAAAGCATATACGGCTTAGTATATCCTGGTGAACTTGGGTCTGTAATCCCAAAGCATTTCTGAAAACAGTCCTTATGTAATTCTGCTTCTTGGTATATAAGGAACAAATTAATGAAAATCTTGATAATCATTATAATGATCTTCTGAGTCCTTAGCACAGTTTTCCTTCCAAGTCAAACCTATGTGATTCATGAAAAATATATCAAGGGACTGACACAGTCTTATCAACTTTTCACTTTGCTAATACTGATGTTAAAATGTAACTCATTTACTATCATGGTCACGTCATACAAGAAAAAGCACTTTAACACCAAAAACAAATGGCCTTCTCTTAAAATACTGTATTGAACTTTATAAATAAAACCATTCCACTGTCCTTACTTTGCCAGTTTGCTTCAGACCTGTGAGAGCCTCATAAAGGATACTCACGGCACCAGAGATTGAGAACCACTGTCCTCATCTCTCACATGTTGGGCTGACCTCTCTCTACTTCTTACGGCAACAAACACAGCTCACAGCAAAACAGTGAAAGGGATGACGTTTTTGATACCCGTCCCAGGCTTTCTGTCCCAAGCTCTCCTCTTTCAACTGCCCTCCCAACCTCGCGTTGTCCCAGAGGACTGGAATTTTCGAAGAGGTTATGTTGGAACCTAAAGATTTAGTGTCTGTGTCTAGCCCTCTCCTGCCCTGAGGAAACGGACAATGAGGACACAGAGGAGCCAGGAGAGGCTCAGGACGAACAAAATGTGGTATTTCCAGGGTAGGCAAAGGAAGCTGGCGATCACAACTCAGAAGGGAAGCAAAAAAGATCAGAACCAGAAAAATGGTGCTGAGCACTGGGCCTGAGATGGAGTGGGCCATGAAAAAGAAGAGGAAAGTCATGGTCCCAAGTTTAGATGATACGACCTGGCTTAAAAAGACTGGTGCAAAATGAAGTTAGGCAAGTGGCTCGAGGTCACTGATAAGGTCATCTACATACTATTTACCTTTTAATAAAAGTATTAGAGGTAGCTTAAAAAAATATATACCGCCCTAGGCGCCTGGGGTGGCTCCGTCCATGGAGGCTCAGGTCAGGATCAAGGTTGTGAGATCCAGCCCCGCACGGGCTCTGCGCTTGGCGGGGCGTCTGCTAGAGATTCTCCCTCTGCCTCTGCCCCTCCCCTTGCTCATGTGTGAATGTGCATGCTCTCTCTTCCTCTAAAATAAATAAATCCTTAAGAAATATATATATATACACACACACACACACACACACACACACACACACACACAACAATATAAAATAAACTTGATGAGGGAATCAGGAGCGAAAAAAAATGAAAAATAAAATGAAGCTGAAGTCAGGAGCAAGGTACACAGCCAAAAAACATGAGTGAAGTTTGGTAAAGTCGCCAGAAGTGGCTACAGAATTGTCTCCCAACATCCCACTTGTCAGAGAAAAGAATGAAACATAACTAATTATGTGATTCAGCATCCAAAACACTCTACAATTAAGAAACATTTGAGACAAGGAAAATCTGAGCCAGAAATGCAATGATATTAGACATTACTGTTAATTACTTTATAGATAGAATACTTACATTGTGGTTATGTTGTGTAGATACATATGAAAACACTCAAATGATATCTGGAATTTGTTTCAAATTATAGATAAAAAAAGATTGACCACGGATTAACAGTTGTTGAAACTGAGTACGTGGAGTTTATTACATTTTTCTCTTTACTTCTGACAATTTCTTAATGAAAAATAAAAAACAAAACGTGTTTGGTGAGGAAAAATGTTGACCCCTGACTTCAGTCTTAGACTTTCTTTTTTAATAGGTCTTGGGTGAAAACCTTTAATATCCATTTTTTTAAATTAATTTTATTTTATTTTTTCGGTGTTCCAAGATTCATGGTTCACACACCACACCCAGTGCTCCATGCAATACGTGCCCTCCTCAATACCCACCACCAGGATCCCCCAAGCCCCCACTCCCCTCCCCTCCAAAACCCTCAGTTTGTTTCTCAGAGTCCACAGTCTCTCATGTTTCGTCTCCCCCTCCGATTTCCCCCAATTCACCCTTCCTAATCTCCATTTTTAATAAGCATCTCAGATATCAGATTAACCTAATGCAGACAGGATATAGATAATACTGAGTAGAACTGATCAAGTATATATATGCCATATGTACATATGGAGTCCCTATATACATACACGTGCACACGCACACACAGAGTGGCTCAGAACACAAGACGCCTTCCTAATCCTAAAACAATTGTGTCCTGAGGGCCTAATAAAGATAACGCTGGGAAATTTAGTTAGACAGTCAGACCATAGAGAACTTGAGGCTATCACCCGGTGCCTGGTAGGGAAAGCAATAATGTGATTAGATGGAGGAAACAGGCGAGACCAGCCAGCGCTGGGGACGAGCTGTCAGGTGTTTCAGGGAACGGAACCAACATGGAAACCCTGTACTACAAGAAACCTTGTTTGTAGGTATGTAGCAACTTGTAGCAACAGCCCACGTGAGAATTCCCTCATCAACAATCACTTCCGCGTGACCATGAGGCCTCCATCTGAATAGGTTATTTACTGTCTTTTTAACCTTAATACAATGAACATGTACTACTCTACAATTTAAAAAGATAATAATAATAATAAAATTGTTGTGTTCAAAAATCAGAGCATTCTGGAGTTATCCAGTGACGGGGAACCTAGCCCCGTACACACCTCATTAGCCCAGGGGGCATCTTCCGGATGGTGATCCTCAGGCGTCTTGGATAAGAAGCATATATAAGATTTTAGGCTACAATTAGATGTGTTGGTGTTTAAATGGCTGCACTTAAGTTGTCTGGGAAATGCAATCTTGGAGAACTTTCTCTTTAATTACACTGCAGGCATCATAGTGCAGTAGTTAGGAGCATGTGTTCTAGAATCACATGGTCAAGGTCTGCAGCCCATCAGTGGTGTAACCTTACTTAGATCTCTCCTTATCTTGTTTCTCTTTGTAACACTGGGATAATAATAGTATTCACCTCTTGGGGTTGTAGTGAGTGCTTAGAAAGGTCCTGGCACTCAAACTGTTTTTTGTTTTTTCAGGATTCAGTCACTCCACATCCAGTCTTATTCTTAAGCCAAAAAGTGGTCAGCTTGGTTAATAAATAGTGAGACCTCCTATAGCTTGATGAAATGGGCCAGCAACAAGCAAACATCAGGTGCCTAATAGATGCTTAATAAGCTGAATTACTGAGGACAAGATAAGGAGCTCCTATTGAGCACCTAGTGTTTGCTAAGGACTAAACCAGGGTACAAAATAAATAAACCGAGCCTTTATCCTCAGGGAACCACTAATCAAGAGAATTCTAACAATGCTATTCACGATTCGCAGAGTGCTACCGAAGCCCAAAAGTGGGGGATACATAGCCCAATCCGGGTTTTAGAAAAGGCTTACCATAAAAGAGGAGTGAGCCAAGTCCTACTCAGAACCACTTCTCTTATACAAAGACCAAACTCAGGTCACTTGGCCATGGGGCCAGAAGACTTCACCAGAAGAAAGGCCAGGGCTTCCATGTATGTGTTGTATAGGACACAAGTGCTCAGCTGTACGTGGAGGCCTCAGGAAAGAACCGGCATGTCTGAAGGGCTCCAGGACCTGCTTTGCCACCATTTATAATTTGTGACCTTGGATAAGACCTCTCTCTGGTCTTCCTCATCTGTCACAAAGGTCCTGGGCATGGCTCTCACATTCTGTGGTTCTTGTGAAAATGCCAGATGACCTTGAGTTCACAGTAATGTCTGCATCCAGAGCTAAAGCCATTATAAAAATTCCTGTTGACCACAAGCCAACGGGTGCAATCCAACTGGAGGCTACGGTTTAGGGCCGTTCCTACTTTTCATCCTCGAAGCAGACAGGAGGTTCTCTTAGCACTAGCTCATGGTGCTAATTGCAAGGATTAAGAAGCATTAACTTGGGCCTGCAGGGGCCATACCATTATTAAAGTACTGGGCCAGATAAACGGAGCACTTTGCTGCCTTAACCCTAAGAAGCCCGTGGACTAGTACAATGAACGGGAACATGGAGATTAACATTAATTGCATTTTCCTGTGATTGACACAAGAGGTGGGGCATATTTAGTAGGACTGTGTCTCTGGCCCTCAGATCCTTTCCTCAGAAGGCGGCCCGAACGATTCTGTCTGTGTTAACTAAACAGCTGGCCTAAAATTAGCATTGAGAGAACACTTTCTGTTGCACCTTCTATTTGCAAAGTGCAGCCTCATCAGTGTGACCAGCTCTTCACACTGCCATCACCCCCTCTGCCCCAGCCACATGCAGCAGGGGCTGCTCAGAGGACGCTGTGGCTGCAGCCACAAACACCCACAGCTGGGTTTTGCCTCTAGTACCCCTGCCCTTCCCAGCCTGTGGTACCTGAGCCCCTGCTTTTTGCACCACAGGAAGGCTCAGGAATTATCATCAGGTTTGCTGCTGGGTTCCCAGTTTCTTTTTACTCTCTACAGAAATTATTTAATTGGAAACAAAATCTACTTAAGAAAATATTTTACCACCCACTGTAGCTTCACTGAAGTGCCTGCAAATCTACAACGTTCTCCATAGCATGGGATTCTGGCCTGTGCAGAGTAAATTGGAAACACTCAGATGTACTAAGATTCCTACAATATAATAGAAAATCTGATAAGTAGGATTTTAGACAATGGGGACTTTTTGCCCAAAAAGAACACCATGAAACGGAACTCAAGAACATGTGTGGGGACTGGGCACAAGCCAAAGAGGTCAGCAACCTTCCTTGGTTTGTGTCTGTGGAAAATGGGAGCCCCAGCCCACCCAGAGCAGGAGGACGGGGGTCAGCAACTGGAAACCTGAGGTCCACTTCTTTTACCTCCTATGAGATCCTGTGCTGCCTGCGGCCTCTCCTGGGCCATTTTTTTTACTTCTAAAAGGGGTGCGGGGAGAAATTCCTCCTTGCCTGGCTCTTTTGAAAGTTAGGCATCTCTGCATATGTCTAAATGCTTGCCATATGCTTTCACAGTGCTGTCTGAGATTCTTCTTCAGCCTGGCATTGCTGCATTGACCCAATAATTCGCACCTCCCACGGGACCCCTTTCCAAACTTTCTCAGTCCCTGTCATTTCCTAGACCAGATCTGGTCTTGCTTTGATCCAACTAGCATTTAAACCTCTCCTCAACCCTGTGGAACAAGATCAAAACATTGCTGATGACCACCGTTGTGAACCAGCCTTTAGAAAAACCTCATAAAGCAAAGTGGAATGTTAGGGTGAAAATGCTTCTTCCCATTCCCGGCTCCCACAAGGAGTGGCTTTTCCCTAAATGCTCCTGGTCATTACTCTATCTCTTCCTTCACTCAAAGGTGACGTGGGTTGCTCGATCAGAAAGCATCTTCCATCTACCACCCCAAATCCATCTTCTTCCCTCTCTACCTCACTTTTGGGACATGGAGGCTGACCTATGTGGCCTACATCCAGGAGGTCCCCTGCCTTGGCTTCTGTTGAGTTTGGCCCATAGGAGGCCCTGATAGGCAATCAGAGGGGGAGGAGAGAATGTAGTGACAGTATTTATTCCCCCAGCTTTCTTCTGGCTAGGTTTCCATAATGCATGCGTCCCTTTAACTGAAAGCCACAGCCCCTTTTCTGGACTCTTTCAGGCCCCTGGGTGGCAATGGCTCCTTATTATTTCAAGCCCTAGAGTACTGGACTCTCCCTTGCTGGTTTCCCTGCATCCTGACCATTCCTTCGTAAAAAGTCCCTTATTAAGCTCCCCTCAAATTACCTAGTTTGACCACGGTGTGTGTTTCCACTGGGACCCAGGCTGATATGCTGATATCCTTCTATTCTAGGCCCTACCTCTCGTCACCTGAGTAACCTCAGGGAACCTGAACTCGTATTTGGGCCCAAGTTTCCTAATACATAAAATGAGATGCAATGAGATGGAAGGGCCCTTCCAGATCTCTCATTCTTGAAGTAAAAGGAATTTTGTATCTAAAGTCTCTTCTACAACTTAGCATGATGTCTGGCACACAGGAGGCACTCGGTGTTTGATGAATGATAAAATTCTAAGCTGTGTATCATTTCCATTTTTATATCCACTAAAAAAATGTGCTTCAGGAAAAGAAACTGCCAAAGAAGTCGTGTGTTTCCGTATATATAGAGCGAGCGTTAAGATAACCTTTTCATCGTGATTGAAAATGGTACAATATTTCATGTTCTCGGAACATTTAAGACTCCACAGAGGCAGTGCGGTGCGACGGAAAGAGCTTGGGCTCTGCAGACAGGCCTCGTTGCTGAACTTCACAGTGCCTGGTATTGAGCTGCCTTGATGAAGAGATTACGTAACTGGGGGTAGAGCGACCTATACACAGTGTGCCAGAGAAACTACACATTCAGGAGACGCTCTTACAGCTGGATAAGGTCTCCAGAGAGGCTTGCTTTTAGGGCAACACTAACCCTAGAAGCCCCTCTCCTAGGAAACAGTTCCAAGCCACAGGCTGCTTAAAGTTAGGACAGAGAGAGAACTCCTGGCTCCAATTCTTCCCCTACCTTTTTTTTTTTTTTTTCCTTCTGTCTGGCTAGAACCCTGGTCCAGGGCTAAAAATGCAGGCTCTCTTCCAACATCTAAGCTCTTACTAGTTTGGCCCTCTATACCTGAAACCCTAATGCACGCCCCAGGTCACGGTTCTGACTGTGCTTGCACAGCCAGATTAGCAACTGGTTACAAGCACGGGCTCTCATGTCTCGGTAGGTAACCGGTAATTTTCTACAAATTATAGTTTTTAAGTCAGTTTCCTTTCAGTATATATTTCATGCTGCTGAAATGAAGATGGTTTCTCTTAAATCATTCATTTTCATTAGTAGCTATGCATAGAAATTGGCATCTATTCAACTTCAGAATGATTAATAATACTGGTATAGAACCCAAAAATGTAGTAATTATTCTAAAAAGCACTGGCTATAAAGAAAACAAAATACTTTAGATTTCAATACCAATTACTCTTCACTCTAATTGGAAGATACAAAGTATATCAATGCTTCTCAGAAATGATCTCCTTAGGCCTGCCTCTCCTTGAGTCACAGAAATTCTGCCTAACAGGCAACGGACAGAACTACAGCTATAAGCCGCCAAGGACGTTTTCTCCTAAGGCATTTCGGCAGTTCTCACTTCTCTTATATTGGGTATTCTCTTTTGTATTGTGGTAAAATTCTGCATAACGGAAAATTTACCATTTTAACCATTTTTATGCACACACTTCAGTGGCATTCACACATTCACACTGTGGTGCAGCCATCACCGCCATCCATCTCCAGAACTTTTTGTTACCCCCATACTGAAATTCTGTACCCATTACACAATAACCTCCCATTCACTTTTCCGACCCTCCCCCCAATCCCCGGCAGCCACAGCTCTACTTTCTATCTCTGTGACAAACCATATAGTTTGCTTCATTTTAATGAAAGTTGGTCACTCACAGGCTCTGCATCTCCCAAAAGTAAAGAGGGAATGAAAGACAATGCCAGCCAGAGAGCATAGGCTGGCGACCACCCAAATGCTCACGAAACGGGAGAGCCGGGGGCCTTCCCACATAATGCTTCAAAGACTTAAGTGGAAAGGGGGCCACATATAAGTGTTTTACTAACATTCTCCAGGTCCCCGGACCCTGGAGGGAATGGGCCTTCCTGTGGACGCACAGAGCTTCCCCCACTTTTCGGGCATTCATCAGCATCCTGTATCCCAAGCGGTCCAAGCAGCATCGCTGTGAGACGCCTACACAAACAGGGCTTGAGACAAGGCAAGTGTTTTCCAAAAGACCAAAAACGTGAGTGCTGGAGACACTCCAAACAGCAAGTAGAGAGGGCACGGTTCTCACACATAAAGGGGTGGAAGAAATTGAGGCTAGATCACTAGTGGGAGATCAGGCAGGAACCCTAAGGACACAGCAGAGATTAGCAGGCAGCCAAGGCCAGGAAAACAGGGGCAGCGATGGAAGAGGGAAACAGCAAAAGCATCAAGTACGCATTAGAGGGATGACACAAGCACTAGGTTCAGCTGAAAGATGGCAGAGCCAAAGGGAGTGGCTCATTTTAAGTAGGATATTATTATCCACCATACTCCCCATGGGAGACTCACAGGAAAACGCAAGAAATGGGAGGACAGGAGTCCTTCCCATCCCTTAGTAGGGAAAGGACGATGGTCCAGCAGGCCTAGGTATAAAATGTTAAAGTTGCCTCACATAGGCCCATGAGATATTTAGGTGAATAATCAGTTAAAAGGAAACAAGAATTATTGAAATGTTCAGAAAGGATGAGACATTATCATAAAAACACAAGAATTACTAGGCAAGGAGCTGGTTGATGAAGCATTAGATTCCTAACAAATACATCTAACTCTAACGGCTTTACTAAATACCAGTAATAGCCAGGCACACAGTCTCTCTCAAATCCTTCTGCCAAAATACTCTTAATGGAGTATCACCCACCCCACACTTTGGGGTTCCTTTCAGGGTTTCCCAGAGCCCTAGCACTTACTTACTTATTCCCACTGTAATGACTCTGGAGTCTGTGTCAGAAGAGCCTTCGACAATCTTGCAAAATCAAGTCTGGGAAGCATCTTTGCCATTTACCATGAAGTCATGATGTTTCTTTCCACTGTGAACATATGGACTGCTATATACCACTTGGAAAATGTGGCACATCAGAGCCTAAACAATTCCACTTCCATAAATAACTTATAAAATATACAAGGAAATGGAATGAAAGCATAAAGTGTTTGGTTGTCTTTATAACTTGCATACTATTTTGGAAAATTCTATATGTTTGCTGTTTTATAATTTGTTAGAAACTAGAAGGGGGCCCCTATCTCATTGTCCCAAAATGAGAAAGAAAAAGTTGTAATTAGATATCATCACTATTAATCAAGTTAGATTTAAAATAAGATGCAGACTATCTCAAGGTGAAGAAGGTTATAATAAGGAGCTCGACCCTCTTCTAAGATAGAGAGTGACTCAATTTCTGCTCAGATCTTTGAACAAGTAAGAATAGAAACCACAACCACCACCAAACTGAGAAACCAATGTGGGTAGTTATATCCCATCATTACTCAATGTTATCTTGGGAAGAAGTAAGTAGACTTTGCTGAAAACCCCTTCTGACTAATGTTGATCACAGAGTTCTGAACCTTACACTCCTGACTTTATAAAAAGAACCATTAATTTAATATGGGCATTGAAAGGAGAGAGAAGCCTGGTGATCTTCGGTCTCAAAATTCCCTTAAGATAGGGTGTAGGGGTAGCTTGTGCTATAGACTGTGTACCCCCAATTCATACATTAAATCCTAACACCAAATGTGTTAGGAGGTGGGCCTTTGGGAGGGTGGAGCCCTCATGAATGGGCTTAGTTCCCTTATAAAAGAGACCCCAGAGAGCTCTCTAGCTCTTTCCACCAGGTAAGGACACAGTGAAAAGATGGCCACCTATGAACTAGAAAGTAGGCCCTCAGCAGACACTGAATCTGCCTACACCTTAATCTTGAACTTCCCAGACAACAGAACTGTGAGAAATAAATTTCCGTTATTTGTAAGTCACCCGGTCTGTGGTAGTTTGTTATAGGAACCCAAACGAACTAAGACAGCTTGGCCCCTTAAGGATGTGGAAATATAACCCAATGGCCTGAGTAAACTCATACTGAGTTGTCTTTTTCTTTCTCCATGCTCAAACTCCATGATTAGGTGAGAGGGAGAATGTGGAAAATTATGGTGAAAGGGCCACATAAGGGTAGAAAAATATGGAGAAGTGAGTGGAGGAAACAAAAGATTTCCCACATTAGATTATTCTGATGTAAATTTTTGCCTTCCAATACACTAATAAGAGTATAGAGCAGAAAGGAAAAAGCTGCAGAGAAGCTGGGAAACAAAGAGGATTAATCCAGGAGGCCCCGTCCCCGCAAAGAGAAAATGAAGAGGAAGAAATTCTCATAAAAATAACATTTCCCAGAGTGAAAGACATATGGTTTTAGATTAAATATCCCAGAAAATGCTTAGCAAGATGAATGAAAAAAGGCACATATTCAGACACATTGCTACGAAATTTCAAAACCCCAAGGCTAGAGAGAACATCATAAAGAGATCCAGAAGCAGGCACCTTTAGACTTTTAAGCAATTCTGTAATGCAATAAGACCATGAAACAGTACCTTTAAATATCCAAGAGAAAATTATTCTCATTATAGAATGTATGCTTAGCCAAATCATCCATAAAAATGAGGGCAAAATAAAAGCACTTTTAGAATGCAAGGATTCAATATCTATATCCTATGTCCATCTTCTGAAAAATTTAGTTGAGGATGTACTCTAACTAAATGGGGAAAAAAAGGAATTCGAAAAGGAGAAAGTGGCGAAACTAACACAGTGTGCTTACCCTTCAAGTGCCAGTGATATGGGGTCCCAGGACATCACCTCTGTCTAGGTTAGAGAGGATATTTCTAGATGAGAGCAGGAATTCCTGGGAAGAATACCATCAAGAAGAAAGCAGATTCCATACCACGTATATGATCAAGTACCATAAAATAATCTAAGAAACACAAAATGTCACAAAAGGCAGTAACAGTCAAATATCAAGCCAATTAAAATATGACAAAATTGTGAACAAGAGATGGCACATAACCCAACACTTTGGATACAAGGAATTGAATTCTTCGAGTGGCACAAGATTAACAACAGACAACTGTGTTTCCCTTTCCGAGATCCAATCCCACTTCATGAAGCAGTGTTACTAAGTTTTACAAAATCACAAAATTACAATAGCAATTAACAATCGCTCCACCTCTGAGTGCCTAGCAAGGTCCAACGCTGTGTAAGCATCACCAATGTGCTAATTCACTGATGACTACGGGAACCTTATGGTTACCACAGTGTAAGGGAGGAGGAAACCTACATACAGAAAGGTAGCTTGCTGAAGGCAACACCATCACTGTCCTCAGTCACTGCACTTCCTCTAACATAACAAGCTAACAACACGTTGAGCTCATGGGGTTGGTGCCAGTTAACTGAAAAAGTCAGTTAAAGGAAAACACCTTATACCTCAAATACTTAATCTTAATATAAACATTTTATTTTTAAATTTTTTT
>CM052884.1:52803146-52829931 GCA_028534135.1 Potos flavus | reverse complement strand
ATCACATATACCCACAGTACAGTCTGTGTTCAATTCGAGTTTGTTTAAAGTAGAATAAGAAGTTAAAGGTATTTGTGAGGCAATCTGAGAGGAGAGTCCTAGCTTTTTACCATTGTTTTCAGTCTTTCACGGTTGCTCCTCCGCTCTTACTTCTCAAGCATTTAAAAAAAACGACTTACCTTTAGTGAGCCTTAGAAAGCATTCAATTCAGTTTTCACAGAAACAACAGTTCTCTTTTAGCATTCATATTTCACCAGCATATGTAAGATTTAATTAAATTACATAATTGAAATAATAAATATAACCAGAATAAACAAGTTCTGGAACAAAAATAACTGCTTCCTAGGAAGCATTCAGCTTAACTTATGGAAGCAGAAATAAACACGAATGGTAGTGAAAAGCCTGCTGTCTCTGAGCACTCCGCCTCTCATGGTATTTACTGACATGTTTTCTAGAAGAAATGGAAAGCCCTCATAATTCCAGCCAACCAGACAACTGGAAGTTGGTTAAGAAAGCCTCAAATGTACCATAAAACACAGTTTGTTGGTATGTAATATTTAGGAGTAACATATGGTCAAAACAAGGATGACTTCATGATTATAATACAGAATGTAAGAATTTTACCATCACAGCATAACAACAGCATGACAGCCAACCAATTTACAAAGCAGAGGACTCGGAAACAGTGTCTAAGGTTGATAAAATAGGAAATGGAAATTTAAATATTTTTTAGAGCTTAACATGTAACCAGTAAAAGGATCCAAAACATAATAACAAATAAAAATTGGGACTGGGAAAATTCCTCACCCTGTCTACATATATTGGAAAGCTGATAAATAAAAACCTGAAGCACAAGTATATTATTTACATTGTGAAGGAAACCTAAAATTTGTAAAGAGTCAATGAAAATGGTCACCTCTGAGAGTGGACCCACAAGTAAGAAATAAAGCTTTTCTTTCTCGTTTTCCAAGTATTGTGTGATTTCTTGAAACACTTTTAAATAAACACACACACACACACATATATATGTATATGTGTGTGTGTATATATATATATATATATATGTATATATATATATATATATATACTACTTAGATAATTATAATTAAAAACTGGAAATAAAATGTGGACAAGTTAAATGTAGCACAAATTAAGAAAACATGCTTTAAATTAGGAAGCTGAAACATTCTCAATTCTGGTGAAAAGGATCATTAAAGACCCAGAAGGGGCTCTGTCTCAACTGAAACAGATGCCAAAAACACACCGAAGCACCTGGGAAGACTTCTGCTCTCCGAAACTTCCCACAGAGCTGCCTCCAGGTAACCCTGGGGTGGGGGACCCAGATGGCTGCCCAGGAGTCCCGGGGTCAGCGCCTGCGCACAGTGCCCCGAGAGGTGCGCACTGGAAGAGCTATAATTAGGCACCGCCTGTCATCAGGCACGTGAAGCCCAGGGTGCCTAGCCTGCCATCTGTCTACCTGCCTACCTCTGTGAACTCACACCTCGATACATACTCGGCCAAAAGGTATTTTAGAGAAGCCCTCGGTCATGGTTCCAATTTTTGCCCTGAACCAGAACCACAGAATCATCTGTGCACCCAGGAAGAGAGCGTCTCTGAACACGGATTTGGCTTGAAGAGAAAAATAGAAAAATGGTGTCAATACTGTAAAATGGGTTCGGGGTCTTCCTCCAGCCAAAAGATTGTTGGGTTTCATCTTATTGGCTTTTTTTTTTATATGAAAAAAGTGTTTTTGTTCATTTTGTAAACGTAAACTTTTACTACAGTATTAGGAGAGACACTTCCTTACCCCAACTAAGAATCATGCGGTGACCTAAGAATTTTAACTTGAAGTATTTGAGAGCCTATAGAAGATTTCTTATGACTAAAAGAGCAGCCACATTGCTGGATTATATAGCCAATATCCACAGCAGGAAAGAACAATTAGCAACTTAAAGCAATTTTGCCTTTATATTTGTTAGGCAAAAGTCTGTTTAAGTAGGTCCCAGTGCCGTACTTACAAGGGTCAGTACAGAAAATATTGATAGAGCCTAGGTCCCTACAGTGGGAAACTGAAACGCACTTCAGGAAATGCTCTTGGGGAGAAGGATGAAATTACTCAACAATGTGCTTGTAAGCATAACAGTGAGAAAACAGGAAGAAAGGATATGATTGTGCACTGGAGGCATATTACTTACTCCCTGACTATCCAAAAATTCTATCAAAGAAACAGCACTACACAGCACTGTCAGTTTTAATAAGAACTTAGGTAAAAGTGCGGCTTAAATTCTAATTATCTTTGGATATTGAGGCAGAGAGCCTCAAACTTCTAGTTCCAAAAACTTACAAATTACAAATTCTATACCTGGCTTTGGGCAAATGGCTCCAAAAATCAACTCTAATGCCCACAGCCAGCCTGCCAACAGATTTTAATAACGAACTGACTGCCTGTTTACAGAACAGGTGTAGAAGCAAATGGAAAAGAAAGAAATAATAGTATCATAACACACTTGTGTTCAGAAGGTCTTCCTGACTGGAGAGTGTCAAAATATCAAAAACAGTTTTGCTAGAATCAGCAGGATGCAACACAAGAGAGGTACCCTTACATGTCAGAATATCTACTGATGCAAAACGCAAAGCTGGCAAAGAACATGAGTCATAAATAGTTTCCCAGACATGACAGGGGAAACCTGTTGTATTGGATCTGAACTCACCTGTTTAGGAATTCCTTCTCACTCTGATGCCCAGAGGCGGGACACATTTGTCAGGCATGTTATTGCTATGCTCTGGCTTAGAAGAGCTGCATTTTATGCAAATATGAAAAGGCACCTGAGTATCTCGTCTGTACTCCTGCATAAATGTAGGAATATAACCAAGTAACTGATCTGCGGGTTCAGAAAATTTGCCCCTATTCAGCAGGAGACTACAGCCAGCTCACAGAGCTCATAAGGGCCAATTGTCAAATTTTCAGGGATTTTGAGAGCTGGTTAGTAAACACAGCCATTATTTTAAAATTAAATGACATAAGCTTACAATTGTATAAATTATATTGAAAACAAAAGTAATAAATATTCACAAGTTGCCATTTCCTACTCATTTTACTCCATTTACTATTATCTGTGTTCCCAAGGTTATTTACATATATTGTATCCATATGGCAGAAATACTATATAATGATGTGCTACTGCTCATGCCTTCCCAACTCCGAGTTGTTATGTCATACTGGTAGGTTGAGATGGGCCATGGTAGAAACATTTACACCTCGGAGATTTCAAACACAACAAATCAGGGCTTGATTTAATATTTTGTTGATGGACTAGTCTTAAGAGAGTGATGGAAAAAATGTCAATAATAGAGATTAAAAGTGTGTCATGTCTATAGCCATTACACTGTGAACAGCACAAGAGATTAAAGATACATTCTTCCAGTATTCAACCTATTACCTGATTCAACAAAGAGGCTGCTCCCATTATAAAGGAATGAGTGATGTTAAGACACGTGTCACTGTTGTTCACTTTCATCTTACTTGATCAACCACCATGCATGTTGGACCCACACTCATTTATCAATTGCAACCAAAGGTTGCTATGGATACAGATATTTGACAAAAATCAGGGAAAGCATTCTGGAAGAACTGATTGTAATGCAATCAATAAAGTATAATGTGTATCATGAATTGTGTGCTGCATATCGTTTATATCAGTAAAATTTATAATAAACTTATGTGTGTGTACTTATGCACATATTTTTAAATCTGTGCATCAATGGTTATTACACATAGGGCAGCACCCCAATTCAGGCATCATGGGGACTGACTTTCTTAAGGAATTGTACAGAGCTAAGTTTCTTCAAGTATGCCCCCACTGCTCTTTACATAAGGTCTTTACCTGATACAGAATTCTTATTTTTGTGCTCAAAAGGTTTGCCTCATCAGCCCTACTTTTGCAGCATAAATGGGCTATCACCAGATGGCAACAGAGTTAGGTCTGACCCTGGGCAATTAGATATAGAGGAAGATCGGAAATTTCTAGGTCATAACCATATACAAAAAAGGAATCTGCTTATAAAACAACTAAAAAAAAAATGCCTATACTTCTCTAACTGGGTAACTTTTTTGACAGCAGATGAGCTTATCTTTAAAGCAATAGTTCTGAAATTTACGTGTGCTTGATAATTGCCCAGGAAGTTTGTTAAAAGTACAGATTCCTAGGCTCTGCCTCCAGAGATCCTGGTTGTGGGTGAGGCCCAGGAATCTACATTTAAACGAGCGTCCTCAAGTATCTCTGAAGGCAGGTGGCTCCCAGTTCCCCGTTTGAGAAATGCAGTGTTAGGGGCACTCTGAAAACAATAGCTTATCGAAGCTCCCCACTCTTTCTCAAGCAGACTCTAACTGGCTCCATCAAGCTACCCACAAGGCAGTATCATCCTGCCTCTCTGGCTTTTCTCCTCAGCAGACAGGAGCCTCACCTTACACATCCTCTCCCCAGCTCAGTTGTTATCAGTGAAAAAAAGAACTTGTGCTGGGTATCATAAGCAGCCTCAGGAAAAATCTTGCTGAAGTTAGGAGTGATTCTATCAAGAAAGGATGCACAGGGAGATTACTATGACTTGGTTTTAATAAGCCAATTCTGGGGCACCTTTTCTTTCCTAGGTGCTCACAAACCATCTGCTAAATTGGCTTAGGACTCTGCCAGAGATGGACACCACGCTCACAAGCCTTGAATTTCTAGATTCCGCATATCCTCCACTGTGAGGCCCAGGCCATCTGCCCGGCTCTCTCTGCTGATATGGCTCCTGCTTCTATTGGATGTCTCCTGGCATCTGTTATTACGCCCTCTCCCCAGGCAGGGAGATGTCTTCCTTCTTGGTTTGAACATAAATTAAAATAATACACTTCAGATTATTTGTTGGATGCTTCTAAAATACCGATTCATTCTTGCCACCAGTATTCCTGGAAACATCCTTGTTGGCATACGCCTCCTTAAAATTCCTGGATCATATTTGCCTGGCCCCTTCCTTTGGGTGCCATAACCCTTTAAATTTGTGCTCACTGGCCCTAGTTTCTAAGATGGTGGGGTCTTCCCCTTCTCCTCTAGTTTTAAAAGTTAGAATGTGAGAATCTAGAAGATCTTCTGTTTTTCATTTTTCTTAAGCTATTTGGAATCTGACTACATGAAATTATACCTAGTTCTGTGCACTTAAAATTTTTACTAAGTTACAGAATACAAGCCCGGTTACATTCAGCCAAATCAAGCCATATATAGTATGGAGGGAAATCTGATCCCGAATCGCCCTCTCCGAACCAGATACAGTGTTGCTGCTCTGGTGGGTGGGAGTGACGAGCACCTTCCCTTTTACAGTGTAGCCAAGACCATGTTGCAGAATCTGAGGGCTCACTCAGAGTTTTAATACCATCTTGCAGATTTAAGCGCTTGCCTCAGTTTAGGACTGACTTTCCTCTGCCATTTAAGTCATGTGCAGCTTTCCTAGCTCTGAATGAGTTTACAGTATCACTGGCACAGTGCCTTTCTCGGTGAATCTCTACGTGCCACTGACACAGAACTGTTCAACTCAACAAATTCTGGGCATGAATTCCAACAAGCCGATGATAAAATTCTGCAACAGAAACATTTATCTTCACGTTGAAAACTCCAACCCAGTATGTACTCTGGGGGAGGAGTAGTAACTTTCAGCTAAGCATACTCTAAATCCTTGAGAAATTGTCCACTAAGCCATAATGTCTATGTCACTGACACAATACATGTGATAATAACACCATTACTTCACCACCGCAAAAAAAAAAAAAAAGTCCTTTTATTCTTGTTTCAGAAAACCCTTCAGATTCAGATGACACAAAAACCAATGGATGTAATCTTCCGGGGGCCCATTTTTTTCTTTTTGGTTATTGTTGATTTGGGGTCTTGGCATTTTCTGACAAGCAAGTACAAGGACAATGTTCTGTAGCACAAAGCACAAGAGGAACCTCCATCTTGCAGATGACATTAATATCTTTCAGGTTTTGAAAATGCAATTCTGTGCCATCACTTGATGACAGTGACCGGACTTCAGCCAGAAAACACCCATCTTGACAGGTTATTCATTCTTTCTTTCATCTATTCAAGTATTCATCAAGTACTTATTATGTTTCAGCCACTGGATTGGACGAGGGGAATAGAAAGATGAGTAATACACAGTCCTTTCCTTCAAAGCATTCTCAATCAAATGAAAGAGGCAGATACATGGACAGATAACGTCCTAAGTTTAAGTACACTGATAGGGAGAAGAGCACAGAGAATGCACACGAAAGAGACCCAAAGCTGAGTGCTAACAGAAGGATACGAAAGACTCCACTAGAAGGGAAGGGGACAGTCATTCCAGCCTAAGAGGACAGCTGAAGTCAGAGGGCAAGAAACTGCAGGGCACACTCTACTGTTTGTATAGAGCAAGGGACAGCACACTGTGTGAGTGGAGGAGTCTTTCACATGTCCTGCTAAGGAGCTTGGACTTGATCTGTGGCTCATTGGAGCCAATGAAGAGTTTTTCGAAGGAAACCAATAGGGTCAGATCTGCTGTTCAGAAAGACCGCTCTGGCTTCAGTGGATATTCAATTTGGGTGGTTAACAACAGAGGCAGGAAGCACATTAGGCACTCCAGTAATGCAGAGGGAGGTCTGAGGCCTAAAACAAAGTGGCAGAGAAATGGCGTTGGAAAAAAAAAAGTCGGGGAAGAAACAGGTAGATATGGGGCGTTTGTGAAAAGATGCTCACTGAGCAGAGAGACTCGATGAAGAGAACAGTAAGCCCCGAGGGACCAGGGGGAAGCATATTCCAGGCAGAAGAGCATCCGTGTAAAGGCCAAAATGATGACTCCGGTTTTGGACATGTTGAATTGGAGGTGACTTTCGTCTATCCAGATGGAGACATCCAAGATGGTAAAATACACAGGGCTGACGCTCAGCAGAGTCTGCGCTAGAAGTCGATTTGGAACTACCAGCGTATTAGAGGCTGCTGAATCTTGAGAGTGGAGGGGACGACTTGGGAAAAATGCAGAAAGTGAGAAAAGCAGTGGCCAAGCTAGGTAATTAAGAAACATGAACAGTTAAAGGGCAAATAGAAGAAGAAGGAAAAAAAAAACCCATGAAATGAAGGAGGAAGAGAAGAATGGGTTCAGTATTGCAAAATGCAAGAAAGGAGGAAGCGGCGAACACCATGTCCAAAGGAGCAGCATTCCAGTAACTGAAGTGTGGCCGCTGGGATTAGCAATTAGCAGGTCCTTGATGACTGTAACAAGAGCAGCCTCAGAGGAGTGGGGGTGTAGAAACTGGATGACGGGGGTTTGCAGAAGACAAGAAGGAAACCCAGCCAGGATAAGGCATCTTAGAGAGTGTGGCTGTGAAGAGAGAGAGGTCATATGGAGAGGGGACAGGCAGCACAGAGACTATCTACACTGGGAGAGTCCAGAATCTGTCGAGTCTGGAGAAATCAGCTGGGGCAGTGCTGGCAGGCCAGGGGCATGCCCTAAGCTGGAGCAGAGGCCATTCAGGCTTTGCCAGCTGGCTTTGTGCAGCCCTGCCTCCCAAGAACTCATTCCAGCCCATGCCCTGGACTTCACAGGGCCGGGATAGAGCTGTTAGATCCCCTAGCTTTCCTCACTCCAGTGGACTGCAAGAACCTTTAGGAAGTCCTCCCAAATCTATATGAGGGATTGGGTATAATGGGAGACACTGTAAGCAAAACATAACAAATATTTGTCAGTGGAAAGGCCTGGCCATGAGGAAGGGGTTGGGAAGCCTGGGCTTCCTGAGAAGGTGGCCTTATGTGTGCTGCTGCCTCCTCTGAGGGAAAACTCCTCATTCTTCCATTTATACCATATGGCGTCAGCCCCAGAGGCCACGGTCAAGTCCAGCTCCATGTATCAGGTGGGACGTAGGAGGTGTAGAAGGGAAAACTTGAGTAGTGATGGAAATGAGAACCCACCTGTATGGGAAAAAAAAACAACCAACCACACAAAGTAACATCATAAAAATATGAACTTACAGAAGTATGACAAAGGATTATACAGTCAGTACTGGTGTAAATTACAGAAATATGCATGTGGCCAACAAATTCTGAGATATCAGAAGCAAAAGAGAAGCACTAGAAAGCAAAGGAGAGGTCAGGCTCTGACTAATCAAAGGCAGCTCTACACACCTCAGCAGGTAATAAACTTACCATAGGATTTCATCTCAAAGGACACAGAAGCCAGAAATAAAAATAGACTAAATATTTTTAGATAAATTCAGCAGTAACATAACCACAGTTGTTTCTTAAATGAAATTAGCTGATTTCGAAACACCTCTCATCTTGGAGGTTGAGTTTAGGCAGGATAAGACCTTACTTATCACCTATCCCCAAACTGTCATTCATACACTTCCCTTGGGGCCACCATCGGTGCATGTTTCTGGCCATGGGACTCACTTAGAATGGCACTCTGCTTCTTGGAAAGAAGCCAACCTCCAAGTTCCTGCAAGCAACTCCTATGATCCCGGGGGTTGCACCCTCTCTGTTTTATTCTACTTGCCTTCACAGAAAGTGCGTACTGGATTCTCTCTTTCACCACAAGTATGTTCTCACACTTTGATCCTGCTTGGATACATATAATTGAGCCATCATTACCCAGCTGTGCATACCAAAATATAAAGACAGGCAGAATGACCAGAATCATGCAAAAAGATACAAGAAAACTGCTGGCAATAACAAACATGATCGCTACCATAATTTCAAAATACGATTTGAAATCACTTTTTCATTTCAGACCCATGTTTATAACTCGTATTTACTACATATCACAAACACACATTTCTAAAATTCAGCTCAGTTTCTCTCATTCCCTCAACCTGCTCCTTCTTGTGCATTCTGTATGACCTAGCTGCCTAATTCAGAAACCTCAGACTTCCTTTACACCTGCCTCCCACTGTACTCCATGCCCTATGGATTCTATCGTAAGCTAGATCACCATTACCACTAGGATAAAATCTCAATTCTTAACACACCCTGCAAGAGCCCTGCTTACCTTTCTGACTTTATCTCTCGTCACATAGCTCTACTCTAGCTCTCAAATTCAACTCCGCCAACTCTAAACTCATTCAGGCTCCCTAAGGTCACTCCCTCCTTCAAGTATTCAAGCCTTTGCACATGTTATTTTCTTCCCTAAAAACTCTTGCTCTGAATGCTTTGCTTAGCCTCACACTTCCATAATATGTCAGAGCTTATTTACTTCTTATCTGGAGATGCTGTTTTTGACACCACTCCTGGCAAGTTTGAGTTAGGTGCTCCTTCTATGTGCTTCCATAACACACCACGCTTTCCCTTATTGCACTAAATTGTAATTGCCTGTTCATTTGTCTATATCCTCCACTGGAAGGTCATCTCCTTCAGGCCAAGGACCATGCGTTTCTCAAGCACAGTAATTCCAGCACCAAGGACACCACCCAGCACATGGTAGTGTTAAACATGGTGAATGATTAGCCGGACTACATCACATCCTCATTTATGAAAAGCAGCAGCAAAGAGCTAATAACAAGTTTGGAGGATAAAATGAAAAAAGGGGGACTAAGAAGAAGAAAAAGGAGAGAAAACACTCATGGAGTAAGGCACCAGAAGATAAGTGGAAAACGAAGAGATTAATGGAACAAGTAAGAGAAGGCAAAAATAAAGGTATGGCATCAAAGTCACTTGTGTAGATTTTCATGAAGCTCAGACAAGTCTTTCCAGAGGGGAGTAATAAGGGAACTAACATTGAGTGAGCTCTGAAGGCCAGGTCCTGTCCCAAATTCATGATCTCATTCATAGCTTACGGTTCCTCTATCAACATTACTATCTTCCTTTTCCAGATAAGAAAACTGAGGCACCAAAAAGTAAGGTAACTATCCTCAAGTTATACAAATATAAAGGGTGAAGCAGTCTTTGAATTCACTTTACATGCACTCCCCAGGAAGTATTTAACATTTAACAGTAGAACAAAGGCGGATTTGATGGTTAAAAAAAAAAAAATTCTAAGAAGCAAATCTTTGAAGTGAAACTGCGATTTACCTTGTGATCATTCAGCTCCCGCTTTTCTTTCTTCCTTTCTTACTGCTTGCTCTCCTTTGAGAGCAAGTACACTGTCCTGAAGTCAGCATTTGCCAAAACGGAACTGATGGAACTGATCTCAGGACCATCCATTCCTCCCAGGCTCCTCTAGGGAAATGTGTGCCTGCAGGGGCGTAGGTCCCATCTCTACAATGAGGTTGCACTAGCCCCTCCCCCCCAGCTTTTGCTACAGGCTCCAAATGTGGGTGGTCGTAGTACTGTTGTCACAACAACCAGCGATCCTGCCCGTGCTATGCAGTCTGGCACTGCGTGTCTGTGTTCTAGCAATACCGTCAAAATGTACAGTTTCTGGAAATGCGTGATTTGCAGCAGCTATAGGCCTCAGCTAAGGCACCCACTGGGAACAAAGGAAAATGCTTCCTAAATTGACATTAAAAATGTGCTTGGAGCTAAAATATATATTGTATGATTTTATGTGGGGGAAAAAAATGTTCTCTACCTTTTTCCAAACTTCTGTAACAATAAAATACCTTTGTCGTGACAGCATTCATGGATACAAGGGAAAGAAGGCTACTTACTCCTGTAGCTGAACAAAAGCTCATACAGTGGCTATTAGGCCTCAAGTTCCTTCATTTTAAATCATCCCTCTCCAGGTAGAAGCAGAATCCTTACAGGCAGAGCCCTTGCAGGCTTCCCTCATGTTCCCTACTTTTTGAATTTACTTGGCTTTGCAGATTTTTATCAAATATTATCCATATCTGATGAGATACACACACGCACACATACATATATACACATACATATTTCTTGTGCATCTAAATATCAAAGCCAATACTTTCTCATGGAAGCTGATTTTCTTAAGAAATTAATTTTAACTGATTCAATTCATCATCTAACAGTGGTTACCAAGGATACCAAATAGCCAAAATCAGTTGGCTCCAACTTGCTTGTTAATCAGAAGATATTAACAGAAAGCTGCAAAGAATTATTGTTGTCTAAGTAATCTGGCCAGAAACAGTACCCCCTCCCAATGCCCTTCAGTTCTGAATTCAGATAAAAACATTCCAGTCTATAATAATCATTAAAAACACGCAAGTTTTTTTCTAGGATTTGAAATTCAGTGATTAGAAGATTTTAGAAAAATGACCGCTAATGGTTTCACTTTAATTCACTTCCTGATGAAGCACCAAACTGAGAATGGCTACTGATTTGATCTTCTCCATCTGAAAGCAGATGATTCTCACCGCAGCAGTTAATTGAGCATTCAGGTAATCTAGCTGAATCTGTCCTAAATCAAACAGCCCAGCAATGTATATGTATTAATAGAGGGTAGCATCAAACAGATGAGCCTGGTATGTATCTTTGAGGGGCAGAGAATTAAAATAAAAACACCCAAACAAAAAAATGTTTCTCCTTGCTAAAAGGTCAACATGGTTTTTTAAAAGAGTAGGCATAAGATTAAGTTTTGTCTCTTCTCTAATGTACATCTAAAGAACCAAAAAATTGATACTTACTCTCCAAAAAGCACAGGCAATCAAGTTTCTTACTAATTAGTATATTTGTTTACATTTTGAGAATATTAATTACATGTCATTCGTTGCAATTATTGTCTCATTTTGAGGTTTGTCGTTATTTTGTTTATAATGCCTTTTGCAAAAGAAAATACTGTTGTTACTGTTTTTGCCAAAATCTGTCAAGCTTGTCTTTTATGGTTGTTGGCTTTGGGGTTACACTAAGGAAGGCTTCACCTACCTAAAATAATGCCCGAAACTGGTAGTTGCCACCCAATACCTATTTTTCCCTTTTCCCAAAAACAATGAAACTTTAATTGCATTTGGAATGCAAAAGACTACATTTCCCAGCTTTGGTATGGCCATGTGACTAAATTCTGATCAAGAGAGGAGAGCACAAGTATTGACAGGGACTTCCAAAAAGATTACTTAAGAAGAGCAGACTTGGGTTGGAGATGGACTCTTTTGTCTCTCCCAGGAATGTAAATGTGAGTGCTGGAATTCCAGCAGCCATATTAGCCCGAGGTAACTTTGAGTTAGAAGCTGTGCATGGGGCAACTGGGTGGTTAGGTCAGTTGGGCATCCAGTTCTTGGTTTTGGCTCAGGTTGTGATCTCAGGGTTGTGGGATGAAGCCCCGAGATGGGCTCCGTGCTCAGTGTGGCATCTATTTGGGATTCTCTCTCTCTCCCTCTCCCTCTGCCTACCCCCCTGATCATGCTCTCTTTCTGTCTCTAAAATGAATATATACATTTTTTTAATGAACCTTCTGTATTTAAGCCACTGTTATTAATGTTTTCCTGTCACATGTAGAGAATCCTGATTATAAATTATCTTATAATTTCCTTTAGAATTTTAATGATTTTATTTTTTGTAAAATTTAAAACACATGACAAATTTGTATAATAGAGCAGAAATATAGTGCTTTTTCCAACACCATTTACTGAATAATCTATTTCCTCCCCCCGCTGATTTGAAATGCCATGTTTACCAAATACTATAACGCCATGTTACTCTATTTCTGTTCTATTGGGTTTGTTTGTTTTTGCATAGTCTTTATTTTCTCTGAGAAGTGGAAATTGAGAGTAGAGGCAGAGCTTCAGAGGAGGGACAGAAGGGCAAGGAAAAGGGCTGATGACAAGTAAGAACGACCAAGCACTGAGGACCCAGATGAAATGAGATTCTCCACATCACAGCATAAGGATTAACAGAGTGGACTCTGCAGCCTCAGTGGCTGCGTTCAAATTCCAACTCCATGACTTACTGGCTGTGTGAAGGGAGACAAACCACCTACTCCACACTTCGGCTTCCTCCTCTATAAAATGGAGACAGCACTAGAACCTACCTCAATGTGGCTGTGGTAAATGAGTTATTATATAAAAAGCTTAGAGTGATATCTGGCATCAGGTTCTTTTATGTCTCATTGGTATTATTATTAATTTAATATTATTAAATAATAGGAATATTATTGATATAATTACATAATTAATAAATTATAATTATTAATAATAGTTGTAATTGTTAACATTGTCATTGTCACCATCATCGTTCTTACTGTTAAGATGGCGGCTTTTTTGTTTCCGAAGATACAATCAAGAATAATGTTGAATTTTATCAGATGCTTTTTTGGCATCACCTGACATGACAGTATTTGTTTGTTTTCCAAAAACTTATGTATTGTGACTAAGACAACATTTCACGCTGACTAAAATGGCTATAATAAAAATGTTGCCAAGGATGTGGAAAAACGTGCTACTGATGCAAATATAAAATAGTGCAGCCATTTTGGAAAATGGTTTGGCAGTTCCTCAAAATGTTCAACACAGAATTATCACATGACCCAACAATTTCACTTCCGGGTATGGACCCAAGAGAAATGAAAACATACCTCCATGCAAAATCTTGCACCTAGATGTTCTTAGTAGCAATTACTCCTAATAGCCCCAAACACCCATGAACCGGTGAATGGATAAATAAATGTGGAATAGCCATTTAATGAAATAGTAATCATTAATAAAAAATAAAGAACTAATGACACACTATACAACGTGGCTGGATCTCAAAAACAGCATGCAAAGTGAAAGAATCCAGTCACAAAAGAGATCACCTATTGTAGGATTCCATTTATATGAAATGCCCAGAAAAGGCAAACCTATAGAGACAGAAAGTAAATTAGAGGCCTTCTGGAACCAGGTAACAGTGAATGGACATGAGGCATTTTACTGGGGTAATGAAAATGCTCTAGCCTTATAGTGATGCTTGCACAACTTCATAAATTTACTAAATAATCACCAAATTGTATACTTAAAAGTGGATGAATTATATACTATGTAAAATATGCCTCGATAAAGTTATTTCTTTTAATGAGGGAATGGATGGAGATTAATTGAAAAAAAGGGAGAAGTTTATGTTATTTATTTTGTGTAAACATGATCAAAAGTTAAAACAAATAATTATGTAATGTATATATGTATACAACAAAACCTACTCATGCAGTGATAGGTTTCCTGGTGCTTTACCATTCTTGTATTCTCAGAGTAAACACCCAGTAGAAAATTCCACCACTGGGTTACACTATATCATCCTTTTTTTTTTTTTTTTTTTGAGAGAGAGAGAGAGCGAACACATGCATGGGGCGAGGGAGGGACAGAATCCCAAGCAGGCTTCACACCCAGTATGAAGCCTGACCTGGGCTCAATACCATGACCCTAAGACCATGACCTGAGCTGAAATCAAGATTCAGATGCTTAGCTGACTGAGCCACCCATGTACTCCTACAGTATATCATGCTTTTAATACAAAGCTGTATTTATTTTACTGTTATTTAACATAGAACTTGGGCATTCATGTGCTTAACTGATTTTTTATGTGAATAAAGATCTTTTTTCCCTATTGTCTTTGATAGATTTGATATCAGTCTCATAAAGTGAATTGGAATGCTTTCTATATATTTTCTATGGTTGAAATAGTTTTAAAAGTATGTGAATTGGCAGCACCTGGGTGGCTCAGTGGGTTAAGTTCTGCCTTTGGCTCAGGTCATGATCTCAGGGTCCTGAGATCAAGCCCCGCATCAGGCTCTCTGCTCAGCAGGGAGCCTGCTTCCCCCTCTCTCTCTGCCTGCCTCTCTGCCTACTTGTGATCTCTCTCTGTGTCAAATAAATAAATAAAATCTTTAAAAAAAAAAAAGTATGTGAATTGTTAAATCTTTCCAGAGGACAACTTGATAGTTTTTTTTAATCAAATATTTAAAGTGCATAAGCCTAGATCTAGCAATCCCACTTCTAGTAAAAAGAAGTAACAATGACTCTTTCTGGACAAAGTGGTAGTGACCTTTAATCCTTGTGCCCAAGTAAAATATTGTTTTGCAATGAGAATTTAAAACAAATTTGCAATGCCTATTATGGTTCCAACAGAAGAGAGGATGATGCATTACTTGACATCTTGATAGACTTGACCCTGTATGAATATCTGGGCCTATAGCTTTTCATGGAGAATAGTTCGTTGATCACCTTTCAGTTTCTTCTAAAGGTTTCTATAAATGCTCTGAGATGTTTATAACTTCCACATCATTGGCATATATGGCATTTTCTTTTAATCTCTTCTATATCTGTTACTAAATCCTTCTTCTCATTCCTTTTGTTTTATATTTGCGTTTTCACATTCTTTTCTTGGTCAGAATAGCAAAATATTTACTTATGTATATTTCAAATATACATATTTACTTACGTATATTTACAAAAAACCCACATCTTTGTTTTGCTTATTAATACTGCCTTTGTGTTTTTTATTTTTTACTTTCTAATTCATTAATATGTTCTTTTGGTTTTTACTAATGGTTTTACTAATGCTTTGCTCCTACATGTTTTTGGTTTATTTTTCCATTTCTAAATTTGTGAATTTAATGCTTCGTATATTCATTTTCTATCACTCTATTTACTACAACAAATGAAAGTTATGAATTGTCATCTAAATATAGCTTTGGCTGCACTCCAGTTTTAACATATGTACTTCCATTTCCATAGTATTTTCAATGTCTATAACTTTAGTTTCCATATATGATTTTTTAATTAAAGAGGTCTCTGAAAGAGTTTAATTTTCAGGTGTTCAGGGTTCTGGAGGTGTTGTTACTTGTTACTCACTTATTGATAGTTTTATTGCATTATGGTCTATAAATGTGGCCCATAAAATTTAATTTTTTGGAATTAATGTTCTTTTATTTATGGTACTGAACCATTTTTAAAAAAATGTTCCATGAACATTTTTTCTCTCTTGGTAACTAGAAAATTCCATTGGCATTTCACATAAATCAAACTTTCAGTCACATTATTTTTTTTTAAAGGATTTTATTTATTTATTTGACAGAGAAAGAGAGATCACAAGTAGGCAGAGAGGCAGGCAGAGAGAGCAGGGGAACCAGGCTCCCCGCTGAGCAGAGAGCCTGATGCGGGGCTCGATCCCAGGACCCTGGAATCATGACCTGAGCCAAAGGCAGAGGCTTAACCCACTGAGCCATCCAGGCGCCCCACAGTCACATTATTTCTATCCACTTCTTTTATCTATTGATGTGTCATTATTGGTGAAGTATGGTAATCTCCCTCTATAATTCTGATGTTTCTAACTTCTGAAATTTGGACAAACTTAATTCATTTGAATATCACTTCATTCATTAAAATTTAATGACTGATAGATCTTCATTGTTTATAAAGCTATTCATCATTGTTTATGAAGCTATTTACCAAGCTAAAATAAGTCTTATTTGATGACTTTCATGTCACATACAGTGTGTTTATTATAGGAATGTTAGTTTGATTAGCATGAGCCCTTAGAAAAAGAGTAGATAAAAACAACATAAAATCTACAGGGGGCGCCTGGGTGGCTTAATTGGTTAAGCATCCGACTCTTGATTTTGGCTCAGGTCATAGTCTCAAGGTTGTGAGACTGAGCCCCACATCTGGCTCCATGCCCAGCTTGGAGTCTGCTTGAGATTTTCTCCCTCTCCTTCTACCTCTCCCCCACTCCTGCTCCCGCACTTTCTCTCTCTCACAAAATAAATAAATAAAATCTTTTTAAAAATCCACAGATATTTTGCACTTGTTATTTTAATATTTTCAATGAAGCTATTTCCTGAACATTTAAAAATCATGTAGTGGACATCCAACTCTGATCCTCCTCTGACATTTCCCCGTGTTCTCAGCTGCATCATTAAGGCCACTATTTAACCCCCACTTCCGTCCATTCCCCAGATCAAATCTGATGACTGGTCCTTAGGGCTGTGACTGCAAGCCCTAAAACATCACCTTTCACTATAAAGACGTATGCTATACGGTGCTCGTTTCGTGAATCTGTTCAATTCAACTTTCCATTTCCCACATACTGAGGCAAAGGGAAGACCACTGTGATTGAGTCACTGACGTGTAAGACAATATAAAAATTAAAAGATAAAAAAAAAAAAAACAATGTAGGGGCGCCTGGGTGGTTCAGTGGGTAAAGCCTCTGCCTTCGGCTCAGGTCATGATCTCAGGGTCCTGGGATCGAGCCCGGCATCGGGCTCTCTGCTCAGCAGGGAGCCTGCTTCCCCCTCTCTCTCTCTGCCTGCCTCTCTGTCTACTTGTGATCTCTCTCTGTGTCAAATAAATAAATAAATCTTTAAAAAACAAAAACAAAAACAAAAACAATGTAATGAAAAAGAGCTGTGATTTTAATCTTTATCGGCCTACCCAGTGGATCCTCTCAAACTGCACCTCTGGGGATTAGATGCCCCCCAGAGAAGCTTGCGGTAATCCACACAGAAATGGCCTCAGAAGCAGTGCGGAGTTAGAATCAATGGATGCTTCTCCCAACAGCATATGGAAGGAAAAAAGAAACACTTGGGGGGATTTTCTAGCTCTCTTTGTAGGCTCTCTCTGAAATAGATTCCATAACATGATGAGTTTTGGCTACCTCAAAATTAAAGTAATACATGCAAAGTACTTTAAAAGCCCCAGAAGAAGGATGACCTATAAATTCAGTATTTTCCAGTGACATTAAATCTAAAGGAGCAGTCATGGTGGAAGAGATTACAGAACAGCAAACACCAGTTTTCTCCTTCCTTCTGAAATAACTGGGGAAGTCTTTAGGGCTCGCCCAGCTATGCTATCAATTGACATTCATATTATTTGAAAAAAAATCACGATTGAAAATAGGTTTGACCTGAGATTTTCAGCATAAAGTGTTAAAAGTGGTTCAAATGTGGCCCCTCATTTATGCCTCTTTTTTTGTTTCCCAGGTTTTTCTGATAGGAAATGAACGTTATCGGTAAGAACAAGTGTTAGACTACAGGAATCAAGCACCGTGGTCTTCTCTAAGCTCACAGCCTAGCTCGAGTTTTTAGAGAGCTTATTTACAGTATGGTTATCCTAAATTAAAAATAAATGGTAATCATATTACATGTCTAGCAATAAAGAAGACCATGATTTTAGTTACTGCCAGGATGCCACAGTTACATCCTACAGCTAAATTTTCTACGGAATGTATTATTAGTTGTGCCAACAGCACCTGTACTAATAATTTGAGATAACTCCCACTGTGGTTTAAAAAAAAAAAAAAAAGAAGGATCAATGATAGATAGTAAAAGCATTTTCATGCTTGGATTTCCTTGCCTAATATATTATAACAGTTTTATATGGATGGTTGAAGCATTTATTTTGACAATGGGGTTGTAAAAAATAATTCAATCCATAAAGGCCATAAATGCATGTCATTTGCAACCCTGGACGCACACCAGACTCATGTGCAGGGGTACTTTAGGAATCACCCCTAAAGATTCTGATTTAGTCAGTCAGGGAAAAGCGCAATTATGTCTTCAAAAGTTCCCGTAACTGATTCTGATGCAGAGCCAGAACTGAGAATTAACTTCCTCAAACCCTTCAAGTTGGAAGGAGCCTTAGCATTCAACCATTTCTCACCCTCCCTGATTTCTAGTACCTTCTTCCCTATGGTCCACCAGTCAACTGTCCTGGATGTTTGCATCAAATATCCTATACAGCCTCAAACTTAATGCATTTAAAATTAATCTTATTTTTCCCCCCATAAAACATGCTCAAGGGGCACCTAGGTGGTTCAGTCAGGGTTAAGCATCTGCCTTCAGCTCAGGTCATGGTCTCAGGGTCCTGGGATCAAGCCCTGCATCTGTCTCTCTGCTCAGCGGGGAGTCTGCTTCTCCCTCTCCCTCTCTCTGTACTCTCCCCCCACCAAATAAATAAAATCTTAAAAAAATTTTTTTTAAAAACCACACTCAACTTCTTGTCGTAAACCTAATAAATCACATGACCATCCTCCCAGGCACTTATGCCAAAAATCAGAGAATTAAGATCCTTCTACTTTTTACCCCTTAAATATGTTTTATATCAATCCCCTCTTCTCCAACTCCATTACCTTAAAACGTTCCTTCAACATTTCTGCCTAGACGAATACTAACAGTCTACTACTTCTGCTGTTTTCTCTAAAATCCGCAGCTCTGAATCTCATACTGCCTCACTGCACCACTCCACCACTGCGGCCCATCCTTGTCACAGAGGTCTACATTCCTCAGGCTACTTTCCCATTTCCCCCCATTCCTGGCTTGTAGTCACTCTCTCCAACACTACTTTTGTCTTAACTTGTGGTTAATTCAATACTTCCAAAAACCACAGTCTTTCTGTTCTTATCCCTGTCTCCTTCAGTAACTTGTCCTTCACCCTGTCTTAGGGCCTCACTCCACAATCACACCCCGGACCTGGTTATACCAGCAACTGCAGCCCTTCCTCTTCACTGCGTTCCTAATAATCATCCCACGCCAGAGGGCCTACAACCCTCTAATCCCACCAACTCTCACCACCTCCATGTCTACTTTCCCTTCTTTACGCGGATGGGATTTCAGAGTCGACCATCCCAATCCCTCCATTCTATACACCCTCTACTCTTTTGGCCCTCTCTCATTGTCCTACATCAGTGTGACCCTTCTTAAACACAACCCCTGTCTCTTCACGCCTGCACAAATACAGGTGCATGTGCTGGGAAAACATTCAAGCCTGTGGTGGTGGTGGATATCACTTTAAATTCATGATCACTACCTTCAAGTGGGCCCTTAACGTTGCCAGGCAATCATACTGCACTTCTCTGATCCACTCACTCTTCCCTATTCTGGCCTATCATTTACACCTCTCTTATTTTCACCTCTCACCCTATCCTCACTCTCAGCTGGTAACCTTGCTACTTCTTTTTCACTAATAATGGAAGAGCAATCATAAGACAAACTTCTATATGATCTCCAAACCATATCTGCCCACCTGGGCTCATATACTCTGCCCTGACTCCTTGACAATGAATGCACTGTTGAAAAACCCACCTACTCAAATACATCACTCAGGAAATTCAGGAAATTCAATCCCCTACATCATTTTTTTTTTTAAATTGAAGTATAATTAACATACACTGTTATATTAGTTTCAGGTGTACAATATGCTGATTCAACAATTCTATACATTCCTCAGTGCTCATCACAATTAAGGGTCCTCTTGATCCTCTTTACCAATTTTACCCATCCCCCTACCCATCTCCCCTCAGATAACTATCAGTTTGTTCTCTATATTTAAGACTTTGTTTTTCTGTTTCTTTTTTCTTTGTTAGTTCATTTGTTTGTTTCTTGAATTCCACATATGAGTGAAATCACATGTCATTTGTCCTTCTCTGACTTATTTCACTTAGGATTACACTCTCTAGGTCCATCCACATTGCTGCAAAGGTCAAGATCTCATTCTTTTTTATGGTTTGGTTGAGTAATATTTCACTGTGTGTGTGTGTACTATGTCTTCTTTATCTATTTATCTATGGATGGATACTTGCATTGCTTTCCTATCTTGGCTGTTGTAAATAATGCTGCAATAAAAATAGGCATGCATATATCTTTTTGAACTAAGTGTCTTTTTTTCCTTTGGGCAAATACTCAGTATTAGAATTCCTAGATCATATGTAATTCCACCTTAAATTTTTTGAGGAATCTCCATACTGTTTTCCACAGTGGCTGCACCAGCTTATGTTCCCATCAACTGTGCACGAGGGTTCCTTTTTCTCCACATCCTCACCGACACTTGCTGTTTCTTATCTTATTGATTTTAGCCATTCTGACAGGTGTAAGGTGATATTGTGGTTTTGATTTGCATTGCCCTGATGATTAGTAATGTTAAATACCTTTTCATGTGTCTGTTGGCCATCTGGAAGTCTTTTTTGGAAAAAAGTCTATTCAGGTCCTCTGCCTATTTTCATCAGATATTGGTGGGTTTTTTTCAGTTTTGTTTTTGTTTGTTTTTTTGGTATTGAGTTTCATAAGTTTTCCATCTACTTTGGATATAGCAAAATATCAATAAATACCAGTATCAAATATAGCAATCGCAAATATCTTCTCCTATTTAGTGGGTTGCCTTTTTGTTTTGTTGATGGTTTCCTTCACTGTGCAAAAGCTTTTTATTTTGTTAGAATCCCAATAGGTTATTTTTGCTTTCGTTTCCCTTGCCTGAGGAGACATCCTCTGCATGATTTTTAACTTCTCTCTAGCATCCAATTACAAAATTACATAATTACAAATATGTAATTATTTTCTCCTGTCTTTAAAAACTATCTTTTGACTTATTTTCTCCTCCCTTTTCTTTCACAATAAAACTCAAAAATGTGGTATATGTTCTCTTTAACTTTTCTCATTTTTTCCTGAAGAGACTGTAGCCAGACTATCACTGACTCCATTTGCCCACAACTCCACTTCGAGGTCACCAATGAAGCTACATGTTGTTAAATGCAATGATCAGTCCTGGGTTCTCATCTTACTTGACCTTCCAACTACATTTCACAAGGAGGATCACTTCCTCCTTCCAGGAATACTTCCTGCACTTCCAGGCCACCATACTCCTGATTTTTCTCTCACTGTCCTTGCTGATCTTTTTCTGCCTGTTTTGTTGGTTCCTTCTCATCTTCCTAACCTCTAGGACTTCTTTTTTTAAATCTTCATTCATTCCTTGGGAAGTTCATCTAGTTTCTTAGCTTGAAATATCATCTCTATGCTGATAGCTCCTAAATGTATAACTGCAGGCTATCCTTCTTTCTTGAGCACCTAGGAAGGATATCTCAATATCCATTCAAGAATACTGCTTCAATAATTGTCCCCCTTTGTCCTACATCATGTATTTTTGTTTTCCACTAGATCATTCCCATCACATTAGTGATGTTCTCTCTTACAGTTTAAAACAAAAACAAAAAACCTTTGATCTCATTTCCGTTACCAATTACTTACTCATTTCTCTGCTATCTGCCGAAAAACTTGAAATAGTCTATACTCACTGCCCCACTTTTGCCAGTCAATTCCTCTTACAGCCACTCCAATCAGGCTCTTGTCCCTGCCTCTTCACCAAAACTGCTTATCAACATCACTTCCGATGACCCCTATGTACTAATGGCAGGGATCAGTACTGAGTGCTCATTCTACTTGAATGGTAGCGTTACTTTCTAATGGTAGCAAGACACAACTTTTATGCCCTCCTCTTTGATACATAATTTTCTTGGCTTTTCATTTTGGCTTTCAGGTCAACACTCTTGGATTTTCTGGTCCACCTTTATTAGTTTTCTTTTTCTGGTTCCTCAACTTCTCTCCATCCTCTTAGTGTCGGAGAGCTCCAGAATTCAGTGCTGGTCCTCTTCTCTCCTCTGTCTTCCTATATCATTTCAGCCAGACTCATTTTAAATATCATCTCTATGCCCACAATGCTCCCATTTATATCAGCAGTCCAGCCATCTTTCCTCAACTGCAGGCTCATATATCCAATTTCCTAATCTGTAGCCCCAACTGACTCACTAATAAGCATTTCCAACTTAACACATCCAAAACTAAGCCCTTAATCATTCTGCTCAAACTTACTTCTCCTACACCTCTATTCCCTTGCTCAGGCCAAAGTTTTGGGAGTCATTCTGATTCCTCTCTCTTTCATACTCTACATCCACCCATTGGTAAATCCTGTCAGCTCTACCTTCAAGCTACCTGGAGTCTGACCACTTCTCACTATCACTACTGCCATCACTCTGCCATCACTCCAAGCCACCATTATCTCCCACATAAATGATTACAACAGTCACATCACTGTTCTTCCTGACTCTACCCTTAGTCTTCTACAGTCTGGTCAGAGTGATCCTTTCTATTCTTAAGGTAGATCTTATTACTGCTCTGTTTCAAACTTTCTGTTGACTTCCCATCTTACTCTGAGTAAAAGTCATATTCATTACAATGACTTATAGGGCCCTATAATCACCCTGCCATCACCCTTCCTACCTCGCCTACTATGTCTCTCTTCCTTGCCCCTGGCTAAAACCTGGCATGTGCCTGTCTCAGGACCTTTAAACAAGCTGTTCCCCTGCCTGGAATGCTCTTCCCCTGGCGTGTGCTTGCTTTACTCTTGTCATCTCCTTCCGACCTCTACTCATCAACTTCTCAGTGATGCCATTTTGGTCCCCACACCTATTCTCTTTTCATGGTTTTTTTTTTCCTCCTTAGCACTTATTACCATCTAACATACTATGTAATTAGTTAATTTATTTATGCATTAGCATTTTCCTTTCAGCAACATGAAATTTCCACGAGGGCAAGCTTTTCATTTTGTTTCGTTCCTTACTATATGTACAATGCTGTATCTAGGTATGTAGATATGTACCCTACCTAGAACAGAGCCTTCCACATAGAAGATGCTCAATAATCATTTGATGAGTAAGAAAATGGCATCTCCAATCATGATCTCTCCAATCAACCTTCATCTTGTCTCCAGAGTGATATAATTAGTAGAAGATAAATCTGTTCACCTTAATTTTCAGCTTAAAACCCTTCAATGGGTCTGCAGAGTTATAGCTGATGCAAATTGAAATGTCTTCCGTAGCCAGGCATATCCTATCAATTTGATGAGGAAAGTTTATTCATGTGGGGCAGGGGAAGGGAGGATAAGAAAAGTGGAGAGGCTATGAACCACCTAAAGACATTCGATCCAGTTATTTTAACAAACTGTGCCCACTACTTGGCAGCCCCTGTACATAGAATAAAGAACCATCTCCACAGCCTGGCTTGGTAGGCACGAGACAGGCCTGCCATGATTACTCCCTCCTGAGCCCTATAACATCAGAGAAAACAGACTATGCATATCCACAAACCGAGTGGTTGCAATGCAATCGAACACGTTGCTTTTTCATTATTAAATAAACAGACGAGGAAGCAAGATGTCACTGTTGGCATTGTCTGAAATTATATCTGGAGCCCAGATGTTTGAACCAGATGACTAAAATTGCCAAAGGCAATTATGTGAGGTAATTATACCTGAGTTTCAGGGTAACATGACTGGGGATCGAATTCAGTGATTCTCATCTGTCAGGAACTTACCTTGGACAGGAAGAGCATCATCATCGCCACCAACTTGGGCTTATTTCTTGTTCCTCAAGGAACCAGAAAGACTTGAGATGTGCACTCACAGAACTTCCCTCATCCTGAAATCTCCTGGAGTACTCTGCTGAGAATGCGTCCTTTGGACTCAACACAGTAAACTGTACTTCTTTCACGATTTCTATGTCAGAGTGCTCTAGACTAAGTCCTCCGTGGGACTTTGACAATGGCATACAAGATTTCCATGATATAACCAATGTTCACTTGAATAGACTTATCCCTCAACAGTCCCAACACACACTTCACTTACTATTACTACCAAAGATCCATCCTCCCCTGTCATAGGACCTTTATAAATTCCTAGAATGTCCTTCCCATCCACACATTCCAGCCAAAGGGCTCCACCCAAGAATCAACTTCTCTAGGAATCCTCTGCAGATCCACTCAAGCCAGCTAATTACTTCTCTTCTCTTTCCCTGCACTATGCCCCATATATATCTCCCTTCCTGTCTTCATTTTATTAATTGCAATTACTGTTTTATCTCAATTCCATAGGGGTAGTAACCATGTCTAATGGATCTTTGAATTACTGATGCCTAACCTAGTACCTGGCAATTATGAAGCACTCCAATGTCTTCTTAATTTAACTTAATTATAATTAGAAAAGAGTGATCTGGTCACTGTGACTAGAGTAAGGCTTCATAAGTGCTGGGAGGGAAGGAGGAGTTGGAAAGAGGGAAAGAGAACATAGAGAAAAAGAGATCCAAGTTATATTACAAAATTTTTTTTCATATTTCACATAAAAAAGGCAGTACTTTGCATTGGAAAGAATGCTACAATGTGTCCATTTTTTCTTTGCCATCATGGGCAGAATGTGAAAAACTCTAAATTCTCAACATTATTCAATTAAAACTTAACTCCCCCGCCAAAAAAAGAGTATTACAATGAATCCCTATTTGTTGATGCACCCTTAAAATTTTAAAAGGCAGTCTAGTATAATGATTGATTGTAGTCAGGCAATGAGAGCTCATTCACTGCACAGTGACCTAGTCCTTCTGTGAGCTAATCTGACAGAATATTTATATTCTAACTAATGCAAATTAGCAATAAAAACATTAAGATTCTCAAAAAATAAACTGCTGCATGATAGTAAACACAGAAAATTCACATAAGAAATATATATAAGTTTAAACTGTTAAAAATATTCAATCCCACCACCACCACCAAAAAAATACAAATTGAACCAGTTAAAGTCACTTAAAACCTGTTAAATCAGCAAATTTTCGTTCACATTATTACCACCTAATGCTAGTGGATATACTGTTGATTCGTAGCAGAGATAGCTGGCATAAATCTTGTGAAAATTAATAATGAGAAACCTTCCAAAAATGGAGTCAGGAGGTTTGGGAAGGGGTACTCCCACGCCTTGACACTCTTTTTTTTTTTTTTAATTATTTTTTGATTTTTTAATTAACACATAATGTATTATTTGCCCCAGGGTACATGTCTGTGAATCACCAGGCTTACACATTTCACAGCACTTACCATAGCACATACCCTCCCCAATGTCCATAACCCAGCCACCCTATCCCTACCTCCCCACCCCCCAGCCACCCTCAATTTGTTTCGTGAGTTTAGGAGTCTCTTATGGTTTGTCTCCTTCCTGATCCCCTCTTGTTTCATTTCCCTCTCCCACCCCCCACAACCCCTCACCCTGCCTCTCGAATTCTTCATATCAGAGAGATCATATGATAATTGTCTTTCTCTGATTGACTTACTTCACTTAGCATAACACCCTCTAGTTCCATCCACGTCGTTGCAAATGGCAAGATTTCATTTCTCTTGATGGCTGCATAGTATTCCATTGTATATATACGCCCTGCCACTCTTAACCGACGGCAGGCCCAATAGGAAGAGAAGGACTTGACCCTGCACATAGATGCTACTTTGCTGTCCCAGCCAACGCAGACACACTTTCCTATCCACCGACCCACTCAGTGACTCAGCCAATGAGAAGCCACCACACTTGGAACCCTGTTTACTCCAGTGGACTTTTAGTTAATAACAGCCTTCCCAGCTGACACCTTACCTCCTTAAAAGAGTGTACCTTTGTTCTCCAGACTTCCTATGGTTTTGCCACAGCTTGTTTGTCCCAGATGGCAATTCTCTTTTATTCCTGAATAAACCCATCTTTTGCTGGTAAAATAACTGGAAGCATCTATTTTTAAGGTTGACAATCTACAGGAAAGCAATCTGAACCCGTTGCTGATGATTTATCATTAAGAAATTTTCCACCTCTTCCTCTTCAAGGAGGTGGTGGAGCAGGTTGGTGGCCATGGTCTTGTGGCAGATGTAGAGATGCAGATATTTGTGAAGACCCCGGGGTCAAGACCATCATCCTTGAGGCTGAGCCCAGCGACACCACTGAGGATGTCAAAGCCAAAATCCAAAACAAGGAGGGCATCCCACCTGACCACTCTCATCTGATTCTTTTGGGCAAACAGCTGGAGGATGGCTGCACTCTCAGACTACAGTATCCAGAAAGAGTCCACCCTGCACTTGGTGCTTGGCCTTCGGGATGGCATCAAGCCTTCCCTCCACCAGCTGGCCCAGAAATACAACTGCCACAAGACGATCTACCTTAAGTGTTATGCTCACCTGCACCCTTGCACTGTCACCTGCCATGAGAAGAAGTAGGGGCACACCAACTACCTGCACCCCAAGAAGAAGGTCAAATAAGGCCCCTCCACTGGCTCTTCTTTTGCTGGCAGGGCAGCCTCCTGCCAAA
>CM052884.1:52792639-52803046 GCA_028534135.1 Potos flavus | reverse complement strand
TATAGAAATATAGTCATCCTAAAAATTCCACAATGACTGTTCATCATGGAAAAAATACAATAATAGTAATAATGGTTAGTATTTATTGAGCATTTACTATGTGCCAGGTACTATGGTAAGTATTTATTTTTATTTTCTTTTTTTTTTAAGCAGGCTCCACACCCAGCATGGATCCCAGTGTGGGACTTGAACTCATGACCCTGAGATCAAGAACTGAGCTGAGATCAAGAGTCAAACATTTAACTCACTGGGCCATGCAGGCACTCCTATGGTAAGTATTTCACAAGCATTGTGAGATAGGTACTAAATAGGGTTTCCAGATTTAGCATATAAAAATATAAAGTGCAAAGTTCAATTTGAATTTCAGATAAACAATAGGCATTTAGTGTACATCCGTCCCATGCAATATTGCTCATCTGAAATTCAAATTGAATGGGGCATCCTATATTTTATCTGAATCCTGGCAATCCATTTTATTGATGAGGAAACTAAGACACAGAGATCGCCTAGGGACATACAGCTAATGAGCAGTGATAAAATACTAAGCATACGAAAAAAGTAGAATGGAAACTTTTGTGTCTGCGTGATTATAAATGGGTAAAACATATGCATGCCAGGGATCACGGCTGAGAGGAAACCATGACAGATGACAACACTGCCACCAAAGTCTCCGGAGCACTTGGTCTGGGCACCTTGCTACAGCAGCCTTCCACTCCTATTTTACAGCCGAATAAACTGAAGAATTAAACACTGTGCTCAAAGTCATAAAGCTAGTAAGAGCAGGATCAGATTCTGACTCTAAAGCTCTTGCTTTATTCTACTTTGTCATCTGGATTTCCCGGGTGAGTTTTCTTTTTTCCCCTTCAGGTGCAGTTCCATCAATGTTGATATAGAAGTTTTTGTGTGATAAAGTACATGCACAAGGACACATGAATATTTCAAGGAGATCTGCAAAACCTAGTCATTAAGGGTTTGCTTTGGTTTAAAGCCGTTTCTAGAACCCAATAAAACACTTAGAAGAAAAAGTCATGATGCACATTACGGCTTAATTTGTGATTTCTTTTTTTTTTTTTTTAAAGATTTTTTAATTTATTTATTTGACAGAGAGAGAGAGATCACAAGTAGGCAGAGAGGCAGGCAGAGAGAGAGGGGGAAGCAGGCTCCCTGCTGAGCAGAGAGCCCGATGCGGGGCTCGATCCCAGGACCCTGAGATCATGACCTGAGCCCAAGGCAAAGGCTTTAACCCACTGAGCCACCCGCGCCCCTTAATTTGTGATTTCATTTAGAAAGTAGAAACGCATACTCCACATTTTTCCTTCTAAAAGTGAGATTGCTCTCCCAAGTTATGCATCTCGCTAAGCTCCTTTTTCTCTATACATTTCAGCATGTGAACTTGTTAGTTGCTTCCAGTAACTCAGTAAAGAAAGGATTCTGAATTTTTGCAGGCCAATCATATAGGAGAGCACACATACACACACAAACAAAAAAGTGCGAATATGTTTTCACAGTGAAAGCAATGCCTACACTCTAGCCATGATAGGAAATTTTAGGTGATTTCCCTTAGGTATTGGCTTAATATTTCCTTAAGAGGTTAGCCCACATCAAAAAGTTTGTGCTTTTGATTGTTTATTCTGAAAGAGGCAGCTGGCCACAGGGCTGCCTGCGATGCCTTTACCACAGTTTGCTTTTGTTTTTTCCTCTTGATAAATACCTCATGACTAAACCACTCACTGGTCCATGCAGAAGAGTCCCACAGAGATGAAAACACACTTGTTTAAATAAAATATTTATGAAGAAGCCCTAAAATGTCACTGAAGTAAATGCAAATTATCTTCACATATTGTGCATCCAATATGCCACTCGTTCCTTAGAAGACCATTTCCTGATTGCAATTAACATTAATTTTTAAAAATTAATCCCATTGTGCATAATCATCCCACTGTCTATTCATAAAAAAACCTAGTGTTTTAAGGTTTACTCTCTTTCGACTATCTTTGAAAGTTTTAATAAGACTAATATTTAGTCTTGAGGATTATTTTGAAGATTTTTCCTCAGAAACTATAATTATTATTTTATATGTACATCTTCTAATAAGTGATTTCATTCTAATTCAATACAAGGTGACATTCATGAAGGTTCTACATTCTGGCCTTTTAATGAAATACTATCTGGACACAATTTTCTCAGTTCTTTTTTTCCCCCTCCAAGTCAGGTGAACATAATGGATTCTCATTATATTTTTATAGAACCTTCAAAATAAAAATTTTAAGTAATATTATCAAAAGAAAGTTAAGAACCGGTCGATGTAACTGTTACAGGGCCCCTGATTTTCGATACTATCTTTCCTAATTTTTCAGGAAAGAGATATGAGCTGAGAAGACGAGGTGGTTTCATCCTCTGCTAGATGGTCTTGACAGCTGTCCTCCACTTGGCTACACTTTAGAATCAACAGAGGAACTTAAAAAAGCATGCGGATACCAGGCCCCACCCCCAGAAATTCAGATTTAATGTGTCTAGAATAAAACTCAGTCATTGGTAGCTTTTTGTTTGTTTTACTTTTATTTGTCAGAGCTCCCTAAATGTTTTTAACGTGCAGCCCAGGTTGAAAACCATTTGTCTAGAAAAAGCTTTCCTAAGAGGGTTAATGTCCACTTGAAAAGAGGAGTCATTAGTCATTAATGATGAGCCATAAGGCTCTGCTTCATACCCAGACCAGAAAAATGAAGAAAAATCTCTAGAAATACAAAGCTGCAATGCCAATGTAAACCCAGTATCCTGAACAAAAAGAAAGCATAATCTATAAACTAAGCTGAGTCTTCATAACTGCATAGAATTTAACCAACAGTTAAAGATTAAATCCTTCATAGAAGAACAGGATAGACAAAGTAGGTCTGAAGAGGGCTCTTATGAAAAATACCTAGGAAATTTTCATTGACAGTAACTCTCAGATTCTTAGTACATGAGATGTGTTTACCCAAGAAGCTACTTTGACTTAGACTCAACCCTTTCTCAATGGAACCCCTGGCCTTGCTGCTAGTTTAGCTCTGAGCTTCAGTTTTCACTCGTACGTACAAATCTCTCTTAGCCACACTTCTCCAACTTGAACGTGCCTACAAATCACCTGAAGATCCTGTGAATACACAGATTCATATGCAGCAGGTCTGGGTGAGGCCTGGGAGTCTGCATTTCTAATAAGCTCCCGGATGCTGCTGATGCTGCTGGCCCGCAGACAACACTGGGAGCAGCGACGTCTTGGAAGACATCATAAGGATTAAATGAAATGACCTACATAAAACACTTGGCACAGATGTGGCTGGCATCCTACAGAAGAAAAGACATACCAAGGAAAATAATAAAACGTGGTGAAAACCTAGATGTCACATGATCCAATCCTCCGTCCTTTTCCAGATGTGGAAACAGCAAGTTAAGAAAAGTTAAAATCTCTGCCCCTTGACAGCCAAAGGAAAAAAAAAACCATTGTTTTTAACTGCAAAAGAGTGCAACCAAGGTCCACGAGTGGCAGTTAAATAGAGCTCTTCATTCCACACCAGGAAAAATCTTTTAACAATAAATGCTGTCCTACAATCATTTGGCCCTCTTGAGGAGAGAGTGTGAAGTCTCCAGTTACAAAATATGAGCACAGACCAGTTGCTGATGTGAAAGAACACATTCATGTTTCAGGTGACTGTTGAACTAAGAGATATCACACACTTAATATGTACAAAAATATTTTTTTAATTAAAATAGAAACCTCATCTCCTTCCTCACTCCAACTCTGCTCTTCCTGAAGTCTTCCCCTCTGCAGTAAATGGAGTTACTTGGGTCAAAGAGCCTCGGAGTCGTTCTTATCTCTTCTTCACTCACCCCTCCCATCCATTCCATCAACAAATCCTCGCACTGTTACCTTCAAATGTGTCCACAGCCCAGTTACTTCTCACTCCCTCATTACAACAACACTGGCCAAGCCGCTCTCCACTCTGTCCGAATCACTATAACAGCCTCCTGACAAGTTTCTCCGTCTTTGCCCTTGATCGTCATTGCATTTTCTCAGCAAGCAGCCAGAGTGCTTCTTCTCCACCCCTTCCTTCTCGTTGGGAGTAAAACCCAAAGTCCTTCTACAGGCTGACAAAGCCCTGCGTGATCTCTCCCCTCCAGCCCTCAACCACATTTCTAGTCATTCTCAATCTTTTTCTCTCTTCAGCCACCCTTAAACTCACTGTTCTTGAATCACATCAAGGACGCCCCTATCTCAGGACCTCTGTCCTTGCTCTTCCCTCCATCACGAAGGCTATACTCTGAGATTTGCAAGTGTATGCCCCACATTGCCAATAAATGAAACAATATAAAGACACTTCATGTTGGATTCTAACTGCTCTCTATGGAAAAAGAAAAAGTGCCCACACTCAGCTTAAAGACCAGCACTTTACTTTACATAGCTGGTACAGATGAAAGGCTGGGTGAGGTGTTCCAGTTCCAATTGTGACTCAGCTTCACTTTTAAAAATTGCTCTTTCATCAAATCCTCTCTTAACACCAAGTCAGGGAAGACTAGGGGCTGTATTCCCACCTCAGAGCACGGCAACAACCTGGGCAGAGGATAACCCTTCCTGATGGCCCACTGGTCTGTGCCCCAGATGTAGTACACCTCTGAAGAAATGAACAAACATCCTAGATGCAGTGTCCTTCTGGTGCCCACAAGGAATTATGTCCGTTTTCTTCTTTTAATACCAAAGTTCTGCAGTTGAGCTTGAGAAAACTGAACTACTTCGGAGTAGCCATGGTGGGACAACGGACAGAGAGCGCTGGTACATGGCGTTCAAGTGAGTTTCTCTGCAGAAGAGGAAGTCATCCGCTTCCAGAGAGGACTGGGCCAGGGACCCACATCCCAGGGCCTCGGTGTGTGCTTATTCTGGTTCACACCAGCCAACGGCAAGGGCACCACGCACAGTGTTGTGCAATGCAAGCTACTCCAGCCGCTCAGCTTTTAGGGCTCGAAATGAAAGCTACTCTTGGTTCGGACAATCAAACAGCATCAGAGGGATGGAGATAAATGCATCTAATGTAGGAATTACTGCGGGCCACAGGAAGGAGGGAAGTGAGGAGAGATTCTGGCCTGAGCTGAAGTGCGCTGAGAGAGAGGATGCACTTCAGCTGTGCGCGTTGGCCTCAGCCCCTCTCGCCCTGCGCTCACAGTGCCCCCCACTCCTGCCTCACGAGCAGGCTACTTCCAACCCGAACCAAAGATCCAGAGGGACACGGGCTACCGAAAAGCCACTGTGAAGCAGTGAGGAAAGCATGACAGTGCTTTTGGGAACTCAAAGACTAGCAAAAGGCGTGCTCTTAACTGTGGCTCTTTCTCAGCCAAGGAATCAGATTTGTTTCTTGCAAGGAGTTTTTTTCTGTGACTTTTGCTCAAGGGTGGCCAGGTACAAGTGTTGAGGAAAGCCCAAGAACATGGAATCCGGCCCATGTATGAAAAGAAGCAGAGGCATAAAATCGGCCAGAAAGATGTGAAGTGTTAAACAGGAGAATCAGCAAGAGGCCTCGCTCATCTTCTCTTTTAAAGCCAAAAGCAACTATTTCCTTATGTGGGATAACAATGGAAACTTATGGAGCAGTCACAGGCAAGGAAGTGGGGCATTTCAACACTAGCACTTGCTTTGGGTGAAGCATACTAAATAATTTTCTTGTTCCTGAAGCTTCAGGAGAAAACTTTGCTCACTTAGGACATCATCCAGGACTCCCAGCTGATGAAATAAGGAGCTCTGATTCCCATCTGTGGTCTCTGCAGCACATCACAGCCAGCAATGAGCCACACAAAGGCTGGGCATTGACCCTCCAGGGAGATCATTTGGGATCAACAGTTATTTCTTGACTTAATTCTGCACTTTGAAGTAACACATTAGGGATCATCCAATAAACCTAATTAATGTAACCACAGGCAATGGGGAACAATAATCTTTCTTTTTCAATAGAGAAATAGATTTCAAATAGGGAAAATCTGATATAAACTTTTAGCAGATGATTTCTCTTCACCTCACAGACACATTTTGAATATGCTATCAAGGAAATGCTATTTAAGTCAGGCTTTGTGTATATCTCTTTATAAGTCAAATAATTCCCTAACTTATCCTTTGTATAAGTAGACTTTAAATAACATATATATATATAATATATAATGGATTGGCTTAAAATAGGCAAATTTGTACTGGATAATTTGCACAGCAATAGCTCATTTCCAATATTTATACACAGGAATATCAGGGGCAAAGGCCATTTTCTCACCCCATCTTTAACTCAGTACTTTTTTTTTTTTGGCTGAGAGAATATTCGAGAAAATGATTTCTCCAGGTAAGAAGAATCTCAAGTAAACATATGGAAGCAATGTGTCTTCCAGTAACCAGGAGTGGAGGAAATGTGGGAGACCCAGGGCCCTTAGGGAAAGCAAATGGCTCCACTAAAACTCCTTCTTCCAACCTTAATTGGTCAAATGCCAAAATAAACGAACTTTCCAAAGTTAGGAGCTGTGCAACTTTCACTAGAGATAACTGCAGGTGCCCCAGCCGTGACCAGCGAGCCCACCGAGCGGGGGGTGCCCGGCGGCGGCAGCTGATACAGTCGGGCGCCCAGGCCCAGGCCGCCTCCACGCCAAACGACCCGCCGGGAACCGGTTCAGGCCCGGCTGCCCAGGACCGGGAGCTCCTCGTCGCCCGCCCAGCGCCAGATTCCGCCCCGCCCTTCCTACCCCAGACCAAGGAAGCGGGATTCAGCCGCAGCTGCGGCGGTCCCTAACTCCCAACTTCCCAGAGTTTCCTCCGGCCTCGTCCCCCTTCCCACCGCTGGTGAAGCGGCCGCGGCCTCCCCTCGCCCGGAGCGCAGAACCTGGGAAGTGGAGCGCGGAGCGCAGAGCTCGGGAGCCGCCCCCTGGAGCCCCGGAGACCGGAGCGCAGGTGGCGGGCGTGGTCGCTCCAAACCTGCCCCAGCCTCCCCGGACTCGGCCTCCGCGCAGCGGTCTCTGCCGGCGTCCCCGCCCGGGTCCAGCATCAGGCCACGGCGCGCCGCTTCCCGATCCCCTCCTCTAGCTCGGCGGCCACCCCCCTCCTCGCCCCAGTCCGCGTCGCTCTTCTGCCTCAGGGCCCGGTGCGGCCCCAACTCCCAGCCCAGGGCCCTCCGGTCGCGCCCGGCGGCGGCGGCGGCACTCACCTGGGTCTCGGAGACGGGGTCTGGCGCGGTCCCGCAGGTGGTAGATGAAATCCTGGCAGCTGTCGTGCTCCAGGGCCCCACGGGCACAGAGCTCGGCCAGCAGCTGCAGCGCCTGGTGACAGAGCGCGTCCCTGGCCCCGGGCATCGCCCCCCCGCATCCTCGGACCGCGCCGGGCAGGCGGGCGCGGGAGACAACCCTCCGCCTGCCAGCTCAGAGCCGCCGCCTCCGGGCCGTCCGCACTCGCCGTCAGGGAGCCGCCGAGGAACGGCCCGAGCCCCAGCCCCGGCTGACCCGGCCTCCCACCGGTTGCATGCAGCTCCTCGGCAGCCGGTCGGTCGGGCTTTCTCTCTCTCCCGCCCGGCCGCTCCGTCCCTCCCCCGGCACGGAGGGGAGGCGGCGCCGCACAGCCCCACGCGCCTCTCTCCCGGCGCCCCGCCCGCCACACGCGGCCGCCGGGGGGCGGGGCCCGGTGAGGGGCGCGCGCCGCGGGCCGGGATCCCGGTGGACCCGGCTCCCCGGCTAGCCGCGGACGTGGGGCGCTCGCCCGCTCCTGGAGGAGCGCGGGGCTCGGCTCGGGACCAGGCGCTCAGAGCGGCTGCGCCCAGGCTTGGAGAGTGGGAGCGAGGCGCGCTCCGGGCATTCTCTCCAGCCCGCCCCTCCGTTCTCAAGCAAACCAACACCCTCTACCACCGTCCTTCGCTGCCTGCGTTCAAGGCGCGCGTTGGGTGCGTGGCGCGAAAGGTGCAATTTGGACCACACCCGCCCGATCTGGAGAACCGAGTCCTGGCTTCGAACTTGAAAAAGCGCCGTCTGGGCAAAACGCATGGGCCTAAGGGTGCTAGATCCCCAAATGCGGGTTCGGGGCCAAGATCTGCCAACAAAGGAAGGATTTCCCAAGGGCAGGACCTTTTCGACCACGGTGGTTTGGGAGACGGTGAAGGCTTGCTTGTTAGACTAAGGTCAAATAAATGGCTTCTGAAAAAGAAGCCGGGACGAAGATCCTGGCTGATTTTCTAAACAACTGATTCGAAATCCGGGGATTGCCAAAGTGTCTCCCATATCCACCAAGTTAGAGTATCACAGAACCCGAGGTTTTTGGAAGGGAACTCTGGGCACCTCTCATACACCCACCTCTTCAGCATCTCAGGCAATAAGCCCAGAAATAACTTTGAAGTACTGAAATCCGGGGGGGGGGGGGGGGCAGGAATGCATGGCACTGAGCCACAGCCTTTTAGATATATAATCTCATTTAATTCCCTTGATAGCCCAGCAAGGTCTATATAATTGTTATTCTCATTTTACTAATGAAAAACCTGAGACTCAGAAAGGCATCACCTGCCCAAGTTCATACTCGGGGAGGCAGGGTAAGGTATTATTATAATAGTAATAATAAAAATTATTATTATTAGCTTTAAGTAAAACTAGCGTCCAGGCCCTACACAAACAATTATGGTTGACTCTCTACAGCTGGCATTCAGCCATAGGTCGTGCTGTTGCTAGGGACACCTCACAGCAAATCATACTGTGTGGTAAGGTATTTCAGGATGCCACAGAGTGTTCGCCCAACAGACAAGCTTTGAAATCCTGCTGTGAATGGTGCCAGGGCCTCAAGAATCTGATCAGAACAGTAGAGAAAATGCAGAGTTATAAAGATAACTGCAGACAGTGAAAAGAGAAGTAGACTCTCGGCCCTGGGAAAACTAGGAAGGAGATGAAGCCAGCTGAAAGGGACCCTGTGGAGGGGGAAGAGCAGAAGCTGGTCCCTGAAAGGAGGGAAAAGACGATGTGACAGTGGAGGGGGAACCAGAGAGAGTGGGATGCTAGGGCTTCCATAGTAACGGTGGGGACGAGGGTGTGTGTTCAAGCGTGGAGGAATGTACCACTGATGTGACTACTTCAAAGAGGAACTGAAAGTGGTAAGTCCAGTCAAGAAAGTACTTTGATAAGCCAGGCAAGATATGATGAGGGCCTAGATCAGGCCAAAGGCACTTAGCTGATTGTCGAGAACATCTAAATTTGAAAAATATTTCAAGTATTAACTGACAAGATTGCACCCAATGGAATGAGACAGAATGAAAAACCTAGAAGTTTCACAGGCTGACCTGGGTCATATGTGATGAGTAATGAAAAATGCTTAGAATTGGAAGCCTAGAGTTAAGGAGGGGAGACTGGAAATCATCCAAAGAAGGATAGAAATTGAGTTGCCATGTTGGATGGATTCCTCCAGGCAAGGAGAGCTTGGAAAATGAGAGAGAGCTTTGTCATTTAAAATACTGTTCATTAAGGAGGAGATTGAAAAGTAGCAGTGATGAAGAAAACATTGGACAGAGGGGAGTCATGGGGGCCAAAGGAGGAAGAACATTTGATGGAGGAGTGATCTACAGCAACAACTGTTAACAGAACCTACAGAGACAAAAACTAAGAAATGCCCTTTGGATGTAGCAAGCAATAAGACATTCGTGATTTAGAGGGAATAGTTACTCTGGAACCAACCTTGTGGAAGTTATTTAAAATTTTTGTGTTAAATTTAAATTTTTAAATTTTATTTAAAATTTTGGTATTATCTCTGAAGAGATAATACCAATATGTGCATTAGTGAATTGTTATACAGATTACATAAAGTACTTGGAATAGTGCTGTCGCATAATTCGGGCTCAATCAATATACGTTTTTGTTGTTGCTGTTGTGTGTCTACTACAATGTACTAGATGCTAACTAATCGCACCTTTCTTAATTTGTTAGTGACAACATTCCTAAGTAGCAGGTGTTATTATTTCCTATTTTACAGGTGAAGAATGTGAAATCAGGTGGTTAATTAATTTTCCCAAGGACAGACTGATAGATTATTTCCAGAGACAGCCACAACTACCCCTCGCATTCCACATGTCCTTTTTCAGTGTGACTTTACCACTCCTTCAGTCAAGAAATTGAGTCTATTTCCCTTCCCCCTTGAATTAGGCTGGCCTGTGACTTACTTTAACCAAAGGAATATGTGAAAGTGATATTCTGGTGTCAGAATGGTGACTGGCAAGGATGTGGAGAAAAGGGAATCCTTGTGCACCATTGGTGGGAATATAAATTGGTGCAGCCACTATGAAAAACAAAACGGAGATTCCTCAAAGATTAAAATTGAAGGGCTGCCCAAGTGGCTCAGTCAGTTAAGCGTTCGGCTCTTGGTTTTAGTTCAGGTTGTGATCTCACAGG
>CM052884.1:52769898-52792539 GCA_028534135.1 Potos flavus | reverse complement strand
AGATTCAACTGGCACTTGTTTTTGGTGAGCCCATGCTATTTCCCAGTCATTACCGCTCCTATGAAATACTCCCAGACCTCCTGCTTAATTAATCCTGATAGGAATTCACCTCACACTTGCTTTAGAGCCTGCCACTAGGATTCATCTGGACCAGGAGACGGGAAGCAAGCTCATGTTCTGTGATAAGCATTCTCTCAACTTGGGCATCAATCTCCTTTTGAATCTGTGAGCCCTGTTTGAAGTGAATTTTTCCTGAGAGATGAAATTAAAGCAGATTTTGGATTGGGCAGCCCAACTTTGCCCATGCGTCCCTTATCATTACACCAACTGGCAGGTTGCTCTGGGATGTTCGAAAGCTTTACTCTTCCTTCTTGAGCTGTGTGGTTCCTTGCCAGTTTTATGATTGCTGGTTATAAAGCTATAACTCCAATTTCTTTGACTTTAAAGAAAGTAGAGATTTATTGGCTTCAGTATTTAAAACATACACCATAAAAGGAGTATATTAAAAGGAACAGAAGGCAATGTTCCGGGTCAGAGGGCCTGGCACTCCTCTGCTATCTCTTTTCAGTAGACATTCGTGGTTCTACATTTGTTCATCTTTTCTGAATGAGGACAGGCGAGAGAGCAGAGGTCAGATTTCTGCTGACTGACAAAAACCCACACCTAAGTCCCTTTTGCCACCAAATAATTTTTGTGTAAAATTTTTTGTGTCCCTGGAGCTGCCTTTCGAAGTGGCTGATGTCTCTCACTCTGAACAAGTCTGGGAAACTGCTGGAGTCACCCTGGATGCTGGAAAAAGAGAAGAGGATGATGAAGTCCAAAACTGCTAGGTGGTGTCACAGTGGTTGTGAAATAGCCAACTGGCTAAAGAGGTGTCAGAAGAAAAGATTCCAAATAGCCAATACCTTTCCTTGCCTTCCACATTAAACTCCCTTTCATCTTCAGTGTTAAAAATAGGTTGACCTGGACTCAAGTGCCTGCTTTTTAAGAAGAGGGGTCAATATGCATATTTATGGGCAAGAATGTAAGCATTAGGCACGTACGGAAGAGTTTCAACAATCCCTTTCTTGATCTTTGGTTAGCAATAAATGGCTTGGACAAAAATCTCTAGTTATACAAAAACACAGAGAGAGAAGGAAGGAAGAGGGAGGGAGGAAAGGAGGGAGGGAGAGAATCCATTTCATTGTCTCTCTAGCCTTATTCAGAAGACCTTAAGACTGTACACTTTTCTCAGCCTTCACTCTATCCAAAGAACCAAGCTTCAGGTTTTCTGCTGAAAAGTTCAGTATTTAATCACATTTAATCAACCAATCATATGTCTACTGAGTGCTCACTAAATGCAAAGGGTTTTGGAGAAAACTTCTGGGTTGAATATTAAATTTCCACACTTAAGCTTTCTTCTTGTATCTTTTATTTGTTATTTAAAACTTGACCCTCAGTACTGCTTCTACTTTGAGTTATCCCTATGGCAAATTTTCCGGTCTTCCTTTCCCTCCTCTAACCTACCTGCTCCTCATTCTCTTCTCTCTCATTTTGTTTCCATAAATCCATCCTGCGAAGCTTTTGTCAGGAAGCAAAGTAGAAGTTGGAATCCCAGAGGTCTCCTTCAAAACTTTCTTATGATTATTATTTTTACTATAGTTTTTTGAGCTCATGCCGTGTGCCAGACACTCTAAAAAATATTCTAAGTATATTGCTCATATGATCTCCATAACAACCATAGGAGCAGGGTATTGTTATTAACTATTCCTGCTTTTCAACTGAGGAGACATATGCACAGAATTTAAGTAGCCGGCCCAAGGTCAAAAAGCTAGTCAGTGGTCATGATGCGCTGTATGACTCCTGAGCCCTGCCTGGGACACTGTCTTCTTCTGCACGTGGGTACGCTGGGTCCAGGTGAGAGCACAGAGCCCACGTCCTGAGGCTGAATGAACCCAAAGGCCAAAGGCAGAACTGGCATTGTGCCTCCTGGTAGATGTGATCAGATCTACACCTTGATTTTGTTTTCTGCAAGCGAGGATGGGCAGGATCTGAGCAATGTACATTTATGTCCTGCGGGGTCTTTCCCGACTGGGGTAAGTGTTCATTTATAGCTGATGTTCATTGAACGATTGCTCCACGCCATATACTATATGCTGTGCTTCACATGCTTGGCTTAACTGAATCACCATTTGAAATAGTTGTTGTTATCGTCCTGACTTAAGAGATGGTAACCCCAGAACTCTGAGGTCTTAGTCACCTGCCTAAGGTGACACAGTTAGCAAAGGATGAAATGAAGATTCAAACCCATGTTGGGGAGATTCCAAAGACCAAAATCTAACTATCACACAATGTGCCCCCCTATGAATTTCTTATCAGAACTGCCTGGCAGGAGTTTTTGAGTTTTATGTATATTCTTGGAGACTCTTATGAGTCTCCAAGGATCCAAAAGGATCCTTGGACAACTGCAGGAAAACCAAATCCACACTGTAAAATGAATTACATGTAGCTTACTAAAGAACTGATTAAAGCCCAGGTGACTATATGATAAACTACAAGCAAAACTCTCTGATCTCCTATTATTCTGCTAGCCCACTCCCACCCGACTACGAAATCGATCCCACCATAGTCTGAGTGCATGCCCCTGGGTTTTCCCCTGGTATGCGTTCTCTCGCTACTTTTCTTCTGCACTTCTGCCTTTCACATCAACATTGCAATCACCTTTTTCAGTCACAGAGACCTCAACTTTTCCATCTGTAACTTTGATCAAAGTTCAGACTTTGCTTCAAGAGTTTCCTCTAACCATTCGGCTCAGGTCATGATCTCAGGGTCAGTGAGATCGAGCCCCATGTCGGCCTCCATGCTCAGCCTGGAGTCGGCTTGAGATTCTCTCTCTCTCTCTCCCTCTGCCCTTCCCCAGCTCTCTCTCTCAAATAAATAAATAAATAAATCTTTAAGAGTTTCCACTAACCAGACAAAAGTTTTCCTCCTATTCAATAAATGCAAAATAATTACTGTCCTCTACTGCACAAATACTTTTTTCTCCTCGTACGTGGGCAGTACTTGATTGTTTCTCTGTCGTCTCGTTTCTCTCATTTTCATATGGGTCTCTAAAATACATGGTGTGTGTGTGTGTGTGTGTGTGTGTGTTTAATAATCTCTGCTTTCTTGTTTGATAAAGAACTCTTTTCAGGACTTGGCCAGTAGAGGAACAGCCTCCCTAGATATATACAAATGTAGCAAATAAGCTATTTTTTCCCCTTTTGAGCCATGTTATTCCCTATGGAAGAGTATATGTTTCTGAAAAGTTAGAATTCTTCAGGTTTGTCAGGGCACAACAGTAAACCAGGGTGAGGGCTATTTCACATTTCTTGAAGGGTCTTTTGAGATCAGACATCTTCTGTGAGAGTGCAATGTATTGAAAGAAAGGGAAACTCATCAAGTTGAGATAATGAAGGTTTTGCGCAAAATCTGAACTTTAATGACTATAGATGGCCGCCTGGCTTTGAGGGCTTAATTAGAAGAAGAGGTGTACCTTTAAGATCATAACTTTAACTCTCATTGATTAAAGTAAAAGCACATGCCTTAATTTTCTTTGAGATCTAAAAAAAGGGGGTCATTATATATCAGTTGTCCTATTTGAAATAGTTCTATTTTAAGCAATATAATGTTATTTGTGAACTACTTTAAGGATACTGATTCAATAAAATAGCAAGAGGTAGTCTTGTTCATTTTTCGTTTTAAAATGGCTTAGGATATTAAAATATATATTCAAAGCTTGTTTTGTGAGTGTGTTTTTTGTTAGCCTTTTACTATGCCATTTTGGAGAAAAATGTCTTGCATATATTATTTAAGAAAGAAAAAGTAGACAAGTTTATTTAAGTGTTTTTTCTCCCTCAATTACATTCCTATTTTCCTTTGATTTCCAGTAGTTTTTAGGCTCAACTGGGGGTGAAACTCACTTAAAGTGAAGTGAATCTATTCTATGGAACTTCGAACACAGATGCAAGTTAAAAATGCAAAAGATGGCTGTTGCCTTTGAATACAGGGCTCCAGAGATAGAGTCGGGGAGGGGGAGAGGAATTTGGGCTGGATAGGCCTAATACCTGGGTATTCTCAAGACGTGGCAGCTGGGTACTCCAAAGTGAGTTATCTAAGAGAGACATAGAGCCCAAGATATAAGCCACAGCCTTTCATGACCTCATTTTTGAAGCGATGTACAATCACTTCTCTCATATTCTATTAGTTACATGAGTTAAATCCTGGTACTGAGTGTGAGGAACCACACATGTGTGAATCACAGAATGTGGGATCACTGGAGGCCATCTTGGAGGCTAGTCACCACAGCAGGAAATTCTCCAAACACAGTAAGAGTGTGTAAAACAAGCCTGATGATCAGAAAATAAAGTGTTCATAAGTGCAGTGCTTTCCAATCTCTTTCACATTGTGGCAGACGTGGAAAATGATGCTATTTATTCAGTAAGTTCAGGTTAACGGATGAGTCTGTCTGTAGACAGACCAACCCTGTGGTTTTGGCCAGGTCCATCCTCTCCTGGTTACACTACGGACTGAAGGAATCAGCATCTTTTACACCTATAGCCTATTTATGTGCTAAAACATTCTTCTCCCTTCTTCCAGTCTTGCCTCCTACAATCCTTCCTCCTCAGAGCAGCTATAGTGATCTTTTAATTCATTTTAATTCATGAGTTTAAATCACATCGATTCATTACTTAAACCTCAAACAGTTTCCAATTGCAGTGGAAATTAAGAATACAAACTCCTTTGTTTGATCTATAGTGTCTTGCAGAACTGAGCAGAATTCCCTCTACCTTTCTGATGCTATCCTGTACCAGTCTCCCCCTTGTTCAGTCTGTGTCAGACACATTGCTCTCTTCCTGTCCCCAAATACAATCAGTTTGTTCTTAGTTCAGTGATGTTTTTCACTTACTCTTTCCTCTGTCTTAGACACGTGTCCTCAGCTGGCTCCTTCCTTTTCTTAACATTGTAGCTTAAACATCACCTTCTTTGAGAGGCCTTCCGTGTTGATCCTATTTAAATGCCCTATTTCACACTAATCTATTTCCTTCTTTTCACCTATCACTATCAGAAACTATCTTGCTAATTCTACCAAATCACAAATACTTACTGAACACCTACTATCCACCAGAAACTGTTCTAGGTGCCACGTATCTGTTTGCTTGTTTTTACCCTGTTTTCATCCTTCATTACTCATGAGGTAAGGACCTTGTCTGTCATAGCTGAGAATCCAGAATCCAAGACAGGCCCTGACTCTTAAGAAGTACCCGGTGCATAACTGTTAAATGAAAAAAGGTGGACGATGACAGGCAGCACTCAAGCCAGATGGGCCAGGGTACTCATGACGGCATGGGTCAACAGCTCAGAACACATAAGAAGCAGTATCCTATGTCAAAGAGTCACGTGGATCATGAAATCCGAATTCCAGCTGAGCAGTCTGGATCTGGGTCTATGTAGGACAGGGAATAAGACTGTGGAGAACCAGAAGCAAGATGAGAGGAACTGGTTCATGGAATCAAAGTGAAGCTTGCCTCCATGGTCATCTCTTTCACTGTCTTGTCACTGCAGACCCAAGAGAGCAAAGTGCAATGACAGCTATTGAATAGTGTCCCCCCAAATTCATGCCCAGATGGAACCTCAAGAGTGTGACCTTATTTGGATCCAAGGTCTCTGCAGACATAATCAATTAAGGATCTAGAGGTGAAATCACACTGTATTTAGGAAGGACTCCTTCCAAGAAGAGGAGAGAACACAGGGAAGACGACAGAGACAAAGATGGGAATGAGGCCGCTACAGGCCAGGGAATGTCAAGGAATTGCCAGGAGTCACCAGAAGCTAGGAAAGGGCAAGGGAAGATTCTCCCCATAGCATGCAGGCAGAGTGTGGCCCTGCCAACACTTTGATTTTGAACTTCCCGCTTCCAAAATAGTGAGAGAATACATTTATGTTTTCTTAAGTCACCAAGGTTACGGCAATTGGTTACGGAAGCCCTGGGAAAAATATACAACAGCTATGCTGTTGTTGTTTTTTTTTTTTTTTTTTCTGGGCATAAAGTACGTGTTCAATAATTCAGCCAGGGAAATTTTTAGCCAACAACTTGCCCAGTGTTTGGCGTGATGATTTTAAAAATTCTTGTTGAAATAAATGTTCGACGACTGGATGACCTGGTATCATTTCAAAAAACCCCTAGGAGAAATCTATCAAAACTTTTCAAGGATTCTATGTGTGAATACGAAGAGTCAAAAACACCCTGAGGATCCTGACCTTTTCCTGCTGGCTGAAATAAAAATGCATTACCTTTGTCCATAAAATTATACAAGACCTCAGGTCAAAATAGATAAGAAAACAGGAAGGCTTGGGAACATGGCTGTAATTTTTATGCCAAGTTTGAGGTATTCTACCTTGAATCTGTGCCCAAGATTTGGTTCTTTACCACCTGCGCTGCTTTCTTGTGTAACGAGTACAGCCTTACGTCAATAGCAGAGCTGCCTGGACTATGTCAGATCACTTTAGGCTGATGAATTGAGCACCTTTTGGATAATTATGACTGTGTCAGTCACTGTGAGCTTTGAAAATGTATAAGATCAGCTCCTACCTTGTGGGACCTCCTAATTCTGGAGAAGGAACAGATAGTGGTACTTAGTTAAAACACAGACCATGGCAAAGTTGTTTATATATATATATGTGTGTGTGTGTGTGTGTATATATATATATAAAATTTTATAAAGTTATAATATTTACAAAGTATTATAAAGTATATTATTATATATTATATATATTATAAAGTATATATTATATATATTATAGTATATATATACTATATATGTTATAGTGTATATATATATATATTATAAAGTATAATATTTACAAAACAATGCAGAGGGATGGAGAGAATAATTCTATCAAGAAGCATTTGTCTAAGGGGTGCCTGGGTGGCTCAGTGGGTTAAAGCCTCTGCCTTCGGCTCAGGTCATGGTCTCAGGGTCCTGGGATCAAGCCCTGCATCAGGCTCTCTGCTCAGCAGGGAGCCTGCTTCCCCCTCTCTCTCTCTGCCTGCCTCTCTGCCTACTTGTGAGCTCTCTCTCTGTCAAATAAATAAATAAAATCTTTAAAAAAGAAAAAGAGGATTTGTCTAATATCTGGTTGTGTGACGATAAGTAAATGACATTCTGGACATAGGTATCCCATTGCCAAAATGCACGTGTTTGACAAGACGAGGTCCTTTTAGGCACTGACAGTATAACCTTGACCTTGGATTATCTGTTACATGTACATTGGTTTCATCTCCCCTGTTGGACTACGATGGGGTAGGAATCACGTCTCAGTCAGCCCTCTGTCCCGGAGCTCAGGGCACTGGCCCACAGTTAGGCACCCATTAAATGTATGCTAATTGGTTGAGGACTGAAATTCATCTTTCTCTCCTATTCTAATATCTCAGAATCAGGTAGAATTTCTTATTCTAAATTGAAAGATTTCAAATAACTGAATTTTTCTAAGATTTTATCTATTTCTTTGACGGAGAGAGAGAGCACAAGCAGGGGAAGCAGCAGGCAGAGGGAGAAGCAGGTTACTCACTGAGCAGGGAGCCCGACACAGAACTCGATCCCAGGACCCTGGGATCATGACCTGAGCAGAAGGCAGATGCTTAACCGACTGAACCACCCAGGCACCCCCATACTACTGAATTTAAAGACAAAAAAATAAATGCCTGCAGGGCGCTCCTTCTGGCCTAGCACTTGACCCTCATGAATCCTTACAAAGGGCTTGAGAGCAGCTCTGTGAATCAGTTTTACTTTGATAGTAATCTGTCAAAAAGCTCCCTTTCCTGAACTGATGTAAGCTCTGCACCCTCCATGATTCTCTCTGACTTAACACCTTGGGCAATGACCACACGTATGTGCCTGTATTTGTGAATGTGTCTTGAGGTGTGAGTGTTTATAGGTGACTAGAGAGAAAGAGTGTGCGTGTGTATACATTTATGTGCATGTGTATACATGCATACACGTATACACAAAACTTTAGAGTAAAAGTGACATTTAGTAGCATGGGCACGCCGGATGTGTGACAGAGACGAGGAGCGTGCACTTGTGTGTGTTGACTCGTTCTGTGAGAGGAAGGGGGTTCTCTATGCCCTGCAGAATTCCCTTGCCCCACTTCAAACCAGAAGCCTTCCTCCGAGTTAGCTGAGTTCAGCCCAAAGGAAAAGCTCTGTGGAGGTGGGGACTCATGCCTCTCGTTAGTCTTTGGGCCTCCATTCCCTCTTCTTTGGGGGCAGGAGTTGCTTCACTGTGAAGCTTTAGATAAATATGACCATGGAAAAGCGGCCACTCTCAAGGGTGTGGTTTTTGGGTGTTTTTAGAGTATTAAAAAATAGTAAGCGAGCAAGCTTGGCTTTCTCTACTGAATAGATAATGTTCTGCTGTTAGAAGAACTGTTGTCTGGAAACTTCTTTTTTTCTGCAGACGTTTGTTTTTAGTTTATGACCAGCTCTGCTCCCAGAGGGGCAAGAACATAAATCATCTGGTTTTCAAAAGAAAGAACCATAAAACAGAAAACAAAGGCCCAAAAAGCTGACTCTCCCCCCCCCGCCCCCAGTTTAAACCATTCTGTCTGAGTGAATATGTATGAGTTAAAGCCCAAGAGGGCTAACATGTAAGCAGGTCCAAGTCCAGGCCTCCAGAGACTATCCCAAGAGTGTTAATATTAATCTGGGATTTTCAGGGAACACAAAACAGCCTTCTGTCACACCACTTATGCTGTTTCTGGGTCAGGATGACTCCTGAGGCAAAAGGAACTCTGTACTGGGCAAGCTTAAAGTTTCTCTTCCTGTCCACCAACAACCCTCCCGTCCCCCATCATTTGCTGTTCTATTACAAAACTGATGGCCAACAGAGAGCAGACCCGTTTGTGGAGCTGTTGCTGTTCTAAGCACTCTCCAAGCATGGACTCACTGAATCCTCAAAATAACGCTATCAGATGCGTGCTATTATTATCTCCATCTTATAAGCAAGGAACATGAGGCCCGGATAGATTCAGTCACTTGTCCAAGGTGACACAGCCAGTAAGTAGGAAAGCTGGAGTTCCAATCCAGCCAGTCTGTCTGGAGACTGCTTTATTAACTGCAACCCCACACTATCTGACTAACCAGGCCCCTGTTACAGCCAGCTTCTAGACATAGATTTATCATGATAACATTAAATAAAATCACAATTTAAAATAGAACTTTGGCAACTATGTATTTAGATATTGATTGATTTTTAGGATGATAACAAGGTAAATATAAGGATAGGAAACACTGGGAATGTGTTGCAACAACCTTGGCTAAAATAAAAAAATATATACTGATGAGAATAAGGAAGCTTTCTCTGCCTCTACTCTTGTATACTATCAACCTGATATCTCTGGATATAGTGCTCCCCCATCTGTCTATATTATGCCCTTAGCTATGCTGAATCCTGGGAACTGAATTCCCTAAAAGCATCCAGAAAGAGATGTACTAATGAGGACACTGTTGCGTGTGGCTGGAGTGGGGAGAGGTCCAAGGAGAATGGTTCTTCGGCAACCTTTGGTAGGTGAATTCCCTAGACCTCTTGGATTCTCCTCACTCAAGGTCCTCTCTACACTCTGGCGATTGGCTTTATTTGGGATCTACTAGATTTTTTGAACAGTATTCCTGCGTAACTTTCTGTATTTTCAGGGTATGTCACTGGGAAGAAAGGGAAGATAAGTCAGGGTTGTCTTGCTAGGCTCCTCCTGAGCCTTTGAGTTGTCTGTTCTAAGACAGATTTACATACATATCTTACAAATCAAGTAGAATCAAGAAAGCAGAAGCTTTGTTATAACATCCTGTGGCATGTTGCTTTATACAAGGATGCATCCTTGAACATATCATTGCATTTCCTACACTCTGACTCTATTAAGCATTTAATTCCATTCAGAATTCCAAATCAGAGTTCTCTCCCAAATTTATCAACTATCTGACATACACTTGATTGTTTCTCCCACTGAATTAATTATCTGTTATTGCATAACAAATTACCCTAAAACTTAGGAACTTAAAGCAACAAACATTCATTTTCTAACCATCTCTGTAGGTCAGAAATCCAGGTGCGACTTAGCTGGCTCAAAGTGTCTTATGAGGTTGTAGTCAAGCTGTGGGTCATAGCTGTGGTCTCATCTGAAGATCTGAAAGGGGAGAATCCCTTTCCAAGTTCATGCATGTGGTTGTATGCATGGTTCAATTCCTTGCAGGCTGTTGAACTGAGGGCCTGAGTTTCTTGCTACCTAGTGGCTAGAAACCTCCTTCAATTCTTTGACATGTGGGCCTCTCCATTGGGCAGCTCACAATATGGCTGCTGGTTTTCCTCAGAGTGAGTGAGTAAGAGAGAATGCCTAAGATGAAATCTGAAGTCTTTTTGTAACCTAGTCTTAGAAGTGACATCCCATCACCTCTGCTGTATTTTACTTGCTAGAAGTGAACCACTAAATCTAACCCATAATCAAGGGGAGGGATTCCCACAAAGGTATGAATACTGAGAGGTGTGGATCACTGGGGTCTATCTTAGAGGCCACCCACTCACCCCTCAGAGCAGGATCATTCCAACTGGGAATTATTTATATTCAAGCATTTGCAATCTAGTACTTCCCAAATTCTCCATCTTTCAAGTCTTATCCTAATGTCCAAAAAAGATGGTTCATGCAGCCATCCTAAAACTGTACAAAATGCACCTACCTCTGCCACTGGTATTCCTTGGATTTCCAGGGAGGGCTTATGTTCTGATGTTATAGTCCATTCTGAAACCCACTGTCTTGTCACAGCCTGTTCCTGAAAGGTTTTCTTTGCTTCTGGGTCTGCGTAGACTCTTTCCCTCCTCCTTCACACCCACAAAGTACCACAAACCAGATTATTTTAGAGAACAGATTTCTACTGAAGGTTTAGAGACATTAGAAGGTAATTCTAGTCAGTAAAGGAAATACCCTCAAATTTGATAGCAGACATCATTGTTCCTAGAAATATATTAGCTGTTCTCCATTCTTAAAACTTTCTCACTGGCTGGAACGCTCTGAGCTGGCTTACCCTCCTGACATGTTTGCTGGGGCTACACTCCCTCCAGCTCTCTCATACATCTCATACTTCTTCGTAACCTTCTAGAGACTCAAAATTTCTTCTTCGTTTGTTTACTTTGGGACCCTTGTGCTAGGTTGGAACCATCCTAATCCATCTCTGAGATTTTACTAATGTTGACTTTTGAACGGGAAGGGGTTAAAGCATTTGTCTGTCTTTGGGGGCAGCTTCATGGCTCCTATGTAGAATGTTCCACTTCCTACTCAAAGACCAGAGATGTCTACATACTTAGGGATACTTAGAAAAGCCAGCCTTGGCAAACACACAAAAGTCCCTATTGTCTCTTTTCTCTAGGGCGGCAAGTGCTTACTCTTCTAATAGTTACAAAATCAAGTAGGGGCATTCTAGCAATAAGTCAAGAAAATCTGTTTCAGTGTGAATCTCTGTGTCCGTCTATACAAAGAAGAATTTGGCAGCTTCTATTACTAAAATATTTTTAAAGTTCTGCTCTTCCAGGCACCTTGTTACAAGAATATGATCTCATTTTAGAAAAAAAGAAACTCTATACTCATATAAATATATAGAAGCAAACTTGGAAGAAAAACACAACCAACTGTTGGAGTAGTTATAGCTAAGGAGTGAGGTTATTTTGGAGGAGTTCTATGAGAGGGGTATCGAAGGACAAAGTAGCGAGAGGGATTTTCACTTTATGTCCTACATGCGTCTGTATAGTCTTAAAGACTCAAATGTATTCTTTTTGTAATTGTATTTAAAATTCAAGAATAAAGTTCCTGCAATTACACAAAAAGAAAAGTTTACAGATGAAGAAACTAAGGCCAGCTTCATAATACCCTTCAGCAATGCTAAGTACCAGGAAATAATGGAATAATATATTACAATTTTGATGGGGAAAAAAGTGTATGAGAAGGAGTGTTGTATTCAGCTATTTTCCCATTCCTGATGGCAACAGGAAGAAACCTTCAGATAGTCAAAAGTTCAGTAAGTGTACCATGTTCATATTCATATGGAAAAAAATTGTGCATAATATAGGTACTAATATGTCTTATTCCAGCTAAACAGGTAAAGATTCAAAATAAAAAATGAAAGAATGTATAATTTGTAGTATAAAATGATTGAAGAGGAAGGTAGAGATCAATAAAAGAGTGAATTCATTAATCTATTCAGGAAATATTAATTTAAATACCACTAAATACCAATTGTGTCTCAGGAACACTTCTAAGATCTTAAATGAATCATCAACAAGTAAAACAAGGACTTCTGCTTTTCTGGAGCTTTCATTCTAATTACATAATATACTAGACAGTCCTACTATTTTTTTTTAAAAAAAAAAAGGAGAGCCGCCTGGCAAAAGGCATCTAGAGTATGGGGAAGGGCGTAACCAGGTTGTAATTTCCACAGTGACATTTGAGAGGTAGATGTAAAAATCTGGAATAAGCCAATGAAAATAATAAAGTGCTGCATTAGAAGAATAATATGCCCAGAAGAGTATGCAGAGTTTATTCTTAGAATACAAGTTTATTTGGGGGCGCATGGGTGGCTCAGTTGCTTAAGCCTCTGCCTTCAGCTCAGTTGGTGATCTTAGGGTCCTGGGATCCAACCTTGCATCCAGCCCCAAGTATAGCAATGCATTGGGCTCCCTGCTCAGGGGGGAATCTGCTTCTCCCTCTGCCCTCCCCACTGCTTGTATGCATTCACTTGCTCTCTCTCTCTCAAAAAAACAAGTAAAATCTTAAAAAAAAAAAAAAAACAAGCTCATTTATAACTAGTAAATTTATTAATATTGCCCATCAGTAATAGGATAAAGGAGAAAAGCAACATGATCACTCCCACAGATGCCCTAATATCATCCCATAAAATTTTGTATCTATTCCTGAGAAAAGTCTTGGAAAACGATTAAGGGAAAAAATTTCCTTAACATTACAATGACTATAAAAATCTAGAGGCAACATTCTGAATGCTGAAACAACAGAAATATTTACTTTAAAATTCAGGAACAACAACAAAAATCCTAATATCATTACTATTTAACAATACTTTGTAAATTTGCAAAACAATAAAAGAGCCAAGGGGAAAATACAGTACTGCTATTAAAGTAAGGGAAAAAATATTTTACAAATTACTGCTTTGTTGATCTAGAAGGCTACAGAAATTTTAACAAAAATTATTCGAACTAATTAGAGAAGTTAGGAAGATGTCTAGATGCAAACATAAAATAATAAAGTGCTCCTTTTCGTCAGTAATAATCTAGTAAAAATTATGATGGTGAAACTATTTTATTCTATGTCATCAAAAATAATTAAGCACATTTGCAAAAAACACTAATAAGAAATCTGTGAAGTGGTGCCTGGTTGGCTCAGTCAGTTAAGTGTCTGACTCTTGGGAAGCCTGGGGGGCTCCATGTGTTAAGCATTTGCCTTTGGCTCAGGTCATGATCTCAGGGTCCTGGGATAGGATTCTGAGTCAAGCTCCTTGCTCAGTGGGGAGCCTGCTTCTCCCTCTGCCTGCTGCTCCCCCTGCTTGTGCTTGCTCTCTACTTCTCTCTCTCTCTCTCTCTGACAAATAAATAAAATCTAAAAAAAAAAGCGTCTGACTCTTGATCTCAGCTCAGGTCTTGATCTCAGGGTCGTGAGTTCAAGCCCCTCATTGGAAGGAAGGAGGGAAGGAAGGAAGGAAGAAAGGAAAGAAGGAAGGAAGGAAGGAAGGAAGGAAGGAAGGAAGGAAGGAAGGAAGGAAGGAGTGAAAAATAATTTAGAGAATTGTGTGTCATCTATACGAAGAAAATAGAAAACAGAGACATAAATGGAGAGCTATACCATGTTCCCGAATGGGAATACTAAATACTATAAAAGTGTTGATTTAATTTTTCTGAAATAATTGAAAGGTTTGATGTGATTCCAATAAAAATCTTCTAAAAGAATTTTCTGATTTTTACTTGACAAAGAGATAATATAGCTCATTTTTGAAGTATATAGTTTTGAGCAGTAAAAATGTTTCAAAAAGGTGAAATAAAACAAGATGGAAAGAGTAATGAAGAGAGATTTGTCTTATGAGATAATAAAGCCTACAATAAACTTTCGTTATCAAGATGCTCTTTCTCTAGGGCAAGAATTGACAGTTTGATCAACGGAGCAATATAAAGATTCTAGAAACCAACACTCTTCTATATAAGAATTTAAAATATAGTTAAATGCCCATCGTAAATCAGTATGCAAAGGGAGAAGTATTCAGTAAGTGATGCTGGAACAATTGGTTAGGTATTTGGCAAAAAATAAAGCTAGATTGAAATTACTTAGTATTGTGCTTAAATTAAGACAAAATAAAACTAAACAAAAGTAAACCAAACTGAACTAGAATGAACAATAAATGAGTATTTTATAGACTCCTGGAAGGGAAAATATTTTCTAAGAATGAAAGACATAGAAGAAATCACAAGGCGGAAAAACAGTAGATTTAATTACTTAAAAAGCAAAAATGTGTTTCTTATAAATTACTGTAAAATAAAGTTAAAAGAGGGTGCCCGGGTGACTCGGTTCGTTGGGTGTCTGCCTTCAGCTCAGGTGATAATCCCAGGGTGCTGGGATCAAGTCCCACATCAGGATTCCTCCTCAGTGGGGAGCCTGCTTCTCTCTCTCCCTCTGCTGCTCCTCCTGCTTGTTCTCTCAAATAAATAAAATTAAATTAAATTTTAAAAATTAAAAAAAATAAAGTTAAAAGAAATTTGAGAACTTGGAAAATTATTTATAGACAAAGTCTAAGTCTTAAAATATTTTTAAAAATTTCTGTCAAATCAAGTGGAAAGGAAAGACCAAAAGTGACAAAGACAAGAAAGAAAAATCTCAGAGGGGCGCCTGGGTGGCTCAGTGGGTTAAGCCTCTGCCTTCGGCTCAGGTCATGATCTCAGGGTCCTGGGATCAAGCCCCGCATCAGACTCTCTGCTCAGTGGGGAGCCTGCTTCCTCCTCTCTCTCCGCCTGCCTCTCTGCCTACTTGTGATCTCTCTTTCCTTGTCAAATAAATAAATACAATCTTTAATAAAAAAAAAAAGAAAAATCTCAGAAAAGACAAAACAAGTAATAAAATGGCACTAAATATATATATATCTACCAATAATTACTCTGAATGTAAATGGACTAAATGTTCCAATCAAAAGAAGGTGTCAGAATGGAAACAAAACAAAACAAGACCCACCTGTATATTGCCTAGAAGAGACCCATTTTAATCATAAAACTACCAACAGACTGAAAATGAGGAGGTGGAGAAATATTTATCATGCAGATGGCATCAAAAGAAAGCTGGAATAGCAATACTTCAAACAGACAAACTAGACTTTAAACCAAAGATTATAACAAGACATGAAGAAGGGCAAAATATCATAATAAAGGGGACAATCCAACAAGAAGACCTAACAATTGTAAATATTTATGCAACCAATATGGGAGCACCCAAATATATAAAACGTTTAGTAACAAACATAAAGGAACTCATTGATAATAATACAATAATAGTACGGGACTCTAATAGCCCACTCACGTCAATGGGCAGACCATCTAAACAGAAAATCAACAAGGAAACAATGGCTTTGAATGACACACTTGGAACAGATGGACTTAACAGATATATTCGAACATTCCATCTTAAAACAGCGGAATACCCATAATTTTCAAGTGCACATGGGACATTCTTCAGAACAGATCACATACTAGGTTGCAAATCAGGCCTCAACAAGTACAAAAAGATTGAGGTCGTACCATGCATCTTTTCTGACCACAACACTAAAACCTGAAGTTAACCACAGAAAAAATTTGGAAAGACCACAAATACATGGAGGTTAAACAACATGCTACTAAACAATGAATGGGTCAACCAGGAAATCAAAGAAGAGATTAAAAAATACATGCAAATACGTGAAAATGAAAACACAATGGTCCAAAACCTTTGGGATGTAGCCAAGGCAGTCCTAAGAGGGCAATATATAGCAATCTAGGCCTACCATAAGAAGCAAGAAAAATCTCAAATAAACAACCTAACCTTACACCTAAAGGAGCTGAGGAAAAGAAAAAACAAACAAACAAACAAACAAACAAATAAAGCTTAAAACCAGCAGAAGGAAGGAAATAATGAAGACTAGAGGAAAAATAAATGATATAGAAACTAAAAAAACAATAGAACAGATCAATGAATCCAGGAGCTGGTTCTTTGAAAAAAATCAATAAAATTGATAAGCCTCTAGCCAGACTTGTCAAAAAGAAAAGAGAAAGAACCCAAATAAATACATAAAATCACAAATCAGAGAGGGGAAATAACAACCAATGCCACAGGAATACAAACAATTAGAATATTATAAAAAACTTAATGCCAACAAATTAGACAACCTGGAAGAAATGGAAAAATTCCTAGAAACATAAACTACCAAAACTGAAAAAGGAAGAAGTAGAAAACTTGAAAAGACTGGTAACTAGCAAAGAAATTGAATCACTAATCAAAAACCTCCTAAAAATAAAAAGTCCAGGGCCAGGTGGCTTCATAGGTGAATACTACCAAACATTTAAAGAAGAGTTAATAACCTATTCTTCTCAAACTATTCCAAAAAATAGAAAAGGAAAGAAAAATTCCAAATTCATTCTTCGAGGCCAGCATTACCCTGATACCAAAACCAGATAAACACTCCACTGAAAAAGAGAATTAGAGGCCACTATTCCTGATGAACATGGATGCAAAAATTCTCAATAAAATACTAGCAAACCAAACCCAAGAGTACATTAAAATAATCATTCACCATGATCAAGTGGGCTTTATTCCTGGGCTGCAAGGATGGTTCAATATTCACAAATCAATCATTGTGCTATGCCACGTTAATAAAAGAAAGGATATGAACCATATGATCCTTTCAATAGATGCAGGAAATCATTTGACAAAGTACAAAATCCATTCATAATAAAAGTCCTCAACAAAGTAGGTTTAGAGGGAACATCCTCAAAATAAGGAAGGACATATATGAGAAACCCATATATAAAAAACTCAGTGGGGAAAAACTGAGAACTTTTTCGCTAAGGTCAGAACAGCACAGGGATGTCCACTCTCACCACTGTTATTCAACATAGTACTGGAAGTCCTAGCCTCAGCAATCAGACAACAAAAAGAAATAAAAGGCATCCAAATCAGCAAAGAAGAAGTCAAACTTTCAGGATTTTCAGATGACATGATACTCTACATAAAAAACCCAAAAGACTCCACCAAAAAATTGCTAGAACTAATAAATGAATTCAGGAAAGTTACAGTTTATAAACTCAATGTAAAGAAATCTGTTGCATTTCTATACATTGATAATGAAGCAGCAAAAAGAGAAATCAAGGAATCAATTCCATGTGCAATTGCCCCCAGAATCGTAAGATACCTAAGAATAAATCTAACCAAGGAGGTAAAAGATCTGTACTTGAAAACTATAAAACACTGACGAAAGAAATTAAAGATGACACAAAAAAATGGAAAAACATTCCATGCTCATGGATTAGAAGAACAAATATTGTCAAAATGCCCATATTACCCAAATAATCTACACATTTAATGCAATCCCTACCAAAATACCACCAGCATTTTTCAAAGAGCTAGAATAAAAAAACCTAAAATGTGTACAGAACTGCAAAAGACCCTGAAAAGCCAAAGCAATCTTAAAAAAGAAAAGTAAAGCTGGAGACGTCACAATTCCAGACTTAAAAGTTACATTACAAAGTTGTAGTTATCAAGACAGTATGGTATTGCCATAAAAATGGACACATAGATCAATAGAACAGAATAGAAAACCCAGAAATAAACCCACAACTATATGGCCAACTAATTTTTTACAAAGTGGAAAAAAGATAGTCTCTTCAACAAATGGCATTGGAAAACTGGACAGTGACATGCAGAAGAATGAAACTGGACCACTTTCTCACAACATACACAAAAATAAATTCAAAATGGATGAAAGACCTAAATGTGAGACAGGAAACCATCAAAATCCTAGAGGAGAACACAGCCAGGTTCTCCTAGAGGAGAACACGACCTCTCTGACATGGGCCAGAGCAACTTCTTACTAGATATGACTCCTGAGGCAAGGGGAAAAAAGCAAAAATGAAGTACTGAGACTTCGTCAAAATAAAAAGCTTTTGCACAACAAAGGAAACAATCAACAAAACTAAAAGGCAGCGGTGCCTGGGTGGCTCAGCCAGTTAAATATCTGCCTTCGACTCAGGTCATGATCTCAGGGTCCTGGGATTGAGCCCCATGTCAGGCTCCCTGGTCAGGGGTGAGTCTGCTTCTCCTCTCCCTCTGCCCCTCCCCACTGCTCATGATCTCTGTTGTGTGCTCTCTCTCTCTCTCTCAAATAAATAAATAAAATTTTAAAAGCTTAAAAAAAAACTAAAAGGCAATATACAGAATGGGAGAATATATTTGCAAATGACATATTTGATAAAGGGTTAGTATCCAAAATATATTAAGAGCTTATAAAACCAAATACCCAAAAAACAAATAATCCAATTTAAAAATGGGCAGAAGACATGGATAGACTTTTTTTTTTCCAAAGAAGACATGCAGATGGTCCACAGACACATGAAAAGATTCTCAACATAACTCATCATCAGGGAAATACAAATCAAAACTACAAGGACATATCACCCAACACCAGTCAGAATGGCTAAAATTAACACAAGAAACAACAGGTGATGACAAGGATGCAGAGAAAGAGGAACCCTCTTACATTGTTGGTAAGAATGAAAACTGGTGCAGTCATTATGGAAAACAGTATGGAGATTCCTCAAAAAGTTAAAAATAGAACTATTCTACAATCCAACAATTGCACTACTAGGTATTTACTCAAAGAACACAAAAATACTAATTTGAAGGGATACTTGCTCCCCAATGTTTATAGCAGCATTATCTATAATAGCCAAACTATGAAAAGAACCCAAATGTCCATCAAGTGATGAATGGATAAAGAAGAATACATATACATACATACATACATACACACACACACAATGGAATGTTACTCAACAGTGAAAAAGAATGAAATCTTGCCATTTCCAATGATGTGTTTGGAACTAAAGGATTAATGTTAAAGGAAATAAGTCAGTCAAAGAAAGACAAATACCATATTATTTCATTCATATGTGAGATTTAAGAAACAAAATAGATGAACAAGAGGGAAAAAAGAGAGAGGCAAACCAGGAAACGGACTCTTAACTGTGGAACAAACTGATGGTCAGCAGAGGGGAGGCGGCTGAGGGGGATGGGTGAAACAGGTGATGGGGAGTAAGGAGGGCACTTGTCAAGATGTGGTATATATATACAATGGAATACTATCCAGCCATCAAGAGAAACAAAATCTTGCCATTTACAACGACGTGGATGGAACTAGAGAGTATTATGCTAAGCGAAATAAGTCAATCAGAGAAAGACAATTATCATATGATCTCTCTGAAATGAAGAATGCGAGAGGCTGGGCGGGGAGTCGTGGGGGGTAGGGGGAGGGAAATGAAACAAGATGGGATCAGGAAGGAGACAAACCATAAGAGACTCCTAAACTCATGAAACAAACTGAGGGTTCCTGGGATGTAGGGAGGGTAGGGATAGGGTGGTTGGGTTATGGACATTGGGGAGGGTATGTGCTATGGTAAGTGCTGTGAAATGTGTAAGCCTGATGATTCACAGACATGTACCCTGGGGCAAATAATACATTAATGTTAAAAAAAAAAAAAAAAAAGGAGGGCACTTGTCCTGATGAGCACCGGGTGTTGTATGGACGTGCTGAATCACTATATTGCACACCTGAAACTAATATGACACTGTGCGCTAACTAAATGGAATTTAAATAAAAATTTAAAAAATAAGTAAATAAAATAAAATTACTGTCAACTCAAGAAGAAACACTGCCACCTCAAGAGATACTAATAAATAAAAGACATGGACAGATAATTCACCCAAGAGGTATAAGCAACAAAAAATGTGAAAAAAATTTTGATCTTTTAGTTATGAAAAAAATGTTGGTTAAAATAACGATGAAGCGATGTTTTCCCAATTCCAAATTTGAAAAAACTTTTAAAAAGCTATAATGCTCAGTGTTAGTGAGGGTTACACTAGCATTAAAGTCCTATCTGGAAAATAATTTTGGAAAAGTATACCAAAGTAGTTATATATTAACATCCTTTGCATAAGTAACCTTATTAATTGTAGTTCATGTTATTATTATTATTTTTAAGATTATAAAGTTTTTTTAAAGATTTCATTTACTTATTTGATAGAGAGTGAGAGAACACACAAGCGAGAGGAGTGGCAGTCAGAGGGAGAGGGAGAAGCAGACTCCCCACTGAGCAGGGAGCCCAATGCAGGACTCGATTCCAGGACTCTTAACCAATTGAGCCACCCAGGTGCCCCTGGAGTTCATTCGATTAAAATAGGTGTTATTTTAAAAGTTTAATTATCTAACAATAGAAAGGAATCATTAAATGTTGAAAGAGTAATATGTCAGCAATTATAAATCATATTCTTCAAGAAATTAATAACATTCGAAAACATTCACAAGGCAAATAAAAAACTAGAATGCAAAACTGTTTATATACCATGACCATAAATTTGTGTCTGTCTGTGCACACATACATGCAAATAGCATGTGTGGGGAACATGTCAGATTCAGAGCTCGGTAGGAAGTGGGACTGGCATACGGCAGATACAGTGGTAAAGTAGGTATTGGTTTTGGATTACAGCTTGTTTTCTCACTTAGCTTCTTTCAAAGAAGAATGTGGCCAATAGTCTTTGGTTCTGGGATGGGATTGGGAATGGGCTACTCCCAACTATCAGCATAATTTCCAGGCTCCATTATCTTCTACGTGGATAATATGTCAAGGAGCAGGGGCAGTGACTTATACCTGAGAACATCCCAGTGGGAGGAAAAAAAGAAATCATGTTTATTCCTCAGGAATACTGACGTGCCCTGGAGTAAGCTGACATTATCTTCTGTAATAATGTTATTATTGGTAATACTTTAAACTCCAGCACAATGTTTACATATTTGAAAACAAGTTTGTTTCCTGTTTTGTATTTTCTCTCTGTAAATTGCAAGGTGGTAGTCTTAAGCTAAATAAATTAAAAGTAGGCAGCCAAAACAAAAACAAAAACAAATACCAACACACATGCAGACATAAAAATGGTACAGGAAGATATTCAAAACCGAATTTTATCTTTATGGGTGGATTACGAATGTGTTTTCTTTCATTCTCTCCTTTTTTTTTTTTTTTTTTTTTTTGGTAATTTTGAAAATATGGAGAATGTTATTTTTTAATAATAATTAAGGAATTCGGAGGAGAAGGATAAGGCAATACTCCTAAAACTAGGAGACATTCATTCATACACTCATTTAACCAATATTACCAAGGGTCTAGCAGTGCCAGTCACTGTGTCAGGTCCTCAGTGTCCATGCAAAGGGTGAACAAAACAAATGTGATTCTTTCCCCCAGTGACCTTAGAGTGCCTGTGCCTCTCAAAGATACGTATTTCTGGTTTTCAGCCTCTCCTTTCCTCCTTTCCTAGTATTATCTCACTCAGACTAGATAAGTTGCATTTTCTGAAACTCAGTAAAAAAAAAAAAAAAAAAAAGGAAGGAAAGAAAGAATAAGAAAAAAAAAATTGCTTGCTTTACGGCAAAGAAAAGCTAGCAACCAATTCTCTTAACTTGCTATCCTTTTGCTCTAATAAGCAGCCCTCCCCGAAGCTAACTTTCTTCCTGAAAGATGACTGTGTCATCGGCAGCCACCAAATTGCCAAATGACACCTTCCTTTCTCTCTGATGTGTTACCAGCCCAGGAGCTCTAGTTTAGCAGAGTTCTGTGCTGAGGTCCAAAAGGAATGAATTGTTTCTTTTAAATAAACAGTAAGATGAGCTCTAGGAAGAGCTACAGTGAGCTACATTTCCCCCCAAGATTTTGCTGATATTTCTACAATATGTGCGTGTGGATGTGCACGTGTGCACGCCTGATGCACTAATGCGTAGGGGCTGTGTATGCATAATATATGTGTACTAGATTTCTCAAGTGAAACTGAACAATTAATTCAAAATATATTTAATAAATGACTCCAAAATTAACCTTCGGTAAAGCTACTGCCCTTTAACTCACTGATTGGCTAGACCCAAATTTTAAAGCATTATTTTTCCTCAAGTTAGAAACACCTTCTGTCACTTAGACAATCCCTTCCAAGTGGCAGTAATGATCCCAGCCATTGAGGGGATTGAGACAAATGAGGCTGTCTTTAGTCTTAACCCCCTTACCGGGGTGAGCAGAGGCATAGAAAATATCATAGTACTGTGAGCTAAGGCTATGTTCCAGGTATTTTCAAGAAGCTTTGGGAGCCAAAGGAGAGATCATATCATAAATTCTCATGAACATATGCTATTTGTGTTACATTTGCACACATGGTAGAAGCTCAGATGGCACATGAAATGAGGGCAGAAAAAGAAGAGGCATGTGAAAATTGAGGAGCCAACAAGAATACTATAGTGTGAACGAG
>CM052884.1:52614821-52769398 GCA_028534135.1 Potos flavus | reverse complement strand
TACTCTCTCTCAAATAAATAAATCTTTAAAAAACAAACAAACAATAAAACTCAAAGGGAACAGACAAAACTTGCTAGGTTGATAATCATGTTGTGAAATACCATACAGTGAATAAAAAATTTGAGTTCTATATAAATTACCTATGTCTGGAAGCAATTAACCACTATTAATTCTGGGTTGCAGGAGACTAGTTATTTGTTATATTATGCTTGTTTTGTCAAATCTTTAAAATTTCTTAGGAAAAAAAAACCACACTATCTCCTAGGCAAAAAATCCTAAGGATCTTTCTAACTCTTAGAAAAAGATGATCTCTCTTCCTATCTCAAGGAAGGAAGCATAAATCCCACAAGATACTGTAAGTATCTCAGATCCCAATTGTATTTCCTACTTTTTGTCACTTTCTTGACTTTGCAGAGGCAGATAATTAGGTTTTTTGAAAGATTTATGATTCTTTGACCCCCTCCCCACCTCCTCTCCATGGATTTGGACTGTTAGTTCCAGGGCTAAAGCGTATCCTTTTAAAAAAAGAAAAATTTATTTATTTATTTATTTATTTATTTATTTGAGAGAGAGAGCGAGCGAGAGAGAGCACAATAGAGGGAGGGGGAGAGGGAGAAGCAGACTCCCCATTGAGCAGGGAGCCCAATGCAGGGCTCAATCCCAGCACCCCAGGATCATGACCTGAGCTGAAGGCAGACGCTTAACCAACTGAGCCACCCAGGTGCCCCTCAGTTTTGGTTTTAATCAGAATGTTGTGGATTATGCGCTTTGATGTTATTTACAGAAAAAAGAACCTCAAATCAAACTGTCTTAAACCAAAACTGAAGCCCATTGGTTCATATATCTGGGAATTCCAGGGGGTAATTGTTCCTTCAGGCATGGCTAGACCCAGGAACTTAAATATTAGATTCTTCGTCCTCCTCCTCTTTCTCTTCCTTTTCATATTTCTCTTCAATTTTTAATTTTGCTCTTGTTGGCCTCATTTTCTCCTACTAGACATGGACTTTTTCTGTGCATTTAGGGGAGATAGTTGCCAGCAGCTCCAAGTTTAAACGCTCTGAGTTTAGTAACTCCAGTGGAAAGGTAGACAATTTTTCTCAAGTCTCCTCAAGAAAGGGTTTTGATATCATTGTTTGGGCTAAGTATCTCTCCCTCGGACCACTTTCTGTTGCATGAGGTGTGGGCACCATGACGATACCCTACCAGAAGAACAAAATGGAATGGGAATGGAGCTGTCCCCCGAGGGAAGACGGGTGCTATTACCAGACAAAAAGGAGGAGATGCTGGGCAGCAACACTAATTGGTACCACAAGTCCACTGGAAATTCTTCCTACTTATCCCTAAATTTACATGGAACATCTTTCCATTAGTGGTTCCATGGAGAATTAAAATGGAACTTTAAAGAAAAATGGCTTTCTAAGATACATGCACCCCTGTGTTTACTGCAGCATTATGTACAATAGCCAAATTATGGAAGCAGCCCAAGTGTCCATTGAGTGATGAATGGATAAAGAAGATGTGGTATATATATATAAAACAGAATATTACTCAGCCATAAAAATGAATGAAATCTTGTCATTTGCAATGATGTGAATAGAGTTAGAGAGTACAATGCTAAGTGAAATAAGTCAGTCAGAGAAAGACAAATACCATACCATTTCACTCATATGCGGAATTTAAGAAACAAAACAAATGAACATACACTATATTGTACATCTGAAACTAATATTACACTGTATATTAACTAACTGGAATTTGAATGAAAATTTAAAAAAGAAAAATGGCCTTCTCTGAATCATCCTTCTTTGGAGGCCAGCACGGTGGTGGTAGGATCAACATGATGAAGGATGGCAGTTCCAAAGACCAGGTGATGGCCCCAGTGCAAAGCAGGTGGACACCTAAGGCTTTTATGAAAGTAGATATGAGAAGCTAGAGGATAACAGAGAGGTCTTCAGCATCAAGTAGCCTAGAAGTAGATAGGAGACAAAATCTCCTACACAGAGAAGGAAAAGTCTAGGATGGTATATTAGTCAGGATTACACAGAGAAACAGAACCAATAAGATATGCATATTCTGACATGCTTCTTTACAATGAAATACATGTATGTATGTATGTATGTATATGTTCTATTGGTTCTGTTTCTCTGGATAACTCTGATTCAATATAATAATATATTTGTCATTAGGTATTAGATTATGCAATTATGGAGGCTGAGAAGTCCCAACATCTGCAGTCAGCAAGCTAGAGACCCAGGAGAGCTGATGTGTAATTCTAGTCTGAGTCTGAAGGTCTGAGAACCAAGAGAACAAATAATGTTTAGTTCTACTTCGAAAGTCAACAGACTCAAGACCCAAGAACTAATGTTTCAGTCTGAGTCTGAAGGCTCAGATTGAAATCTAAAGACCAGCTCAGTAGTCAAGCAGGGTGAGTTCCTTCTTATGTGGCCATTTTGTTCTTTTCAGGCCTTCAACTGATCAGATGAGGACCACCCACATTCAGAGAGCAATCTGCTCTACTCAGTCTGACAATTCAAATGTTAATCTCATCCTGAAACATTCTCCCAGACACACCCAAAACAACGTTTGACCAAATGTCTGGGCACTGCATGGCTTGCTCAAGTTGCCACATAAAATTAACCATCATAGAAGGGGACAGGGAGATGTCCCTGCTTTTATATGCTTAAGATTTTCAGGTAGTATACCTCTTCTCACCACTCTCTTCTCACTCACTTCTGCTTCTTTGTTTGGCTCTTTATTCCCATTTTCATTCTTCTTACCTCTTGTGCCCACTTCCCTTCCTTTCTGACATGCTTTTTCCCATATTTTATATTTGCTTATGGAAATTAAAGTCTTTTTTGGTAAAAAAAAAAAAAAAAAAAAAAGACAATTGCAGACTTTTCAGAAAAGACTGTTATCATTTTGACTCAGTTACTAAACATGAGAAAAATAACTCTCCCACAGCTGTGACATGATGAGAATTTTCCCTCCTGTTTCAAAGAATGTGATTAAAGATGCCTATGAGGCGAACAGAAAGATACACATAACAATATTAGGACATAGTTAACATCATAAATGTATCTCCTTGGAGAAAGAAAACTCTGGAAAATCTGTGGGAGGAGGCCACTTCCTTGAGCATCTTAACTTCTTAACACAGAACTGATGGACACATGATCAAAAGACACCAAATCCTTCTGAAGGCCTGAATGAGGAATGGAGGGGGTCTTGAGTGGTTAGCCTACCTACTCTCAACAAGCCAGAGGACTCTGTAGGCTTTAGTACTGGTATTTATACTGTGGCTGGCTGGCTCATCACCCACTTGTCCCCAAAGCTTAATTTTGAACTCAGTCATCCCTGATTTCCTGGTGCAGATTTAGTTCCAGTGTCCACAGTGGGAAAGACCAATGCACACAGCTTTCCTCCTACTTTCTATCAGGGCTGCATGCTGTAGCCAGATCCTGACTTCATGGCTGCCTAGTCAGATGGAAGTATGAGTGCTCTTTTATTGTCCCAGGGGAAACATCTGCCCTCCCTGAGTGTGGCCGTGCTGTGAAAAGAGAGACTGTAGAGTATTGCTCTGCAGCCTCTTCCCCAGTAGCTGATCACCAGACAAAATGTCAGAGCAGCTGGTGCTCATCAATTCACCCTCTGTGATTTCAAATACCAATTAGAATTGTGAACTCCTAATTGCCTCATTTCTATCCATTTTAAAGTAATTAATAAGTAATTGAGTAATGCGTTAATAATAGCCTCAACCACTTTCCCTACAATCAGCTCCTGTATATAGTCCTCTTTATGACCTGTGGGGAGCATTGCACTCAGGTCATGTCTTGGTAATAGGCCCCAAGCTGGCCCTGTAAAGCAATCATTTCTTACCAGGGAAATTTGCTTTCATCCCCCAAAGCAGTTAAAAAAAAAAAAAAAAAAAAAACCAAAAACCAAACAAACAAAAACACCCAAGAACAAAAAACAAAACAAATTCAACTTTGAGCTGTGACTTGTCAGACAGCTTTTAAATTTTTTTTCCTCCTCTTGCATGTCCTGTCCCTTCCTCTCATCCAATTTATTCTCCCACTTAAACTCAGAGGGAGGTGTCAACTTCCAGGAGTGATTTCTAATTGCAGCGAAGCCTTACCGCATGACTGCTCCTGAGCACATAGTTCCTTCGGTGGTCGGAACATTCACTTGGACTCCCAGTTTTATTTCACCATAATTATAGCTTATATCATCTGGGAGATGTGAAGGGACTTATTAACCTTTGGGTTTTGATTCAAGGGGAAGGATGACCATTGCAAAACCTCCCAGACCATCAGGAGATCTTTAAGCAGGAAGCACGGTCATTATTAGATCTCCCAAAGAAATTGAAACTTGCTGGTCTCGTGATGACCCCCAGCAGCTGAGAGCCAGAGTGACCAAGTCATTTAGAAATGGGTCGTGAAAGTACTAGAATATCACCAATCTTCAGTCTGAGGGGCTTGGGGTTTGGAGACGGAAACTCTCATTCTAAAGATGCAGAATAAGAGTTCTTGCTTTCTGAGTGTGGACATGAGACTACTGGAGAATAATATACAGGGCTTAGGTGGGATAAGGTCTTTTCAAGCAAAGTACCCTTCTATTAATTATTTCTTCTTTCCCCCGGATTCACAACAGCTCTCTCTCCACTGATCTCTTTCATCTAGAATATTAATATAGTAAAGTACCTCCCTTAAACAAAAACCAAAACTGCTCTCCTCTGCCCTTCACTCTCTCCTCTAGGGACTACCCTGTGTCACAGACAGGCTTTCCATTTGCAATGCCTCACCTTCTTCAACAGGTCCAACCCAAAGTGCAGACAGCTCCACAGTATAAAACTGTTTTCTCAAAGAGTGGGGCGAGTGTGGGGAAGAATTATATAAAGGATGGACACAGATGGGCACAGCCACGGGACATACCCACTGTTTCTCTAAACTCTGCTCCCAGATGAGAACAGCTGCTTTAGAATTACGTCATGTGAACCTCTCATTTTGGAACCTTTTGATCAGGCCTCTTAATAATGAAATCAAAACTCTGTTCCGGCCTCTTGGATCCAAATCTGGGAGACATGAAGAACAGATCATAACATATATAGTCACTCCCTTAGGTTGGGTTCCCCAGGAACAATCTTTGCCACCAAGATTTGATGCAGGATGCTTACCAAAGACTGTCCTTGAGAACAATACCTGTAACAAGTAGGACCAACCCGGATTTTGCCAAGAGAGGTTAAAGTGGTATGTGGTTGCACTGAGGTTTCAGCCAATCTCATAGGGGCTTTGAAACTGAGATGGCTCTTCACAGATATCCTGAATTGAGGGAGGAGTCTGGGTTCTGATACCCCTGCACCAACAAGTCATTGAATACATGCCGCCCCTGAAAGGAAGGATAACCTTGGACAAGGACAATTTCTGTGGAAAGACTCCATGAGCAAACAGCAGTCAACTTTCCTGACAACTGGAAGAATGAGTGCCTCACTCCTTGAAGGTGGATCTAGATGATGGGCCTCGCATGCAGCATATTTACCCTTCCTCCCTCCAAGTTACCCTCCTCAAGCCCTTTCATGTATCCCAGACTTGCCCATCCCTTCTTATGTAGAAGGATGGTAGGCTTCTCGAAACACCGGGGTGACTTTTTTCATTCCCTGCCATGTGTTCTGTGAGAGCAGGATTTGTTTTATCCCTTCTCTCCCTCTCTAGGAAGTGGGCTCTAGTCACCTCCAACAACAAGCAACCACAACCACGCTTTTCTTTCCAGAGGTTTCCTTCTAATGTACCTCCTCTAAAATCTGCTCAAAAGGTGACTAATCAAAGTCAAGTGCAATTCTAAGGAAAGGAATTGGAACTCTTCCATATCCTTTGTCTATCCTTCCCTTTAATTAGAGTTTCAATGACTTCCTAATTATCAAAATCAAAGGACAATTTTTACTCCTCAATTCTTTTGACATCTCTAGAATATGAGCTTACTCTACACTTTGAAAGTACCTTCTCTCCCTTCCCCATGTTTTTTTGACCTCACATTCTCTTCACATTCTTTTTACTTCTGGCTCTAATCTCTGAGATTCTAGACTCCTCTTTCTGTCTATCCTCAAAACACCAATATAGTATCTAGATCATACTAAAAACCAAGAAATTGTATTTACTGTTACATTCTTTCTTTACACATCAACCATATGCTATTGATGTCCATATCTATAAATCTAGCTCATATGTCCTTAATGAGCAATTTTTCTAAATATGTGTGATGTGTGGTGTATATATTAGATATATTTGGACATACACATTCAAATGTCTTACACAAGTCGTAGACAATATGTCCTCTTTTTCTCTAAACCTAATCCTCCTCCTACATTCCCTGCCTCAAGAAATATATCACTAGACATACCCATCACCAAGCCATCCTAGGCTCTGGCTTCTTCTCAGTTCAAGTGTAATCAAACAACAAGTCTATTTATTCTACTTGCTAAGTAGCTTTTGAATCTCTCCACAATTTTTCCCATTACTATGGTCCTAGTAGAAGCCTCATAAATTCTCACCTAAACCTCTTTGAGAGCTTCCTAATGGGTTTCCTCCCTCCATTCTCCCCTCCTCCAATTCATTTTCCACACTGCTAACAGAATGATATGCTTAAAACACACATCTAATCTTATTGCTCCCTTCCTTAAAAGCCTTCAACTTCCGATTGCCTTCTGGATAATGTTCAAATTCTTTGTCTTGGCATTAAAAGAAACCCCAGGATCTGGCTCTTGCCCAACTCCCTAGCCTTACCTCTTGCCATACTCCACTGCAGACACACCAGAACTTCTGTCATTTCCAAAATTTTTCATGCTCCTCATACTGCCATATTTTGCTTCTGCTGATTCATTTAGACCCTTCTTTCCCACATATGGAGACTATTTTTCAGAAATGAGTTGTGTGTCCATAGCACTTTTCATCTGACCACACTGTCCAAGGAGAAGAACTATAGGGGTTAGGACTGGTTGGTAAGCTTTACCTGAGCATTCTGGAGACTACACAGTTGGAGGGGTAGAGATAAATGTATCTCCATTTATCCTGGAGATAAAGAAGTGTACCTCCATCACTTCAAAATTAAAGTTAGGAAAAATAAAACATAAAAGATATGTAGGATTCTGAGAAGATAGAAATCTAAACTCAATTTGCTACTGAGGCAAGCCAACAAATGGTGAAGAGAAAACACAGAAAAGCTATTATCATTGGAAAACAGAGGGGGACCATACCAACACACGTGCAATGTTAGGTTCATAAAACATGTTTAAAGGAAAACGAATTTAAAAGACAATCACATGCCCACGGCCGGCAATTAGTCACTGCATGCAAGTGGAGGCTGGCTAGGGGGCAGCTCTCTGGGCTTACTGAGGTCCCTGCTGCCTGACTGTAGCTACTCTACTTTCGTGGAAATAGATAAAGCCAAAATGAGCCCAAACTACCCATAGATGCCTGCCTAGATTGAGGGTCCTGCTTGGCAGTCATATTTCTGGCACCTCCATCCTTTATATCTTCCCAAGGAATTAATATGGTGACTGAATGGAATTCCCGTAGTCACCTATATGATCTGAGAGGGTGTTATAGTCAGTTACCTCTTAGAAGAGACTCACCTGAGGTGAAGATCTATACATCTATTACCTTGCATGAAAGGGCCTGCCCACTTCCCATCTATGGTCCTCTAGGAAATAAATCCAACTGCTGCTTCTCTAGGTCTACAGATGCCAGAATTACATAGGATTTGAAGGGATCTACCCCAGTGGAGGAGGTGGGGGGCGAACTCTGTAGCTCTTCAAGGGAAAACAAAATCATGGAGAAAATAAACCAGCACCTCAAAATAGAGTATTAAATGGAATAATCAGGGCAAATAGGCCATTTAAAAAAAAAAAAGTTAATGTAGAAAAATAGAAGACTTTAAAGAATTCTAAACCCTATTCTGGTTTGTTTGTTTTTTTAAGATTTATTCTACTTATTTATTTGAGAGAAAGAAGGCGAGCAAGTGCAAGCAAGCAGGGGGAAAGGCAGAGGGAGAGAATCTCAAGCAGACTCCTGGCTGAGCACACACCCTGATGGGGCTCGATCTCATGACCCTGAGATCATGACCTGAGCTGAGATCAAGAGTTGGATGCTTAACTGACTGAGCCACCCAGGGACCCCTGAACCCTGTTCTCTGTTAATGGGGTTTTAGATTGATAAAACTCAGCAGGCTGCCATACTAAAGAGCAACTTGACAATAAAAAAAAAGTGTTTTTCAATATAAACATTATATTTGCCAAAATAAAAAATTCAACAGAGGCAACGAACAGAAGAATGTATGCTACCAAACACTGAATTAAAGAGTTTAATTATTGAAATGAACATTCTCCCCAGATTGCGGAGCAAAAGGATCAAAATAAATATTATGAGAAAACTCATAGAGGACAAATCCAGGTGCTGCAATCTAAATAATGAGAGAATTGAAAGGGCAGAAAAGAGCTGATGGGGAAGAAATGGCAATAAAAGTTGAACTGGAAGAAAATTTCTCTGAGTTAAAAAACTGAATACTGGCCAAGATTATTGAAAAAATATCTACATATACTTAGATATATCCCAGTGACATCTTTGGAATCAAAAGATAAAGTCCTGAAAGCTCCCACATAGAAAAGAGCAGTATACCTAAAAAAAAAATTTTTTTAATTTAAAAAACTTAATCAGGTTGGCACCAGTATCTTCATATATAATACTGGATATACAGTATCAATGAAGCAATATCTGTGGATCTTTTTTTTAAAAAGAGAGGGTAATTTTGCATTACCATATTCAACCGAATTTTGTTCATTTGTGATAGCAAGGAATTTTTAGACATGCAAGCACTCAGAAAGTATCACATCCATATTTCCTTTCTGAAAAAAAAAAAGATATTCATAAAAGTACTCCAGCCAAATGAAAATTGCATTAGCATAAAGATCTCAAGATGGTGAAAATTTAATATACAAGAAACAGTAGCAATCAATGAAACTAGTGGTAATTCAATCTAAATAACAGTTGGTACTATGGTCCTAAGATATGTGGGAATTGTTAAGAAAGATTTCTTGAAATAGAAAGGACATAATGTAAGAAAAAATGAATAACAATGTAAGAACAAATTCAAGAGTGCCGATCCTCAAGCTTAACTGCTACTTCTATCACTTTCTAGCTATTATAATCAAGAGCAAATTATTTAACCTCTTATGCCTTAGTTTCTTCCTCACTATAATAAGCTTGATAATAGCATCTGCTTCGTTGGGGTGTTGTGAAGAATAAATAAATTAGTATTCGTATTAGCCTTGGAAAAGTATTTCCCCATATAGTAAAATTAGTACATATAAAGGGCTTAGAAAAGTATTCAGCATATAGTAAGTGCCTAAGAAACATCATCTCTCATCATCATCATCATCATCATCACTATTGTTATTTTATCGTTGAGAGAACAGAAATATAATTTCTATCTAACTCTTAGCACCACTAGAAAAAAAACATAAAGGTACAAAATGTTTTTTTAAGTTAAGGAAACCCGTAGAAGACTTGAAATAGGTTACAGAACTTTGAAATCAATTGAAGGAAAGAGCAACAAACATAACTTGATCAATCCAGCTAATTAACCAGGATGACAAATCCAGGAAAAGTGGCTTTTTTGAGGGGATGATTATAAACCAAATTTTGGCCACACTGAATTTGAGCTGCGTCTTTGACAGTTAATTGAATATCTGGGACTGAAGACAGAAATCAGGACTAGAGACATATATTTTTTGAAAATGAAATTCACAGATGTAGTTAAGGCATGAGAGGATTTCAAGAATTAGGATAACGTGTGGTGGAGAGGTCCGATACAATAGGTTTGGCCACAAGGAGATCTCTGGTAACTTGATGAGAGCAAGCTTGATGACTACAGACTGAAGAGGAGACTGGTGCCCTGGCAACATGGAGAATCAGAGGGCTAAATTTAATACCACCACCTGGGAAATGCTATACTCAGGGAAGAATATATTCATCTCTGTGCAGAGGTGGAAACTTTCCCACATGAAATGGCATTATTACAGAGGCCATGGAGCAGAGACAATCATAACTTCACTCATTCAACAAATATCTATTGAACCCCTCCATGCCAGATGCTGGGCCGGACTCTGGGGAAACAGTGATGACTAGAACACACCTTCCTTCCCCCATATGGCAGTAAGGGCCAAACCATGAAGAAATGAAGTCTTTCCACAACCCACAAGAGGGAGAGGTTTCTCTCTAGATGTAAAACCAGCAAGATCAGTGCTGAGCTATAGGGAGGCTCCCACTTCTTTCTTTACCTTGCCAGAGAGAAATGTTCCCTTTTGTCAGCAATCAGTATGTCGAATATAGGATACACCGCAGATACAGGAGACAAGGGAATAATATATACGATATTGGATGTTAATTATATGATACTTGGTGTCCCAGGATCCTCTGCATCTCTTTGAAAGGGGCTCCCTTCTACTTGGATGGAGACCACCCACAAATGATAGATTCTTAGAGAAGCGAACAGCAGGAAAAGCCTGTCTTTCAAGCCTCCCTACAAACTATAGGTGACTAATGCAGGAGAAAGTCTGGGCATTTCTTTTGGACATTTCTTGCCCTCCCTCCACCCCAACCACCGTAAGTCTGTCTTGGGAAGGAGACTGGGTCAGGGAATACCTTTTCTTGCAATTCTTGTGAATTCTCGGCCACGCATTCCAACTTCATTGTTGTCAGTTGTGTGAGGACAGCAGTTTCCTGTCTGGGTAAGCTCTTCTCCTCACATAAGTGCCCTGCACTCCCTTTTGCGGGGGTAGCACGGGGACCATTTCTCAGTCAGTTGCCTTGAGTGAGTCATAGAAGACTGGGAACTCAGAATTCCATGTACAAATCCTGAAGATCTACTGTATTATAGGACTAGGAACTGGAGCAAGGAAATTTCTACTCAAAAATGTATGGGGGAAGCACCAAAATCAAAGCCATGCATAAAGCCCAGGTGAGAACACGAACCCTGAAGAGAGTCAGAGGATCTATTCTAATTTGTTAAAATCCAGTGGGACTAGGACTGGATATTCAATTTGGGGTCTGGGTTCAAGAGACAAAAATCAGGGAGATAAAAAAACCAAGAACAGAGGCACAAAAGTGTTGGTGATTGCCTTTAAGAAACTGCTTACAGTTTATGTAGGTAAGATTTGTAGAGTTTCTGAGATCTATTGAAATTGCATGTGACTTCCACAAGCACCAAGCAATTTTCTTGGGAGGATTAAGTCAGAAGAAATCTGTGTGGGTTGTAGAAAAAAATGAGGACATAAATTTCCACTAGCTCCAATAAGCATCCCTTAGATTCAGTCTGCTCTGGTTTCCCGGAAAATTATTACTATCAGAGGCTTGGTATTCCATTGAATTATACATTATAGCCAACTTACCCATTCCCTTATTGTTGAAAATTTTTGTCATTTCCAATTTTCCCTCATATAATACTGTGATTTACATCTTCATACATGCATTTGTGTTTCTATTAAACTATTACACTATATCCTTAGGATAGATGTAGTTGCAGAATTTTAAGAAGGAATTTAATCTGATAAGAGGAGTATCTTAGAAAAATAGTTCTGATGGGGCACCTGGGTGGCTCAGTCAGTTAAGCGTTCTACTCTTGATTTCGGTTCAGGTCATGATCTCAGGGTTGTGAGATGGAGCCTTGCATTGGACTCTGGGCTCAGCAGGGAGTCTGCTTGAGATGCTCTCTCTCCCTCTGCCCCTCCCCTTGCTCGTGCTCTCTCTCTCTCATATAAATGATTAAATCTTAGAAAAATAGTTCTGATGAAAAGGGAAAAGAATTGAACATAGGGAAACAAAGTAGGAGACTGTTAGCAATAACTGAGGTAAAAATAGTAATTACTAAACTAAGGAATTGGCAGGGACAATGACTATTTAAAAGAAGAACTGATAGAACTGGATGTCTGAGCAGATGCTGTAGGGAGAGAGAGGAAGGACTCGGGTATTTCCTCGGTTTCAAGGAGGTGAATGTGCTGAGTTTAAGGTGTCTATGATACATATTGAGGGAGATTTCAAATGTTTGTGTTTGGGATGTACAGCTCCAGAGCACAGAATATTTACCAAGTGGAAGAGAGAGCTGTTATTTGTATGCATACAGGTGATAGTTGAAACTGTAATTGCATATGATTACCCAGAAACATCATGCAAAGGAAAGAGGCCAAGAAAAGTCAGATTCTCAGGACACATCAAAATAATATGGGAGGGCAGAGGAAAATAGAAGTCAATAATATAGGAGAACCAAAATATTGTGAAATATTATGAAACCAAGTGGGAGAGTTTCAAAAACACAATAATTGTGTTTCCTAAAAAGGAAATACACTAAAGGAAAGTCCTATAGGATAAGAATTAGAAAACAATCAGTATTAAACTATCCTCTGGCTCCTAGATTCCTTCAGTAGCTCCTATTTCGAAACTGGATAGAATTAGATTCTCAGTGAATTGCTGAAAAATGAAATGCATACTTATAAGTGATGCTTATCCTATGTCTAAAATTCCCCAAATTATATATAATAAATTTAGTTCTGCTAATCATTTTGATTATTGACTTATTTTATATATTTACACTATACAACACATGCTTATTTGTTTTAGAACTCATGTAGAAACTTAATCTTTCTTAACCAGGATTCTTTGTTGGTCCTTTACTGTAACCACTAAAATACTTTGTCTATTATCATTTCTTATCAAATATTTACTGGATTTACTTAATTGAATCTAAGACATAATTTGGAGCACCTAATAGACACTCGATAAATGTTTATTGAGTGAATAAATTAGTGAATCGATCTTAAAGTCTTAGTCCACAGAGACTAAATATTTTATCTTCCTCCTTTTAAAGATGTAATGTTATACTACATAGCCTTCAAGCCTTGTTGTAACTGAGGCAACATGCTATGATTGAATGAGGCGATAAACATTGATAATTAATCACTTACTGTGTGATAGTCATTGGGCACAAGCATGTTACATAAATATCTCCATCTACCGGAATGTGCACCTTTATTTATTCCCCTTTTTCTCTCCTAATGATGAGTACTTTATGTGCTTGTTTATCTAAAGCTCCTCCACTGAGAGACTCAGTGGTATGCTCATAGATATTGACATCCTACTCTCCTGGGGGAAAAGAGCCCGGATTTGTAGCCTCTGCTGATTTCTGTGGTGTAAATAGTCCCAAGATGGCCTATTTGATGTCATTGAACTTGCAGCTGGGAAGAGATGCTCATAATCAGATCTTTGGAACTTGCATGAGTAGGACTCAAGAACACCACTAGATGTGCTAGATCTCACCTTTTGTTGTCACTCAAAGACATCGTTCTTGTAATTTTTCCTTCTTGCTCCTGAAATAACAATATCCCCTCTCTTCTGGAACTTTCTTATCCATCTGTGAACATACTACTATTTTACCCACTAAAAAAAGAAAGGAAGGAAGAAAAGAGTGAAAGTTGGGAGAGATGGAGGGAGGGAGGGAGAAAGGAAGGAAAAGGAAGAGAAAGAGAACTCTTTTAACCCTACTTTCATTTCTAGCTACTATGCCGTTTTCCTATTCCCCTTACAGCAAAAATTTTTAAGGAGCCGTATATACTCACTAATATGGTTCTTCTCTTTCCATTCTCTCTCATACTCACTCAGTTAGACTTTGCTTCCACCAAGCCACTAAAATTACTTTTTTTCAAGATCAATAATGACCTCATTTTTGCCAGATCCAAAAATCCAATGTTTAATCCCATACTTAAATTCCATTTGATCCAATGTTTCATTCCACATCCTCATATTACTTGACTAATCAGCAGTGTTGGACACTTGGCATTCAGTACTACTTGTTTACTGGTTACTCTTCACCCCTACTGACCACTCCTTCACATCCTCATTCCAAATCTGTGGTGGGTCTTCCTCCACTCCAGATTTTTCAATGCTGGACGACCTCAGGGCTCAGTCCATGAACTTCCCTTCTCTACTTACACTCCCTCTTTGTCTCATGGCTTTAAATATCATGTAAAAAATGACAACTCCTAAATTGGTTTCTAGCCCAGACCTCTGCCTTGAACTTTAGATTCATTTATTCAATTACTCTTTAAACATCTATACTTGAATGACAAATAGGCACCTCAAATTTATCATGTCCAAACCTGAGCTGCTCTTACCTAGCCCTATCCTGTTTCAGCTGTACTCTAGACAATTCCAGCTACTATGGGATTCTACTACACAATTCCCATTGCATAAGCCAAAAACTTTGCAGTCATCCATTTATTCTCTTTTTCTCATATTTCACATATACTTATCAGTAAATCCTTTGAACTCTGTGTTCAAAATATATCTAGGTTCTGACCACTTTTCTCCACATTCACTTTTATAACCATCTGGACTTGGACTCCTTGTTTTCTTTTTTTAAATTTCATTTTATTTTAATTCCAGTATAGTTAACATACACAATGTTATATTAGTTCCAGGCATACGATATACTGGTTCAACAATTCTATACATTACTCTGTGCTCATCACAACAAGCGCACTCCTTAATCCTGGTCTCCCTGTTTCCATTCTTATCCTTCTATTCATTCTCAACACAGTGACTAGTATAAATTTTTCAACATGTAAATAAGCTCATGTCACCCCTCTGTTCAAACATTTCCAATGGTCTTTCATCTCACTCAGAGTAAAGATATGATTCTTACAATGACCAATAACACCCCACGTACTCTGGGTCTCTGTTTCTTTTCTGGTTTCATCTCCTTCCTTCCCTCCTACCCACTCTGCTCCAGCCACACTGGTCTCCTTGCCATGCCTTGAATATCCTTAAGGTTCCCTGAACCTTAGGGCTTTTGTGCTGGCTGCTCCACATATCTGGAACACTCTTTCCCCAAGCTGTTGGTCTCGTTTATTCCAGTGCATTTTTCAAGCCTTTGCTGAAATGTCACTTTCTCAGTGACAACTTGCCCCATCCCCATCCCCATCCTAGAACTCAGTCTCTCCTCACCTGCTCTGTATCTCCATAGCACTTCTAATATATTGTAACTATTACTATTCATTAGAAATGCAAAATTTTTTAAAGATTTTATTTATTTATTTAAGACAGAGAGCAAGCACAAGCAGGGAGGGTAAGAGGCAGAGGGAGAAGCAGACTCCCTGCTGACCAGCGAGCCTGATGTGGAGCTCGATCGCAGGACCCTGGGATCATGACCTTAGTTGAAGGCAGACGCTTAATCTACTGAGCCATCCAGGCACCTCAGAAATGCAAATTTCTTGAGGGTAAAGAATTTCTTCCTCTTTTGCTCATCAATATATCCTCAGCACTAAGAACAGTTACTGGCATGTAGCTGGTATTATAAATATTTGTTGAATGAATAAATGATCTCACCTCTCACAATACTATGAAGTGGGTGCATGAACTTTCTTATGTTACAAATGAAGAAACTGAAGCTTATATATAGTATCTGGTCCATATTCAAAGAGCTATTAGGTGGTGGAACTGAAACTAAAATAATTAGTATACTGAATAGGACACTAAAAATTACTAAAATAGTCCAAATTTCATCAAAATATGAGTCTTTGGTTACAATAGACAAATCTTTTTTCATTACCTAAACAAACTGTGTGTTGGTTACACACAATAATTGTGAATAATAATGATTTCTTCCAAAGGGTAGGGAGGTTGTAAAAAACTGGTTCCAATGGTTTGGAGCTGGTATGACCACCTAGTTTCCTCCAATTACAAGTTAATGAAGATCATCTTAGTAAATCATGCATCTCTCACAGAATATTGGTGGGTCAGTAGGTATATTTAGGTAGAGCAATATTCCCTTTTGAAACTGATAGTTGAGATGGGGTGCCACTTGTTAGAAGAAATTGTGCTGGACTAATATTCCTCTGAAATCCACAATTAGAAACAAATGCTTAATGTGAACTCTACCCTTTTAATGAAATACTATTCTCCTGACTGTCAAATATCCAGCTTTTTGAGTCAATGATAGGGGAAAACTGGGCAGAAGGAGTGAAGGATCTCAAACTCACAAGATGTTCAGAGATGTACATTGTACCAAGAGGGTACACAGCAAACCAAGGTCCAATGGTGGGAAAGTGCAGAGCTTTGTTCATGAAATGGGACCAAGTATAATACGAAAATAGACTGGAGTGAAAAGTTGAAGAAAAACATGGAAGGTGATGGCAGTGATGCTAACTTGTTCCTTTAGCAATGGGAAAACTTGAGGGTTTTTTTTTTAAATGTGATGTATGTGCCATTATGTGTGTGTGTGTTTGTGTGTAAGTGTGTGTGTGAGAGAGGGGAAGGGGGGTGGAGAGGAAGAGGGAGATTGTAGCTGCAGGCAACTAAAGAAGAGGAAAGGAGATTAAAGTGTAAAATTTGTCAGTCCCCAAAATGACTTTATTTATTTACTTATTTATACTGCACTTTAGTTCAAAAAAAATTTTTTAAGATTTATTTATTTATTTTTGAGAGCAAGAGAGAAAGAGAGTAGGAGCTGTCACAGCGGGTAATAAACCGGCATGGCACACACACACTGATGTGCTTTGGGGCCATCGTGGGACATGTAGGCAAACATACTGGGTTGCTTTAATGTCAGTGGGTTGTCACGGTGTAAGCAGGCTGGCACCTACCAGACCGCCATAATGACAAAGTAACCATACGAGTTTCCTATTTTATGGCCCACTGATGTGTACTTTTAACCCCTGTACTAGACAACCATAGCAGTGTCCTTAATAATGCACTCAGTTAAAATTGTTATAAAAGTCCCTCCATTCAAAAGGAAGTACCCAAATAAGCTAGGCAATCATATTCCTTTCCCTAATACACATAAGGAAATACCTTTGTTTTTTCATTTTTCCTTCAGTTACTTGATTTATATATATATTTTTTACTTATCTAGGCAGATGGCAATAAACATATTGTGTTTTCCCTGACAGATAATTTGGTTTCCTACACTCAGCGTATACTATGTTTATACCAATACATTGCAATATTTATCTGTCACTTCTCTAGGCTAAATATATTTGCAAACTTTAAAGAAATTATTGATAATTTTCAAAATTTTTAATTGTCACAATAAGAAAATATATTTTTATATATAAACTTTTGTAGGCCGAGTATGAGAAAATACGTAACATGATGTCATTTGGTTTGCATAATAAATAAAAGTTTTCATGAGAATCAGATATAATGCAATGGGACAAAAGATACAAATTAATATCATATGTACTAAGGACTCTGACAACTTGACCTCAAGTTCTGATCAACATGGATATGCTGAAATGCACCTCAAGTGTTTATATCTTTCTTCCGATGGTTAAAATCTGGGCTCTAAAAATAAGCACAGCTTAAGTCCAGAAAGCATCCAGAGAACAGTAGTGAAGAGGAGACGGGAGTGGCCGGTGTGACCAGTGCCATGGTGAACCATTTGAGAAAAGAAGCTGCTCGAGGCTGTGGAGGTAAGCATGCACTACGGGAAATGGAAGTTCTTCATTGATTTTAAGGTGATAGAAAAATCCTACAAACCATTTTATTCTTTCTTTGGCATGTATTTTCTATTTCAAAACAATCTCACATTTACCGAAAAGTAGTGTGTACAGTACAAAAAAACTCTGAGAGTGGAATGTTGACTTGTATTTCCTATAAGCAAGGATATTGTCTCAATGATCATAACACGAACATCAAAACTGAGAAACTAATGTGGTACATTAATACTATCTCAGTCTGACACCCCCATCAGGTTTTCCCAATTGTCCTGATAATGTCCTTTATAGCAAAAAGGATCCAGTTCAGAATTAAATGTTGCATTTAACTATTAGGAATTATGTGTTGCATTTGTGACTTCTCCAGATTACAGGCCAGTTATTTTGCATCATGTCTATTGTTTCCTATTTTATTCAATGGGTTGTGATCCTTTCCTCTCACAATTTATTTCGATGCTCAAATGTGATGGCTTTCAAGATGGCTCTTGTATCCTATTGACATGTCTCATCATTCTTTGAGCACGTCCTTGCTTTCTGGTATAAAAAGATGTTCTGGGCTCATCCTTCTGCCCAGCTTTAGAATCAGCCATTTCTCCAGGGAGCACCGATTTCTTTTATCGGAAAATGACATGTAGAAGTCAAGATCTGGGCACCCAGTGCTCATTGCTATTGATGCGAGGTGTCCAGACCCTCATAGTCAACAGAACACTCACACACATTTATATCTACATTTACGTCTACGTCTACTTAAATTAATAGAAGTCCATGAATTCACACCAATACCTCTAATTCCAATCTAACACCACAGTTCATCCTAGTTTTATCTCTGTCCATATCTGTAATCCTCTTCTGTGATAGTGAGAAATCTCATTCCTAATTAGCTTCACTATATTTTCTTACTTTATCAACTCCATGGTATGTAATCAATCCCCCATTACTCTGCCTATCCGCTTCCATATGTGAATGCTCCCCTCTACTTACTCTGGTTCTAGTGTCCCACGCCATGGCACCTGTGAGGATGCCCTCCCCATCCTACCTAGTCTCTGACTAGGTAGCACCAGCAGGGTGCTCCTCCATGTCAACGCCCTCCACACTCTGTTCTAGAATGCACACTCCACACCAGGCTGCCTCTCTACAGAGACACCTCCTCACCCTACTTGAACTCTGACAGCCGTGCAAAGCAACTTATTTATTCTTGAATGAGTTACTGAGCCTATATATTTGGGATATGCTCTGACTAGACTGGTCATAAAGAAGAGAGTTTCAAATTTTCCATCTGTGCTAGGAAGTGGCCAAGTAGGAGAATTTATGTTGATTTACCAAGAAGGGCTATTTGCAAATTCCTCCTCTAATAACCACATTCAATCACAAAATTCATACTGAGAATAGGCTGTGGGTCAGGCACTATGGAAGCTCTTCACTCATAAAGGCAACTCTGAAATGTGATCCTTTGTATTAGATGCCTGGTAGATAGTAAGTGCTTAAATGATATTTATTAAGTAAATTAATTAACATGGGACATTAAATCAGTGCTCATCTCATGATGCCTCCTTTTTTCTAGGCCCTATACCAGGCATGAAAAAAATACAATAATGAGTAAAATATATTTCCTTGATAATTTGGAGGTGGATATAAACATGTAAATAACTATGATACAATATAAAATAAATGATACAAAGAAAGCCGTGAAGAAATGTGAGAAAGGAAAAATTTATACAGTGATGATCTCACGGATAAAGTGGTATTGGAGCTGACTATAGAGGGATTAGTTAAGCTTTTCATCGGTGGTGAAAGCAGAGGAAATTTTTCCAGACTAAGCCATAGCAGGAGCAAGGTGAGGACAAAAAGAGTGGAGCATATATTTGAAGAATGAGAAGAATAAAGTGTGGATGTGCAACAGTATACTGGGGAGAGTAACAGGAGTCAAGTCTGGAAAATAAGAATAAAATATGAATATACAAGTCCTAGAAGATTAGTTTAGCCATCAGAATAGTTTGGCATCAGCTGACTAAAGTTCACTGAACAGATATTAAAAATCAAACAAACAAATTAAAACTAAATCACTAAAAAATGATCTATATGGTAAGGATCCAAATTATAAGCCAAAGAGCTTCATAGTAAACCATCAATGACCTACTTATTTAAAAGGGGGTAAAAATTCCCAAGAGGAATCATGATTTAGGGTTGACAGCTTGTTATATCTGGTGGTAAGTATCAATATTAATTGGGATATTGCTAACAATATCCTTTGTTGTTATTCTATGTTGAAATCAAATCCTCTCTACAGTCTCAGAGAAATTAAAGAGGTCGTGTATTCTTTGAATCAAAAGATCAACAAAGACACCAAAACAAACCTAGTAGGAAGGTGGAGGGGGTGGTCATGGCTCAGGAGATTCATTTGGCTAGCTGATTCTACATTTTATTTGGAAGCATATCCTACGACAAACCAACTGCCAATTTGAATGATTTAACACAATAAAAAGTAAGTTCTTCCTCACATAGCGGTCCAGTGTAAATATTCCTGGGTGGTGGTTGTCATCTACCTGTCATTCGGGGTCAAAGGTTTTTCTACCTTGTGGTTTCACCTTCCTCTAGGGCCTCATAGTATTTATATCAAAGACAGAAATACAAAGGGTAGATGTGTTGTCTTTCTTCTGACGCCACTTCCCCAATTCTCCACCACCAACTGCGTGTCCAACGGTTCAATTCAATTCAATTCAATTCTGACACTAAGTACAGAGTTAGCACAGACCATACAGGTTAGAGGCTCAGTCCCATAAAACTACTCCTCCGTCAGACACCAGTCATAAGTCCCAGGTTGTTCCCCTGAATTCTGACTGACCGGCTATAAATTCAGGAGTCCTCATACCCTGAATGTCACTAGAATAACTCACAGAACTCAGAAAAGCACTTGGCTTATGATTACAAAGGATATAGCTTAGAAATAGCCAAATCGAAGAGATGCATGAGGCAAGGTGAAGCAGGGGGTGCACAGGGCGGTCGGGGCAGAACTTCCATGCTGTGGTATGGAAGCTTTCTAGTAACTCAATGTACTCACCAAACCAGAAGCTCTCTGAACCCATCATTTAGGGGTGTTTATGGAGGTTTCATTACAGAGGCATGACTGATTAAATCATTGGCTATCGGAGATTAACTCAATCTCCAGCCTCTCTCTCCTCTCCAGGTTGAAAGGTGGGACTGAAGGTCCCAAACTCTAATCCTGGCTTGGTTTTTCTGGCTACGGGTCAGAAGCTACCTAGACTCCCACCCCTTCAGCCAGGAGTCATTAGCATATAAAAAATTCTTTTTTAAAAAAGATTTTATTTATTAGGGTGGCTCAGTGGGTTAAAGCCTCTGCCGTCGGCTCAGGTGGTGATCTCAGGGTCCTGGGATCGAGCCCCGCATCGGGCTCTCTGCTCAGCGGGGAGCCTGCTTCCCCCTCTCTCTCTGCCTGCCTCTCTGCCTACTTGTGATCTCTCTCTCGGTCAAATGAATAAGTAAAATCTTAAAAAAAAAAAAGATTTTATTTATTTATTTTAGAGAGAGATAGTGTGCGAGCAGAGGGGCAGTGGGGGTTGTGGTGCAGAGGGAGGAGGAGAGAAAGAATCTCAAGCAGACTCCATGCAGAGCACGGGGCCCACAGTCAGGCTCCATCGCATGACCCCAAGACCATGACCCTGAGCCCATGACCCAAGCTGAAACCAACAGTCCAACACTTAACCGACTGAGCTGCCCAGGCGCCATGCGTACAAATACATTCTTAGCACTAAAGAGTTTCCAAGGGTTTTAGGAACTCCAAGCCAGGCACATTTTTGCTCTATCACAGTACGGAAGACGAGTCTGCCTCTTAATCACTTCCTCCTGGCAGTGACGCCATGACTCGAGCTCACTTGCCCTTGGTGAGAACTTGGCATGTGGCCACATCTAACCACCATGGGAGCTGGGTAAGACCGAGTACTGTCGAGCACTCTGCCACGGTGTCACGACACCCCCTTTCTGAATAAAGTCTGCCTCAGTACACTGGTCGTTCTGGTCCTGGCTTCCTGTCCCTGGACAATAACTAAAATACCGTCCAGAGAAGATAAACCATGACACCATTGATTCTCCTGCTCAGTTTATAATGGCACAATTAAAATAGTGTCCAGGTTACCAGAGAGGAGAATCAAGGGGCATCAATGCATGCTCTTCTGGAGTCAGTAGAAGTTCTCATACCACCGATCCCTAGGCCTGCTGCGTAACGAATCTGCATGATCTGCACACCAACTACATGAACGCCTCCCAGAATTGTGGGAGCTATAGATGGTGGCCTTGTTCCCCATTCTACACAAATAATTTGAGGAAAAGAGGTAACATCAACACAGCATAGAAACAGCAAAAAAGAAAACACTGAAATCAAAATTGTCTCTACCTTCTCAGAGCAATTACAGAGGACACATATTCTTTGAATCCAAACATCAATGAAGAAAGAAAAAAAAATCAATGAAGAGTTTAAAAGATCAGAAAAATACTAAAAAGAAAAATGAATAGGAATCGTATCACGCCACAGGATGTTGACTTGACTACTTGATTCTACATTCTATGTGAAAGCATTAATCTGCAGTAACAATCAAGAACCTGGTATAACAAAGACCAATAATAAAAAGAGGCTTGACTAGCAGATATGAAAAAATACCGTACAGCTAACAAAATTAAACAACATGCTGCCAGTGTGAAAATGAGGAAATACATCAATGGGAACATAAAAGAGAGTCCACAAACACATGCAAGTACAAATATTATTTTAGTATTAAAACAGTGACATTTAAAGTCTGGGAGGAAATGCCTGATGATTACAAAAATGGCTTTTGGTATTTGGCTCTCTATTTGAAAGACGATGAAGGTAAATCTCTATAACATATAAAAAATAAATTCCAGGGACCCGTGGGTGGCTCAGTTGGTTAAGCAACTGCCTTCAGCTCAGGTCATGATTCCTGGGATCGAATCCCACATCCGGCTCCTTGCTCGGCGGGGAGCCTGCTTCTCCCTCTGCCTCTGCCTGCCACTCTGCCTGCTTGTGCTCTTTCTCTCTGACAAATAAATAAATAAAATCTTTAAAAAATAAAATAAAATAAATTCCATGTGGCTTAATAATCTCAAAGAATATAAAATTATGTAAATACTAGAAGAAACCGAAGAACACTATTTTATTGTCTTAGAGAGAGGACAGCAGGAGACTGAGAGGTCATGAAGATTGATTGATTTAACATAAGAATTAAAACTTTGTCAAGAAATCATATACAAAGTTATAAGACAAATAACTCCAATAACAATAAGCATTTTTGAGTGACAGTAAATGGCTAGGTGTTTTACATTTTTATAGGCAGTATTTAATTCCCACAAGTATCCCATTATGAGAAAATTATTGTTATCTATACTGTATAGTTATGAAAACTAAGGTTTGGTAGTGGGGGGAGGCAAGGGTAGTGGTTAAATAACTTCACTAAGGTTATTCAATGAGTTAGGGACAAAGCTGAGTTCTAAACAAACTTTGATTCTAAAACCTATTTGCTTAACAAGGATACTACATTGCCTCCTTAATACACAAAAAACTGGGAAAATCCTTGCATCGCAAAATATCCAATGCGATAATATCTCTAATGCCTACAGAACTTTTATGTATCTTATAGAAGGACACAGATTAATTCAACAGAAAAAGTGGGGAAAAGATATAAACAGAAAAACCATAAGAAATACACATGACTAATACATACTTTTAAAAGTCAACCTAGAAAATAACCGAAGAAACACAAATATAATAAAAATGAAAACTAGAGAGGTTTTAGAAATACATCTTACCTGGCAATGGGGTGGAAAATTAAGCACCTTGACTCGGTGCTGGTAGGAGTACAATACTGGCACGTACTTGGAGAACACTTTGAAAACACTAGCCAACACTTTAAATATGTGTGTTTATGACCCAAATTTTAAGTTCTAGGAATGTAGTCTAGGGAAACACATTTTTTTTAAGTAAGCTCTACACCCAACATGGGGCTTGAACTCAAGACTCCAAGATGAAGAGTTGCATGCATGTTCTACTGACAGAGTCAACCAGGTGCCCTGAGAAAGACAATAATTTTAAAGATTTCTGTGCAATTTTCCATTGCAGCATTATTTATAATAATGAAAAACTAGCAATAATCTAAATGTCCAGCAGTAGGAGGTAGTTAAAAATGATATATACATAAAATGGAAGCTGTAGAGCCGATAAAGTCAAATACGGGCCAAATATCTTGATGTGAAATGTCCAGAATATGTTGCTAAAACAAGTGGTACTACCTCCACCAGCCTGCTAAAATCACAGACAAGAAACACCCTGTTTAGGAAGTCTGTGGAGGGGGAAAAGCAATTCTCAAATACTGGCTGGTAGAGGTGTATTAGTCAGAGTTCTCCAGAGACATGGAAACAACCAGATGTGTAAATAGAGAGAGGGAGAGACTTATTTCAAGGAATTGGCTCATGCAATTGTGGGGGCTGGCAAGGCCAGAATCTGCAGGGTGGGCCGGCAGGCTGGAGACCCAGGGAAGAGCTCCATTTCCAGTGTGAAGGCTGCCTGCTAACAAAATTCCTTCTTCCTCGGTAGGTCAGGACTTCAGGTACTGGGTGAGGTCCATCTGCATTACAGAGGGTAATCTTTATTCAAAGTCTACTGATTTGAAAGTTTATCTCATGTAAACTATACCCTCACAGAAACCTCTAGAATAACATTTCACCAAATATCTGGATACTGTGGCCTAGAGAAGTTGGCCCATAAAATTAACCATCATAAGGGAGGTCAATGGACTTCGGGAAATGTCTTTGAAGTGTACACCAGAGCTGAATACTATACTCTATGACCCGTTAATTCTACCCCTTGGTTTAGAGTCGATAGAAATGCATATGCAAAATGTTCACAGCAGCCCTATAAACGGAACCCTCTCCAGAAGCCCAGGAAAAGTGCACTGGATAAATACGTCGAAGCACAGTCACACCGTGGAACACTAGACAGCAATGAGCCTCAACGATCTACAACCACACGCAGCTACGTGGCCAATCTCAGCAGTACGACACTGAGCAAACTAAGCCATACGCAAATGCACGCAGACTTCATCACCGCTGCTCCCGCTACATTTATTTAAAATACAAAACTAGCCACATGATGCTCTCCTGTTAGAAGTGAGTGCAGTCAAAGTAGGGACTGGAAAAGGGGCCCTAGGAGGTCTTCTGGAGTGGCGGTAACGTCCTGAGGTGGTAGTGTGTTGTTTCCTCTGGGTGCTGGCTGCTCTGGTACATTCAGTGGGTGAAACTGTACATCATGGAGATGTACAGTTGTGGCAAGTGCACTTTTATGGATGCAAACGATACATCCATGAAATACATTTAAAAGTAGTAGGACATCTATTTCTAAATATCAATATATCTCTATATCCACCCATGTTAGCATAAGGTTATATACGGGTTCTAAGATGTTAAGGTTAGGTAGAACTCGATTTGTTAACGCTGCTTATCCCTGGAGGCAGGGGTTATGTGGAAACAGTGGGACAAGTGCTTTCACTTTTACTTTGTACATTTCTGTGGCATTGGACTTCTTTTTAAACATGAAGCATGCATTATTATTTTTTTTTTTACTTTTCTTTAGGGGAAGCAGAGAGGGTGAGCATCCTTTCAAGCACCTCTATTCATAAATAGGCATACAAATCTATTATAATTTTACATGGCCCTTCTTCTGAAACCTTCATTTTTCATTCAGCAAGATCTTTCCAGTCAATAAATATAGAGTTCTCTTCTAAGAGCTATATGAAATTCCTACACCATAATTTACTTTCTCAGTCCATTATCGATGGGCATTAAGGTTGCCTCACATTTTCAATATTGTAAATAGAGCAGTAATGTGCATTCATCTCCTTCGGGTAAATTCCCGGAAGTGTGCTACAGCTGGAAATAATCTACATTTCAATATATACTGTTGTACCACTGTCCTGGGGTGACGAGACTGTTCCACGCCCTGAACAATATTACAGGAGAAGACTTGCTGCCCCTCAAAACTGCAAATTTGAGTTTGTTGAGTTTGTCAATAATTGTAATCTTTGACAGTTTGATGGAGGGAAAAGCCTATTCACATGTCCACATTTTACACGCATTTCTTTGATTATTCATGAGGTTAAACATTTTTCATATGTCTTTGTGTTTCTTTGGTAACTTGCCTCAGAGTATTTTGCCCATTTTCCCATTAAAACATTAAATATTTTCCCTATTGATTTTTAAGAGCTCTCTATTCATCTGGTATATCGATTCTTTGTCTAACATTTTGCAAATGATTTTCCAATTTGTCTTCTACCTTTCAACCTTTTATAGTGTTTATTTTACAAAAAGGTTTCACTTTTTAAGTAGTCAAGTTTACCAATCTTTCCTATTATGTTTTCTGATACTGAGACAAACTTTAGGTCTTTCCCAACCCAATATTATAAAAATATCCATCAGTGCTTTAGTATTTTATGGTTTCAGAAAGAATTTCTTTTGGTATAGTAAGCGAGGTAGGAATCCAGATTTTTTTAAATGGCTAGCTAATTGTCTTAACTTTATATACTAACCTTTGCTTTCCCTACTGACTTAAAAAGCTACCTTCACAGACATAAATTCCCCCTTGTGCACTTACTTCCAAGACTGGGGTTATATTCTTTCCATTGTTACTTGGTTTTGCCTCAGTAACACATGTTTTTAATCGTTTCAACTTTCCTTCCATCATGGGGCGGGCAGAGATTTCTCCTCCTAGTCACAGACTCAAATTCTGGGTCCAAATCTGTGTTCCTTTCCCAGTACTCTCACACGACCATTTGTGGACATCGGAACATCTTATTCACTGCCAAGTCATCCTCCACGACATCATCTCCAACCAAGGAATATATTTTGCAGCAAAAGAAGTGTAGCAATGGGCTATAACACTAGAATCTCCTAGAAGCAGCTGGGCTGATGGGAGCTCCAAATAGCCTGGGAGAGGCTCAATAAGGGCAGGAGTCAGGGGACAATATTCTGTGACGTATAGTGCTATCCGATGGAATGTGATATATGTCTTAAATATATATAAATATATGCTTATATAAATATGAATATGAGCATATGTAAATATAATCATATGTAAATGTATTTATACATGAATTTATATTTAAATACCTTTTTTACTTTATATACAGGTGTGTTTGTGTGTGTGTGTGTATACAGATATAGATATATAGGTAAGATGTGGTATATGCCTTAAACATGTGTATGTGTGTATATAGAAAGATAAATAGATAAGATGTAGCTATATAACCATATAGATTTATAATATAGATAATATATGAATTATAATTATATAATAAATTATTATAATATGTAAATAGATAAGATACATACAAAAACACACCTGTATATTAAGTAAAAAATGTATTTAAATATAAATTTGTACAAATTGTAATTTAATTTAATGTACAAATACATTAATGTATAACTATATTTACACGTTTATTTTTATTTATATAAATAAAAATTTATATATTTTTTTCTTATTTATATAAGCATATATTATGCCTTTTCTTTCAGAGATACATGGTTTTGAAAACTAAGAAATAATGGTGGAAGGGGGCACCCTTCCTTTTTATACCTTATAACACCCTCACAGAATGATTTTCCCCCATCTTCTCCTAGCCTCTTCACATCTAGGGGTTGTCACAGCTTCCTGCTGGCCATAGTGGCATTTCCCACCTCTTGTTGGCTTCCTCCATGCAGCCCTCCGGAGTAAAATCGTCTGCATGTGCTGGCATTTCCTGGGGGGACCCAGCTGATACAACCGACTGGGTGCCTGAGCAGCGCGGCCCGCACTGCTCTGCTTTTAGGAGTAATTTAAAGGTTTGGGGGGTTCGGTACTAAGCCTCACTTCATGCCCTCTGGCCCAAGTTTTAATGTTACAGATTGTTTCACTGATCACAAGAAGAGATGTCCTTACTCTCTGGCTTGGTTTAATTTTCATTCTCACCAGAATGTCAAACACAACTTCCCTTAATTAGCAGAAGGGAAGAATGCAGTTCTACTGGATAGAATAGTAAGTCATGAACACGGCCGCAGAAGACCACTTTACAATTAGGATTAGGATGCAAGAGCCGGGGTATCTCCAAAAGCACAGCCATCCACACCTCCAGCTGCTCTTTTTTCTGCCACGCAAGGAAGTAACCTTGTTGCAAGGAATTAACATTGTTAATTCCAGTTCCGGAATAGTCTGAATTCCCTCCTCCATGGGGAGTGACTGGGGTTTGAAACACACCAACAGCATAAAGGAAATTCTTTACTTAAAACCGAGGACTCGGGGCGCCTGGGTGGCTCAGTGGGTTAAAGCCTCTGCCTTCGGCTCAGGTCATGATCTCAGGGTCTGGGATCGAGCCCCACATCGGGCTCTCTGCTCAGCAGGGAGCCTGCTTCCCCTTCTCTCTCTGCCTGCCTTTCTGCCTACTTGTGATCTCTCTCTCTCTCTGTCAAATAAATAAATAAAATCTTAAAAAAAAAAAAAAAAAAAAACGAGGACAGAGGACCCTTACAGGGTCACAGTACTTGGTATCTGTCCTGAAGTTTGGTTTAACTCACTGTGTCTTAACATAAAATTAAAAATTCAGTTCCCCAGTCCCTCTAAGCACATTTGCAGTATCCAACCGCCACATGTAGCTAGAGGCTGCAATACTGGGCAGAACAGACACAGAATATTTCTATTGAAAGACTTACTCCTATTTCTAAGAAAGACTTATCGGACAACACTGGTCTAAATTATAGAAATACTTACACAATTGTATACAATTAAAAGTACCAGGTTGTTCACTGGAACATTATTTGTAAGAACTAAAAGATTAGAGGCAACAACACTGTCCATCTGAAAGACAGTAGTTAAGTCACTTGTAGAAATATTCACACAGGGTAAGCATTAAAATATGCAGTTCTGTGTGTACTGGCATGGAATAATACTGAGTTATGGAAAAATATGTATGTTGTATGATTATTTAATGAAGATATTTAATATTTCAACACATTTTATAGTATGTAATTTTAATTTTATATTTTATTTATGTTATACAGCATATAATATTTATATTTTTGGATATGTACATATGTGCGTTATACTTTCATCGTTATAGAAAAAAGTCTATTAATAGTTTCTCTTAGGGGGTAGGAATAAAGTGGGGTGAGTTGTGTAGGAGACACTCATTTCTTACTTTATATACATTTGCACATTTTGAATTTTAAAATTTGTGAATCATAAAAATATGGAAAAGCATAATGAATAATAAATACATGTCTATCATTTCTGGCAAAGATACCAAGTATCGCAAATTAATATCAATATGATAGATGGAGAATGGAAGAGTCTCACAATGTAACAAGAAAAGCTTTATTATAAAGGACTCAACTTCATGTGTCCTCACTATGAGGGAGCACTGACCCAGACCCTGAAATCTCATGTTCTCATATAGCACCTCTTTTCTTTGGGGTCTGAAAAACTAATGAAATTTTAGGAAGCTATAAAAGTAAAAAAACTGCTGAACTTCATCTTGAAGGCAACTCTAGTAAGAAATAAATATAAGGATGAAGATAACAAAGAAATAACTTTAAAACCCTGGTTTAAACAATGTGATACTACCTTACAGCAGTTAGAATGGCAAGGATTAACAAAACAGGAAACAACAAATGTTGGCGAGGATGTGGAGAAAGGGGAACCCTCACACTGTTGGTGGGAATGCAAGCTGGTACAGCCACTCGAAAACAGTATGGAGGTTCCCCACGGTGTTAAAAATAGAGCTACCCAGCAATGTCTGCAATAGCCAAACTTACGGAAAGAGCCTAGATGTCCATCAACAGATGAATGGATAAAGAAGATGTGGTATATATATACAATGGAATACTAAGCAGCCATCAAAAAAAACAACAACAAAACGAAATCTTGCCATTTGCAACTACGTGGATGGAACTAGAGGGTATTATGCTAAGTGAAACAATCAATCAGAGAAAGACAATTATCATATGATCTCACTGATATGAGGAATTTGAGAAATAAGACAGAGGATCAAAAGGGAAGGGAGGGAGAAATGAAACAAGATGAAACCAGAGAGGGAGATAAACCGTAAGAGACTCTTAATCTTAGGAAACAAACTGAGAGTTGCTGGAGGGGAAGGGGATGGGAGGGTGGGGTGGTTTGGGTGATGGACATTGGGGAGGGTATGTGCTTGGTGAGTGCACATTGTGTAAGACTGATGAATCACAGACCTGTACCCCTGAAACAAATAATACATTATATGACAATAAAAAAAAAAAAAATAGAGCTACCCTATGACCCAGCAATTGCACTACTAGGTATTTACCCCAAAGATACAGATGTAGTGAAAAGAAGGAGCATGTGCACCCCAATGTTCATAGCAGCAATGTCCACAATAGCCAAACTGTGGAGCCGAGATGCCCTTCAACAGACGAATGGATAAAGAAGTTGTGGTACAGGGGCGCCTGGGTGGCTCAGTGGGTTAGGCCTCTGCCTTCGGCTCGGGTCATGATCTCGGGGTCCTGGGATCGAGCCCCGCGTTGGACTCTCTGCTCAGCGGGGAGCCTGCTTCCCCCCTCCCTCTGCCTGCCTCTCTGCCTGCTTGCTATCTCTCTCTCTCTGTCAAATAAATAAATAAAATCTTTAAAAAAAAAAAAGAAGTTGTGGTACATATATACAATGGAATACTACTCAGCCATCAGAAAGATGAATACCAGCCAATTTGCATCAACATGGATGGAACTGGGGGGATTATGTTAAGTGAAGTAAGTCAAGCAGAGAAAGACAATTATCATATGGTTTCACTCATATGTGGAACATAAGCAATAGCACACAGGACCATAGGGGAAGGGAGAGAAATCTGAAGGGGGAGAAATCAGAGAGGGAGATGAACCATGAGAGACTGTGGACCCCATGAAACAACCTGAGGTTTTCAGAGGAGAGGGGGAGTGGGGGGATTGGGTAACAGGGTGATGGGTATTAAGGAGGCCACAGGTTGTAATGAAGACTGGGTGTTATATGCAACTAATGAATCATTGAACACTACATCAAAAACTAATGATGTACTATATGGTGGCTAACTGAACATAATAAAAAAATTTAAAATAAATTTAAAAAATAAAACCCTGGTTTAAACACTTTATACATGGATTTTCTGGTGACTATCTGATCAGCCGCATAATAATTATACTGCATGTTAATTTTGACAGCTTTTTGAAATTTTAGAGCACTTAAGAGATTCTGATATATTCAAAGGGATTCTAATTAAAGGTTTAGAAGTGTTTGATTAAGTTTGCAATCAACATTTAAATGTTTGGGGAAATTTAATCTGTTAGTGCTTGAATTTGATTTATCAGTTTATGTACATGCTGTGTAAATATTCAGTAGGATGTTATTAATATTTAAATGAATTCTAGATTTATATGGTTAATAAACTAGAAAATAAACTAATTATAAATGTTTATTCCTCTTTCTGTCTAGAAAGTATTGGACATAAGGTAATCTCACAATGGTAAGTCATACCTTTCCCCTCGTCTTTTTCTGCAAAATTGATTTTCTATTTTTGGCCCATAATTTCTCCATAAAAATTTTAGAATTAGCTTAGTAAATTCTGTAAAAGTGCTTTGTAGTTATTTTAATTGAAATTATACTGAATCAATAGATTAATTTGGAATTACTTTTCTTCTTCATGAGAACACATAGCATTTCTTCTGTTTCTGCTTTAAAAGGGAATGCTTCTAACATATTCCCAATTAGAATGATGTCTTCCTGCATTCTGTGATGCTGAAGACAAACCCAATGCCAATGTTATTCTCATTTACTTCCATATGACCGATACCAGACCCTTATCATAAATACAGTTTGCAAATATCTTCTCCCATTCTGTGGTTTGTCCTTTCAATTTTTTTGTAGTGCCCTTTGAAACACAGAAGTTCTTAATTTTGATGAACTCTCATTTATCTATTTTATCCTTGGTTGCTTGTGCCTTAGGTGTCCTATCTAAGAAAATATCACTAAGATTTACTTCTATGTTTCGTCTGAGTTTTTTTTTACAGTTTTTGTTCTTAGGTCTTTAGGTGTTTAGGTCTTTGATTGACTGAGTTAACTTTTTGTATATGGTTTTAAGGATGGGGTCAAAATTCATTCTTTTATGTGTGACAATCCAGTTGTCCAAGCTCCATTTTTAAAAAGACTACTTTTCCCGTATTAAATGGTCTTTCTACCCTTGTTGAGTATCAACTGACTGCAGATGTATGACTTTACTTCTGGACTTCTAATTCTATTCCATTGATCTGTGTGTCTATCATAGGCCAATACCACATGGTCTTATAATGTTAATTAGCTCTCAGTGAACAATTCTTTCACTTCTTTTGTTATATTTATTCCCTAAGTGTTGTATCTTTTTGATGCTATTGTGAATGGGGTTGTTTTCTTAATTTCATTTTCAGATTTTTCATTGCTAGTGTATAGAAATACAGTTGAGTTTTGTATATTGTATCTTGCAACCTTGCTGAACTCATTTATGAGTTCTAATACCTTTGGGGGGGTGTGGTTAAGATTTTTAATATACAAGATCATGCCATCTGCAAAGAGGTAGTTTTACTTCTTCCTTTCCAAACTGCATGCTTTTTATTTCTTTTTCTCACCTAACTGCCCTGACTAGAATCTCCAAGTGTCATGTTAAATAGAAATGGCAAAAGCAGGTATCTTATTCTGATCTCCTCATCTCTTAGTTACACAAATATACTTTCTAATCTCTTTGTGTCTCTGGGCTGTGTTCTGGATGGTTTTCAAATTTATTTCTTCAAATATCCATTTCTCTTTTTAAGAATTTATATTGATGGCGCCTGGGTGGCTCAGTTGGTAAAGCGACTGCCTTCGGCTCAGGTCATGATCCCGGAGTCCTGGGATCGAGTCCCACATCAGGCTCCTAGCTCCACAGGGAGTCTGCTTCTCCCTCTGACCTTCTCTCTCTCTCTCTCTTTCAAATAAATAAATAAAATATTTAAAAAAAAAGAATTTATATTGAGTTTATATTAATATTTTAGCTTCTTACTTTAATCACTGTACCCTTCATTTCCAAGATATTTTAATTGTTCTTTTAAAATGTTTTTATCTTTGCCCATTTAGAACATAATTTATTTTTATTTTTATAATGAGACGTTTGTCTTCATTTACCTCTTCAAATATATTCAGTACAATGACTTTATAACCATCAGTTCTAGAAATGTAATAGCATCTGTAATAATTTTCACCTTTTGATTTTGTAGGCTGTTTTCTTTTTTTTTTTTTTTTAGATATATTTATTTATTTGAGAGAGAGAGAGAGAAAGTGGGGGGTGGCAGGTAGGGGTAGAGGGAGACCAAAGAGAGAGAGAGACTCTCTGGCGGGCTCCCTACTAAGCGGTCTGTCTATAGAGCCTGGGGGTAGAGCCTCAGGCGATGTTCAGCACACACACATGTACTCCCATTCTTCCCCTCTAACCTTGGGTCTTGTTAAAGAAAAGCTAAGAGGTGCCTGGGTGGCTCAGTTGATTAAGCATAGGGATGGGGTCTTGAACTCAGGGTCATGATTTCAGGGTCATGAGATCAAGCCCCAAGTCGGGCTCCATGCTGGGTATGGAGTCTGCTTAAGAGTCTCCCTCTCCCTCTGCCCCTCCCCTCCTCAAAAAAAAAAAAAAAAAAAAGCTGAAAATATTTCTGTCTCAGTCTTGATTAATAGCTTGTCATTAAGGCTACTCTTTTATCTTTTGCCATCTATCGTCTCCAAGAAGTCAACTATCAATTGTTGCTGCTTTCTATGTAATCTTTATTTTTCCTCTAACAGTATTAAAGATTTCCTTTCATCCTGATGCTCTGCAGGTTCACTGTGAAATGGATAGGTGGGACACACAATCTGTACTCTGTTTGGTCCCAGGAATATTATTATTTTTTTTTTTTTAAAGATTTTATTTATTTGAGAGAGAGAGCGCACGCATGCACACACGCACAAGCAGGATAGGGGCAGAGGGAGCGGGAGACGCAGATTTCCCACTGAGCAGGGAGCCTGATGTGGGATTCGATCCTAAGACCCCATGATCATGACCTGAGCTGAAGGCAGATGCTTAATCAACTGAGCCACCCAGACACCCCCAGGAGTACACTTTTAATCTAAAGACTCATATTTATTTGATTGTGAAATTTTCAATTTTTATCTCCTGAGATTTTTTTTTTTTTATTTCCTCTATTAGATTCTTTTGGACTGCTATCAAATAAATATCCTTCATGCTTCTTTACCACCACTTCACAATGTATATATTAAATTATTTATCCTTTCTTCTTCCATTGTCCACAACCAGCCTTGTTGACCCCACCCAACCACAAGAGTGTTGAGAATGTAAGGGAGCAGGTGAAATTTGGGGTGAGTAGCCTGGCCTTGCCATGGCCCCATGCTTGTTGTACTCAGGCCAGCCAGCTCCACTTTTCAACATCACAATATCACCCTTCACTTCTGGGACTATCAGCCCCATCACCCTTTTTGCTCTGTAACCAATACTGCTCTGGGTAGAAGCTCTTGTGGTCCTTCATAGACCAGGCACCTGAGTGGATTAAAGATTGCATTGGCTCCTTCTCACTACTCAGGCTTTCTCTGGCCTCCATTCTCTTCAGAGGCCCTACGAAGCCTCTGCAACTCTGTGCAGCCTCTAAGCCATAAGTGGCCTCAGTGAAAAAAAGTACTAGATTTAAACTCAGAAGTTTTTATCCTGGCTTTGCATTTAAACGTCATCATAACAAATTACTATTATAATAACATCTATCATTTATTACTTGCCTGAGATGGGCTTATTTCTCTTCCAAGCACATTATACATATTCCTCACAAAGATTCTATAAAGCAGTATTATTTTTCCTATTTAATGGATAAGGCTTAGAGAGCTATAAAACACAAACTATCTCTGGTGAAAACAAAAACCTTTCTCTCCTGTTCTAGAAAAGTATTTCCCAAAGGCTGCCGGGGGATCTGGGTCAAAACTATTTTCATAATAATACTAGATTTTATTTTCCTCTTATATTCTGATTCTCTCAGGAGTGTGCAGTACACCAGATTAAATTCAGAAGCAGAATAAGAATCCAGCTGTCTCTATTTAGCCAGACATTAAAGAGAATTACAAAAAGGCAAAACAATGTTGCTCTTCTCCCTAATATTTTTACATTTTGGAAAATATGATTATTTTTCTATATAAACATGTTATTTATGTTTGAACATGTAATGGGCTTAGTGTTATTATTTGAAATAATAGGAATTTCTTTTAAGTTCTTAGTTTTTACTTCTGATACAGTAAATATCTATAGATATATGTCACCTAAACAAAGCTCCATGGGGTCCTCAATAATTTTTAAGGGTATAAAGGAGTCAAAAGACAAAAAATAAAATAAATTGAAAACCACTATCCTAGAGTAATCCTACTCTCCAGCAATAAACATATTTGTGATTTCTTCCGTATCTTCCTTTTTCTCCCTAGGCGTATAAAAGCAAAGGCGTATTTACACACATGCACATACATATCTCTTTTCCCTTACAAATAGAAATATACCATACAGCTGATTTTAAACGTTTTCTTTACTTATATATGTTTGGTACATTTTATATCAATTCTTCGAGAAGCTCAGAACTTTTGTATGAGAGGCAGGGTGTAGGAATCACAAGGGAGGAAGAGTGGGCCAGGGTCAGAGTGTCAGAGAAGGGTTCGTTTTAGTGAGAGATATACATTTAGCGTGTGTTGAATTTGAATTACTGGTTTCTCAAATTATCATCCAGCAATCAATTTGTTGTTTAATAAATGGTCTTTTTTCAGTTCTTCTGTGATACTGATTGTTTCATTACACAGTTTTAAGAGTTCTAATCTGTCCCAAATATTTCTTATATTCTTTGGTAGCATCGGAAGCCAAGCATTTCTAATCCTTGCTGGAAGAGACCTTTCACTGCTCCTTTCTAGTTTTGTGATTGTGGGATCTGTTCGTTTTTTCATGTGAAATTTAGAAGCATTTTGTTGTTTTTTAAGTTCAAATTTTGTTGGAGTGCTAATCAGAATTGTGCATAACTTTTAACTGTTGGAAAATTATCCGATTAGTTTGGCATTTGTAACACCTGTGGATGTGACCACTAACCGCATATGAAAGAGGATTTGAATCCGTTTTTATGGGAAACTCTTTGAGCTCTGCCTTACCACCCCATGCATGCCCTTCCTTCACCCCCAGTCTATTCTCTTGCTTTTTTGAATATGCTTTAATGTAGACCTTTGGCCCTGAATTTTGTTCTTTTTCCTTTCCTTTCCTTTTTATTATTGGTTACATCCTTTCAGTGCCTTGGTTTCTGGCCTGCGTTCCCTGCAAGGTGCTGTGTTTTTTTCCCCATTACTTTGATTCTATTATTTTAGACTATTTGCCAGACTCTCCTGTTTTCCTCTTCCAGCTCTAGATCCTAGAACTGCAGCCAGAGGTAACAGATGTTTTTTTCTCCTTATCTATTTATTGGCTTGCTATATTTGCTCAAAAATTTTGTTTATGTTTATCAAGGTTTTATCATTTCCATTATGCAGCTCTATATTGATACTTTATTCCAACGTCTTTACGTGCTTGTGCATTTGTGTGTTGTGTGTATGTGTGCGTGTGTGTGTATTGAAGAAGGGCCTTTCTTGTTTAGATTTTCCATTTATTAATACATTAGAATATTATTGATTTTTTGGCAATTGACATGCCTTCTCCATTAAAAAATTTATGCTATTAGTCTTTGCCAATTGTTGGAAGCTTTCTAATATACAGTTATTAACTACAGATAATAAAATATTGTTTCAATCTTTCGAGTATTTATTGCCCTCATTTATGGGAGTAAGAGAACATAGGATTACTGGCCAGACATCATATTCGCAAGAGTGAGCTTTTGTGTCACTGATGATGACAAAGCACCTTCATTAGCAATGTGGGCTACAGAGGTACGTGCAATCAGTGGACCCGAGTGACTGATTAATGCACACATGTGAGATGCTCACTAGAGACTTCTGGAAACAACAGAAGGAGAATTTGCAGAGTGGGAAATGTGTAATGGTAGGTGAGGACTAGAGCCAGAAAAATCTCGTTTATTACTAGATTCTCTTTATTACTGTTGATATGCCCCTAGGCCTTTGCAACCAGAGGAATGTGAAGTAGACAACATCAACTATGAAAGTATACAAGAACTGAATGGTTAGAATGAAAGTGGAAAAAAAAGAAGAAATATAAAACCTCCTGGAAATTGCAAAAAGGAAGGCAAGAAGACTCAGTAACTCCAAAGATGAAGTTATATCTCAATCTCAATCCTAAAGAAACGATCCAGACAGAGTCAAGAACAACTAACAGGCCTGGACATTAATTTAAAGGCAATGACATAGATCAGTGTTCCCAGACTTTTAAATTTCACAAATTGAATTTTTCCTCCTTTTTAAATTTTTGAGGACTGACAGTGTTGGCGCCTTTCTATTAAGCCAGGTAAGAATGTTTTCTTTTTAAGTTACCATTTTTTCACAATAGGACAAGCATTCTGTAACACAAACTTTAGGAGTGACACAGCCTATGAATAGTTTTGTAAATTCAGTACACTTATCTATATTACAAACTAATATTATTGTCCCCATATTTCTCAGTTAGCCAGAGATACATGCAAATTTCATAAGGGACTGGGACTGGCCTACTGCCTAGTGTCATGATATCACACTAGAGAGATAGTAAATGTATTTTACACCTATATGGAATGGATACTAACCAATCAAAACAGACATCACAGCTAGAATGGATGTTACACACAATGGGCTAAAAATATAACCTGAAGCGTATCACAGATCTATTCTGTGCATAATTGCATTATCCAAGGAGATGTGGAAAAAAATTAAAAATAAACCACAATCATGAAACTGAGAAACTGACCTATAACAATTTTCTTGAATTGATTTAAGAAAAAAAAAAAAAACACCCATGACTGAGGGTTTTAAAGGGGAGGAGAGTGGGGGAATGAGTGAGTCCAGTGATGGGTATTAAGGAGGGCATGTATTGCATGGAGCACTGGGCGTTATATGTAAACAATGAATCTTGGAACACTACATCAAAAACTAATGATGTAAGATCGGATCGGGAAGGAGACAAACCATAAGAGACTCCTAAACTCATGAAACAAACTGAGGGTGGCTGGGGGTAGGGGGGTAGGGATAGGGTGGCTGGGTCATGGACATTGGGGAGGGTATGTGCTATGGTAAGTGCTGTGAAATGTGTAAGCCTGGTGATTCACAGACATGTACCCTGGGGCAAATAATACATTATGTGTTAATAAAAAACAACAACAACAACAAAAAAAAAACTAATGATGTACTATATGGTGACTAACATAACACAGTAAAAATTTTAAAAATAAATAAATAAAACAAACAAACAAAACACCCATGTATCCTAGAGTTTGAGAGAGATTTAACATGTCTTCCATCATCAGCATCAAAGGAAGATAAGAGTTACCAATATGTTACCTAATATTTCAGATTACAAATTCAAAGAACTTGAACTACATGCAGCTAGGATGAGAGGAGATCTAACATTCAAAGGTGGGAAGAAAAGAAGATATTTACTTTCATAACTTACAGATTAGAGGACCAGAGAGTCTGGGAGAATACTTATAGAACACTTATGGGATATGTTTTCTCACCACGGATCAATTATCTTGCTAAGTTGCTGTTCTCTTTGAAGGGAGAAGAAAAACATTTCCCAAACCACAGTAACAGAAAATACCATGCCTCTGGTGAATACTGTGATTGACTGATTGAGCTGGTTTTATGAAGAGGTACACATTGAAAAGATAAGTGGCTAACATCTTAACATGGGTGGGCTAACAAGAGACAATTGTGGGGTGCCTGGGTGGCTCAGTCGGTTAAGCAACTGTCTTCGGCTCAGGTCATGATCCCAGGGTCCTGAAATCGAGTCCTGAATTGGGCTCCCTGCTCAGTGGGGAGTCTCCTTCTCCCTCTGACCCTCCCCCCTCTCATGCTTTCGTTCTGTCAAAAAAATAAATAAAAAAAATTTTAAAAAAGAGAGACAATTGTGAAGTACAAAATATATTTCAGTAACTATAGTGCTCCAGAAAAGGATCCATAAAAGGTTTTAGGATTATTGAGAAATCGCAAGGAAAACTAGATGTAGGTAGGTATCAGAGCAGTAAAGGAAAAAGGGCTAAATAGTAAATCAAAATAAAACAAAACTCTAGTTCCCCAGAAGGTCATGCAAAGATTTTTTTTTTATTAAGACTATTTTTTTAGAGCAATTTAAGATTCACAGCAAAAGTGAAGGGAAAGGACAGGGATTTCCCATATAGGCCCTGCCTCTACTCATGCATAGTATCCCACTGTCAAAATCCTCCACCAGAGTGATACATCTGTTACAACTGATGAATCTACATTGACACGTCATTGTCACCCAAAATCTATAGTTTACATTACAGTTTAACTCTTGATGTTGTACATTCTAAGGGTATAGACAAATGTGTAATGACATGCATCCAACATTATGGTATCATACAAAGTATTTTCACTGCCCCCAAATCCTCTGTGCTCTGCCTATTCATTCCCAACCCTTGGCATCTCATCTTTTTACTGTCTCCATAGTTTTGCCTTTCCAGAATGGCATATAAATGGAATCATACAGTACAAAGCCTTTTCAGACTGGCTTCTTTCACTTACTCGTATGGATGTAAGGTTCCTCCATGTATTTTCATAGCTTGACTGTTCCTTTGTTTTTAGCATTTAATAATATTCCATTGTCTAGATGTACCAGTTTCTTTGTCCATTCACCTACTGAAGGACATCTTAGTTGCTTCCAAGTTTTGGCAATTATGAATAAAGATGTTATAAACAGCTGTGTGCAGGTTTTTGTGGATGTGTATTCAGCTCCTTTGGGAAAATACCAAGGAATGTGATTGCGGGATCGCAGTAAGAGTATGATTAGTTTTGTAAGAAACCACAGAACTACCTTCCGAATAGCTGTACCATTTTGAATTCCCACCAGCGATGAATTAGAGTTCCTCTTGGTATAGCCAAATTATGGAAGTAGTCCAAATGTCCATCAATAGATGAATGGATAAAGAAGATGTGATACACACACACACACACACACACACACACACACACACACACACACTAGAATATTACTCAGCCATAAAAAAGGACAAAATCTTGTCATTTGCAATGACATGGATGGAGCTAGAGAGTATAATGTTAAGCAAAACAAGTCAGTCAGAGAAAGACATATCATATGATTTCAGTCACATGTGGAATTTATGAAATAAAACAAGCGATCATAAGGGAAAAAGAGAGAGAGAGAGAGAAACCAAGAAAACAGACTTTTAACTACAGAGAACAAACTTATGGTTACCAGAGGGGAGGTGGATGGGAGGGAGGGGTGAAACAAGTGATGGGGATTAAAGAACACACTTATCATGATGAGAACTGAGTAATGTATAGAATTGTTGAATCACTATATCATATACCTAAAACTAATATATGTTAACTATACTAGAAGTAAAATAAAAACTTAATAAAAGAAAGTAAGAAGACAGGTGAAATGACTTAATAATATATTTTATTTAGCCAATATATCCAAAATGTCATTCCACCATGTAATAAATATAAAAGCTATGTAAAAAAAGAGAGAGAGAGAGAGAGAGCTCCTTTGTTCAGATGCTGGCCAACATTTGGTGTTGTCAGTGTTCCAAATTTTGGCTATTCTAATCTGTGTGTACTGGTATCTCACTGTTGTATTAATTTGCATTTCCATGATGAGATATGATGTGGAATGTTTCTTCATATGCTTATTTGCCATCTGTATTTCTTTTTTTGATGAGGTGTCTATTAAGGTCTTTGACCCATTTTTAAATCAAGTTGTTTTCTTATTGCTGAGTTTTACCAGTTCCTTGTATATTTTGGGTAACAGTTCTTTATCAAATGTATCTTTTGCAAATATTTACTCCCAGTCTGTGGCTTGTCTTCTCATTCTCTTGACATTGTCCTTTGCAGAAATGAAGTTTTTAATTTTACTGAAATTCAGACTATCAGTTATGTCTTTCAAAGATTGTACATTTGGGGTTGTACCTAAAGTCATTGCCACATCCAAGGTCACCTAGGTTTTTTCCTATGTTACCTTCTAGGAGTTTTACAGTCCTGTGTTTTACTTTTAGGTCTGTGATCCATTCTGAGTTAATGTTTGAAGATTTTTTAAACTGTTATTTATAAACAGGCATCAAAATTAAACAAAGGTAGTTAAGTATTAAGTTCAGATGTTTAAAAGTTGATTAGCTCCCTGTGGAAAGGACTTAAAAAATATTTATGCATTTGAGCAATTCCAGTTCTAGAATTTACCTTGAAGATACATCTCTGCAAAAAATAATACAGCATAAGCACAAGGTTATTCACTGCAGCATTTTCATAATAGTAAGTCTATTGAGATGTGGGACAATGCAAATTCCTGTCACAAACATGGTTCAACTGGGGCGCCCAGGTGGCTCAGTGGGTTAAAGCCTCTGCCTTCAGCTCAGGTCATGATCTCAGGATCCTGGGATCGAGCCCCGCATCGGGCTCTCTGCTCGGCAGGGAGCCTGCTTCCCGCTCTCTCTCTGCCTGCCTCTCTGCCTACTTGTGATCTCTCTCTCTGTCAAATAAATAAATAAAATCTTTAAAATCAAAACAAAACAAAACAAAAAAACAAACATAGTTCAACAAATTACATCCAGGTAATAAAATACTATGCCACTATAACAATAATTAGAAAGATTCCTACAGACTGATATGGAGTAACTTCCATTTTAATTTACATAGTTAAGTAGAAAAACCTGCAAAAAAGTATATGGAGAGAATGCTTCCTTTTGTTTAAGAAAGAAGAGAAAATAAGAATGTAAATATATGCTCACTTTTGCAAAAAGAAACACAAGGATAAATCAGAACGTGACAGTGATTACCTAAATTGAGAGGTTGCCTCCTACAGTTACATAAAGTGTGTGGGAGTAGGATGGAGGGGGTAAGGTTAAGAGCTGGTGTCTAAGTTTACTTTTATCTGAATATACCCTTTCACATAATTTGTCTTTATCTGACTATACATTTTCATATAGTTTTGATTTTGGAATAATGTAAATGCTTTATGTATTCAAAATATAAAATTAAATAACAAGGATTTTAAAAGAAAACACCTAAAAATGAACATAAAGATAAGGAGATAAAGCTAGCTGTATATGAAATTGATGATATGACACAGGAAAACAGAATTTTTTCAAATAACTTTTGGATACAGCACTGTGGCTTTATATCTCCAGTGGCATCTATTTCGAGGACAAAATGAACTCAGAAAGAAATCCTGAATAATTTATAATATTTTAGTGTTAGTAGTAATATTACTATTGGAATTCTGAAACAGTTTTATGTATATTGTGGAATAAAGAGAATATGTAGGTACCAAGATTTTCATGTTAAGAAAAAAAGACAAAAGTATGATATAAACAAATGAATAAAATGTTTGAGAGGTTAAATCTTAATGGGGAATATTAGTATGAATTGACTATATATATACATATATATATGTATATATATATATACACTTTTTTTTTCTAGCTCTGTTGCCTAAAAGTACCTATAAGTAATAGTATTCCAAATAGCACTAAACATTCTCAGTACACAAATTTTGGGTTCCAAATACTATTGCCTACTACCAGGAACAAAGGCTCCTTGGAGAAATAGAGAGTTCCAAGACTAATACAGGAAAAATACAAGTTGAGTCTGGGATATCTTAAACTATAAAAAAGTAAAAGAGCACTCAAGGACTAATGGAGTCATACTAAAAGGACACAGGAGCTAACTTGAAGAGACCGCCACTGTTCAAATTTTAGACAATAAGAGCATGAAAAATAATGATGATGTTAGTAACAATTGATTTTTAGTAAATAAAGAATATTAAAATAAATTCTGAGTCTAATACACAGCTAAGGTAAAAAGAAAAAGCTCTCCTTTAGTGAAGAATGCTAGTGAGTAACCGTAGAAGGACTGACAAAATTAGAAAATCATCATCTGTAACCACAATTTCATAATTAATTCAGATAAGGATTGTGACTTGATTCTAGAATGACTAGGTGAAACGGAAAATGACATTTACATTGTCTGAAAGAATCACCCCCATCCCCCGATCACCTACTAATTCAAAGGCAAACTGTTGGTTTATGACAGAGACATCTAGTGTTCGTTGGCTTAATCATGTTTTCAAATTTAGCATGAAGATGGAGACAACCTGACTTTGCATACCTCCCAATGCAATGCAGTAAAAAGAGAGCAACTAGGAAATGTTCTGGCCAGTGAGATTTAACAGGAATCAAATCAAGCTCAAATCTGCCTTTTAGATGGCAGGAAATTCAGGGAATATTAGAAGGAGCTTAATGACACCATGAGGAAACAGTCAGCCTAATCCAAATATGGACTTCCTACAAACATCAGGAAGTCAGGAGGGCTGCTTTAGATTTAAAATGACTGAAGAGACATAGCAACCAGAAGCAATATGTTAGTTTTGACTAGATCCTGTATCTAAACAAAGACAGTTATAAAGACATTTGGTGACAGCTGGGGACAGTTGAATGTGGACTCAATAGCAGCAGATGATGTTACGGGTTATTGTTTTTGTTTTTGTTTTTTTCTTTCTCAAGTTTTTATTTAAATTCCAATTAGTTAACATACAGTGTAATATTAGTTTCGGGCGTAGAATTTAGTGATTCAACGCTTCCAAACAACACGGTGCTCATCAGGACAAGTGCCCTCCTTAATCACCCATCTCCTATCTCCTATCACCTATTTCACCCATCTCCCTACCCACCTCCCCTCTGCTGACCATCAGTTTGTTCTCTAGAGTTAACAGTCTGTTTCTTGGTTTGTTCATTTGTTTTGTTTCTTAAATTCTACATATGAGTGAAATCATATGGTACTTATCTTTCTCTGACTGACTTATTTTGCTTAGCATAATACTCTCTAGCTCTAACCATGTTGTTGCAATTGGCAAGATTTCATTCTTTTTATGGTTGAGTAATATTCCATCATATATATACCACATCTTCTTTATCCATTCATCAGTCAATAGACATTTGGGCTCTTTCCATAATTTGGCATTATAGATAATGTGGCTATAAACCTCAGGGGGCACATACCTCTTTGGATTAGTAGTTTCGTATCCTTTGGGTAAAAAGCTAGAAATGCAATTGCTGGGTCATACAATAGCTCTATTTTTAACTTCTTGAGGAACCTCCACACTGTCTTCTAGAGAGGCTGCATCAGTTTGTATTCCCACGAACAGCGTAAGAGGGTTCCTCTTTCTCCAAATCCTCACCAACACCTTTTATGTCCTGTGTTGTTAATTTTAGCCATTCTGACTGGTGTAAGGTTGTATCTCATCGTGGTTTTGATTTGTATTTCCCTGATGATGAGTGATATTGGGCATCTTTTCATTTGTCTGTTAGCCATCTCTATGTCTTCTTTAGAAAAATGTATATTCATGTCTTCTGCCCATTTTTAAACTGTATTATTTTGAGTGTTGAGTTTTATAAGTTCTTTATATATTTTGGATACTAACCCTTTATCAGATATGTCATTTGCAAATATCTTATCCTATTCCATAGGTTGCCTTTTAGTTTTGTTGATTGTTTCCTTTGGGTTATTGTTACTTTTTTAGGTGTGAAATGATAATGTACTTATGTAGGAGGATTTCTTTATTCTTCAGGTGCTTAAGGCTATGCATGTATGTTGGAGTGTAGTTCATGGTATCTGCAACCTACTTTCAAATGGATCAGCAAAAACAGATGACCATTTTCTATACTCTAATTGCGCAAAACTGGCCAGAGACAGACAGACAGACAGAAATAGAGAGAAAACAACTATGGGAAAAAGCTAACAACTGATAAATCTGAATGAAGGGGGATATGGGGATTTCATCATAGTATTCTTTCAACTATTATGTTTCTTTGAGGTTTTTCAAAATACAGACCAGGAAGCAAGCACTGATAAGGACTTTCTAATGGCAGATTAACTAAATGCATCTAGCTCCCTTCTTTTCCATGCCTCTTCCCAATTAGAGAAGAGGGATAAAATTCTCAAGGAGAAGGAAGAGAGGATTAGAAGTGACAACAACACAATTTAGGGAGTTGGAAAACAAATGGGCCAATGTAAATGACTGCCAACTGGAAAAAGAAAGCTCCAACCAATGCCAGAAAATGACAAATCTTTTCTCATTTTCATGATCTATAGGAAAAACCCCAAACTTGTTGTCTTGACATATCAAATCCATTCAAGTCTTTGCCATGAATATCTTTCCACACTCATTTCCTGCCTCTCAACAGGCTCTGTGAATTGTAAGAGAGCCAAACTACATGTGATCTTTTTCCTATTCATGATTTTTCTTAAATCCAAGACTTACTCAACATGCTCCCTCTTTGCAGCATGGCCTTGTCAACTTAGTGAACTCTTCTTTTACCTTTCAAGACTCACCTCAGTGTTACCTCTTCCCAGAAGTTGTCTTTCCTTCTAAATCAGACTAAAGCTGACCATCCTCATTAGTCTCTTAGCATCCTGTCTACACACGTGATAGTACTTGTAATATTGCAGTGGGTTACTAGTTGACATGCTTGTCTGTCCCCAGAGACGCTACAGTATAAAAAGGCCGTGACGCTGTTTCAGCCATCATGGCGTACCCACACCTACCTCAGTGCCTGGCACCAAGCAGGTACACGATACATTTTGGCTGGATGAATGAACGACTGAATAAGGGTTTTATAGCTGGCTGATTTAACATCTGGCAGTCAGTAGAAATAAACTGTTGAAATAAACTAAAAGGCTCTATCTCCCCATGCAGCAAGGAAGAGACTTCTGTGATTGTTATTCATAGGCTGCTCCAGAAAACATTAGGGTCACAGAGGAAAACTGGCACATTGCCACGCACTAATCCCACTGAGTTTCTGAAAGGCATTTTTATGGCCTAAGCAAATTCCTGTAAGCTTTTTCTATGTACAGTTAAGTTCTTATAACTCAAAATTTTATCTCATCAAGCGCCTAAATCATTATGTAAAAGGGGCAAGGGTAAAGAAGGATATGCAAGGAGAAGTGGGGTAAATATCACCACAGACTGTGAAGCAAGACTTCCATGATAATCAAGCAATTGAAGTTTAAAGGGGAGGAATTAACAAGGTATTTAAGTAGTCTAGACAATATAATAATAATAACCTAAACTAACACAGGGATAATGGGAATAGAGATGAGGTGATAGATTTGGGACTTACTGACAAAGAGAATTGACAGGTTTAATATTAGAAATAAAAAGAAAAAAATAGGATGATTTCTGTATTTTTTATTAGCCTTAATGAGTAGATCATAGGGTTAAGAACTGAACAGGGAACATAAATTGAGAAGCAAACATTATGGTTTGGGACATGTTGAGCTTACAACATCTGTGATAGATTAATGCAAAAAATGCCAGACAAACACATATAAATATATGTATTTAAACTCAAGAAAGAAGTCAAGGTTAGAGACAGGTTTGAAAGGTGACAGGCTGTTACATAATAACTTAAACTATGAGTGTGAATGGAATAATTCGAGTTAAGTATTTAGAATAATAATAAATCCAAAAACATGATGCTGGTTAATACCAAAATATAGAGCTGAATGGAGAGAGGTGCTAACAAAGCACTAGCAGAGGTCAGAAAAAAAAAAAAGTGGTTTGGAAGCCAGACAAGGAAAGAATCTTGAGGTAAGAGGACGAGTCAACACAAAGTGCATGTGTGGATTTGGCCATTTAGGGGTGGTTTGTGCATTTAGCAATAGACCTTTCTGGGGAGTCAATTCTGGGGCTAACAGACCATTATGATTTGTATCACGAATAGGAATGAAGCAGAAAAGGGAATGTAAGCTATTCTTTTTGTTATGAAGGAACAGAACAAAATAGGATATTAACTAAACAGGGAAATGAGATAAAATGGACCCAATTACAATGTGGTGGGGGGGGCGTATTCCACCCACAATCTGAAGCAATTCTCCAACACCACCAGCGTATCTGAGAATTCAACTCAATTCTGACACTGTCCTCCCAGAATAGGGTCAGAATCCACAGGTTAAGGCCTCAGCCCTACAAGGCTGCCTCCCACTCCACACCTCAGACGCCAGACCCAAACCCAGAGTGTTACCAGTGTTTCTGATGTACCGGTGACAAATTGGCAGTTTCAACTACCCTCTCCTTGGACTTCAGATGCCGGTCTCAACACCAAGTTGTCATCTGCACTTCCGATAAACTGGCTGTAAGTCAGAAGTTCCCACAACCCCTTCCTTGGGCTTGATTCATTTGCCAGAGCTGCTCCCAGAACTCAAAGAAACATTTTACTTACTAGGTCATTGACTTATTAGAAAAGGTTATAAGTAAAAAAAAAAGGTTATAAGTCAGAAACAGCCATATAGAAAAGATTCATAGGACAAGGTATGGGGGAAAGGCATAGAACTTCCATGACCTATTCAGGCGACCCATTTTCCTAGGACCTTCTTGAGTTCACCATCCCAAAAGCTCTCTGAATCCAGTCACTTTGGGTTTTTATGGAGGCTCCATTATATAGGATGATTGATGAAATCACTGGACGTTGGCAATTGATTCAACTTGAAGCTCCCCTCCCTTCCACAGAGGTCTGGGGGTGGGACTGAAAGCTCCAACCCTCTAATCACATGGTTGGTCCTCCTAGCAACCAGTCCCCATCCTTAAGTGGCAAATTAATGTAACTTCATTAACATAATAAAAGATACTTCTCACTCCTCCCCCTCATCACTTAGGAAATTCCAAGGGCTTTAGGAGCTCTACCAGAAAGGGACAAAGACAATATATATTTCTATTTAAAAAAAATCACAAAATTGGGGCACCTGAATGGCTCAGCCAGTTAAGCGACTGCCTTCGGCTAGGTAGGGTTATGATTCTGGAGTCTTGGGATGCGCTAGCGCGCTCGCTCCCGCTGGCACTTGCTCTCTTGCGCGTGCGCGCTCTCTCTCTCTCTCTCTCTCTCTCTCTCTCTCGTGCACGCGCACAAGTAAATAAATAACTCTTTTAAAAGAGAGAGAAAGAAAGTAAAATGGTGGTTGCAAAGGGCTGTGGAGAAGTGGTCATGGTGAGTTACCATTTACAGAGTTTCAATTTTGAAAGATGAAAGGAATTCTGGAGATGGATAGTGATGACGGTTACACAACAACATGAATACAGTTAATATGGTTGAAATGTACATTAAAAATAGTTAAGGTAGTATGTTTTATGTTATGTGCATTTACCACAGTAAAAAAAAAATTGGGAAAAATTAAAAAAAAAAACATGTTTCTGGAAAAAAAAAAGATTAGAGATAAGGAGAACAGAAAATTTCCTATGTTCCTCAGATACAAAACCAGTGTGCTTACTGTGGCCTCAAAGGATCCAAAGGACCTGCATTTCCTGCCCCCACCCACACCCCAGCCCTCCAACCTCAGTTCCCATGATCTCTCACTCACCATGCTCCAGCCATACTAAATTCCTAGCTCTTCCCAGCCCCAAATGCTTCAGAGACTTGGAGCTCTATGTTCTGCTGCCTGCAGTGCACATGTGTCCTTCTCCACATTACCTGCCCCAACCCTATTTCAACTTGTCACATAGCTTAGAAAACAGAGAGCAATTGAGGGAAGACTGCCATTAAATCTGGAAGAAATATGACAATGCATCCCATCTAAGATAAGGGAGACTCCATTCCTATAAATGACTATGAATTTGAATGAGCCAGCCTCTGTATATACATAATATGCAAATTATATGCTTAAGATATGGAAATATGAAGTAGGAAACCTTTGCAGTCAGAGGTAGACTCCTGTAGAGAAGCATTCTACAGAATATCTTTCTACAAATTTCTATTAGCTGAACAGAAAAATTAAGAAGTCAGCAAGAATTTATCTGGAATATTTCTCTTAAAATATGTTTCCTTCATAAAAATAACAAGTTACAGATAAAAATTAGAAGAAAGAGGAGAGGTGGTTGGCAACTAAAAAATACAAGTCATTGCGGAGCCACAGACTTAGAAGACAGAGAAGGATATTCTAGGCAAAGTAGCCAGATAGACCAAGTGTAGATGTTTGGAACGAGGAGCCCAGGTAGGTAAAGGTTGTCCAACCAAGAACCAAGAAAGAGAGAGTTGGCATCTAGGCCTCAACATCAGGTAACATGGAACATTTCATGATACCAGAAGGCATGTAAGACCCCTATGTTATAAACAAAGTTTTCTTCATTAATCTTCATTAATCTTGTACAAGATCTTATTCAGCTAGACACAATGTTAGAAAAGATATCCTACCATTAGAAATGCTAACCACAAGGTAATGGGCCAGACAATGCAAACGGGTACTGTGGCAGAAGGAGGCGAAGACCCAGATCCTATTAGCTCAATCACTGAGATCTACAGGGCTATCTGAGATGTCTGTAGGTGAGAGGCAAAGTGCTCCAGTAAAGGATGCAGAATGGAAGAAGACACACAGATCCTCGGTAACTAAGTATACAATGTGGAATGAAGGAAGGAATCTGAGCAGAGTTCTTCACTTTTAGTGACAAGGAAATTCTGGGAATGGGAAAAGATCTAGAAAGCAGATTACGAATGTTAGAACATTAATGTTGGAAATGGGATTTAAAGATTTAGAGGGGCTTCTCCACTAATTAAAGCATTCTCTCCCTCCTGTCAAGCACTTAGTTATTACTCCTTTTCTTCCTCCTTCCCATTGCAATAGTCAGTTGCTGGCTCTTGGCCTTTTGGGTGAACACTTCCTGTCTAGGTCATAACTTGGCTACAGTTTCAAAGCCCTCTCATCCTGAGGCTTTGTGAAGCCTTTCTTGCTTGCCTCTTTGGCTTTCCCACCACTCCTTTCCTCAACTTTTTTATGGCATGACACCTCCCTGAACTCTGGAAACCTGCTTGATCTGGACCCCATCCTCTTACCTTTCTCTTGACATCCAAGTTCCCCTGGATAGATGCTGGCTCACCTTGACTTCTCATATCTGTGTGGTCTGCTTACCACCTGTGGTGGACCCAATGTTACGCTGCTCAGATCCCATTTCAAGGAAAGACTTGCTGCACCAGCTGCTTGAAGTGCTGTCAGTAGACAGCCTTTAGCTGTCAGACCCGATAGGGATTGCAGAGAGCTGTCTTGCCTGATGTTATACCCCTTCCTAGGCTATCCCATATCCAGTGACTCACTGATGCAGGAGTATAAAGTCCTGGCCAGCTAGGCCCAACTTGGGACAACTCTCAAAGGCCATTCTTGCTCCTGAGCTCCACTCGAAGTTGGGCTTACCTTGCAGCTTGATGTTTCCCTCTACACATTCCTGCTTCCTTTCTTTGCCTCTCTTCCACAGGTTTTAATTCGAAGGACACTCTTTAATAAACATCCTGCATGGTAAATTCCATCTGAACATCTGCTTTCCAATGACTGCAGTCTGCAACACCACAGGTCTTGTATGTGTGTGCAGGCATCTATGCAGGCATCTGTTTTCACATTTCACATCTATTTTCACATTTCATACCTTTCTAAAGGGTAATGAAAAATTTCTAATATTTATGAAATAAGGAGAATATTAAAAGCCCCCATATACACTTTTGTAATATAATTGTAATATGATTAGATTCTTTTGCTAGTCTGCATTCTATCCTGAGTTCTCCGACCTCCAAATGACTTTAAAATTTGCATGCATTAAGGATTCACTCTATTGCTCTAAAGTTTTATAGGTTTTGAAAAATGCATAGTGTCATGTATACACCATTACATCGTCAATGTAGAATAGTTTGATCACCCTAAAAAAAAAATCCCCTGAGTTTCCCATATTCCACCCTCCTCCACAGTAAGCCTCTGGCAACCAATGATCTGCTTACTGTCTCTATTAGTTCTACCTTTTCCCAAATGTCATATAAATGGAATCATACAGTATGTGGCCTTTTCAGACAGCCAAAACAATTTTGGAAAAGATGAACAAGTAAGAATACTCACTCTTTCTGATTTCAAAGCTTATACAAAGCAACAGTCATCAAGACAGTGTGGTATTGGCATAAGGACAGATATACAGATCAAAAGAATGGAATGGAGAGTCTGGGAATAAGCCTACATGTCCATGGTTAACTAATTTTTGACAGGGATGTCAACACCATCCCATGGGGGAAAGAATCATTTTCTTCAACAAAGAGCTCTGGGAAACTTGATAACTACATGCAAAAGAATAAAGTTGGATATTTCCTTACACCATTAATAAAAATTAACTTCAGTTTTTCTCCCCAAGGAAGTCTTGGTTCTGTGTCCCTGCTTAGTTTTCCTACAGTGTTCTGTAGTTGCTTATATCCTAGCTTGAATCGCCAGCTGTTTCAAGTTTTACTCCTTTGTTCCATCACACTGAATGTTCCTTGGGAATAGGGATGGTTTTCCTGTTCTGAATCCCAAGGGACTAGAACGTACATAGTAGCTGCTTAAGTAAATATTGTTAAAGAAAGAATGTGAAGATAGAGTTTGATTAATAACAAAGATAAAGGGAAGGGTTTGGTTTTGCTTTACAAAAGGAAACAACTGCTGGGGCCCCTGCGTGGCTCAGTCGTTAAGCATCTGCCCTCAGCTCGGGTCATGATCCCAGGGTCCTGGGATTGAGCCCCGCATCAGGCTCCCTGCTCAGCAGAGAGCCTGCTTCTCCCTCTCCCTCTGCCTGCCGCTCTGCCTATTTGTGCTCGCTCTCTCCTTTCTCTCAAATAAATAATCTTAAAAAAAAATAGAAAACAACTGCAAAAGTTTTAAAAGTGTAAAAGTGTAGTGTGATGGAGCAAATATAAGGATAAGGTATCAGAACAAGAGGTCAGATTCCCTAGGGTAGAGCAGACCCAAGGTGTGTATGGGTGGGACTGAAGGCCTTCCCTCATGTGGACTGAAGGTATTTCCTAATGTGGATTCTCAATGTAAAGAGAAGGTCAAAGTTGCTAGGAACCAGGGCCTATGTTGTAGTTCTAGCTAATGGCCACTGGATAGAGCTGAAACTTGTCGGCTAAAGTTTATCTGAGTTGGCAGGAGAGTCTATGGAATAGACAATAAACAGTCAGGTGGCCAATATCTTCAGAAATGTGGAAAGGACAAAAAAATGGGAGGAGGACAACACAAATAGACAGCATAGATTTAAAAAGAAGGTACAGGCATAGCCTTTTTAGTTTAGGAAATATTTTCTTGGAAATGACAGTATGAACTATATAAGTGTTAAAATTGTTTTAGCAGAGCCTCGATGCCACTTCCATAATTCCTTCTAGGTTCTGTCAAACAATTGTTGGTCTGCGGTACTATTTACAACAATACTCTGTAAAATGTCAAAAGATATGCACCAATTTCTACTGATATTTATCTTCTGTTGCCTTGCCCATTACATCAAATGCCTTTACCCATCATAAGCATAGCATTTTAACCAGCATGAAGATCTTCCTTGGCAATTTTGTGGCACTACAAGCACTCTCTTGGCATATCTTTTAACAGGCAGAAAGGGTCAAAATTGTTCTCAAAAACAAGTTAATTACAGTAAAAAGAACTATGATAGAAGAGCAAACAAACAGACTTTTGAAGGTCATTCCAAATGCAAAGAGCACAAGCTAATCCACTAGCACTCTCTGGCTGAGAGAGTACAACTATAAGAATAAGCGATTACCATACTAACTTTATTGAGGGCTTTCTGTAGGTCTCCTATGTGCTATTCTTTTTACATGTGTTAATGTTAATCCTCCAAACAATTATTAGGTGAGAGGATACTATTATCATCTCTATTTTTATGGAGGATAAAATGGAGGGAGTGGTTAACATTACAGCAATCTGATTCCCAATCACATAACCTAATCACCTTACTATACTACTCCCTTATATCTCTCTATTCTACTGGTTGACTGGACATGAGAAGGATATATATTAATTACACACACACATATACACATATATATTGGTACTTATGACACAAAAAGTACTATAAAGAATTGGCACTCCATGGGGAAATACTGAGGTACAATTGCATTATTAAAAGAATGTACTAGAGGGTGCCTGGGTGGCTCAGTGGGTTAAGCCTCTGCCTTCGGCTCAGGTCATGATCTCAGGGTCCTGGGATCGAGCCCCGCATCGGGCTCTCTGCTCAGCAGGGAGTCTGCTTCCCCCTCTCTCTCTGCCTACTTGTGATCTCTCTCCTCTCTGTCAAATAAATGAATAAAAATCTTAAAAAAAAAAAAAAAAAAAAGAATGTACTAGAAAATGCCTGGAAATGGCAGTAGAAATTCAGAGATCTACTTCTCATTCCCTGAACACTATTATCTTTAACACCTCTGGGCTTCTACAGAAGCTTTTTTTTCAATGCCTACACTGCCCTTTCCACCCTTAGTTGCCTATTGAATAATTATTACTACTCATCCTTCAAGATACATAATATTATCACTTCCTCCATGGAAATTTCTCCAAATCTCCCAAGCAGAATTAGTCATGCACTTGGCTAGATTCTCATTATTTTGTTTATATACTTTTTATACCATCTGTAAATGTTCAGTGCAGGAAACAGAAACGATACGAAGTACTTTAAGCAGACTGAGATTTAATACAGAGAAATAGATGCTTACAAAATTGTTGCGAGGGTTCTAGGATAGGTCTCCTGAAATAACTCTCAGAACACGACAGAACTCACCTTAGCACAAGAAGACACACCATACTTATGATCGAGGTATCAGAAAATCAGAGTTGGAAAGCTGTCAATACTTCAACTGAAATTGCCTCTTGGCAGGCACGAAGTTGGTAAATGGGCATTGGGATGCTGCTGCAGAATAATCACAAGCCCCAGGACCTTGCCAACAGATGCTAACCAAAGGGGCAGGAATTTGTCCTTCCAAGTCATACATGCATCCATCAAATTGGCAGAATCTAATTTATCCAGAACCCTAGCTGAAAGGGAGTCTAGGAAATATCATTTTTAAAAACAAGGCTTGCCAAAAGGAAGAAACTGAAGCTCGGTAAGACAATTCATGTCACCTGCCACAGCACCTTACGGTTATATTTTCATGAATCTGCTTCCATTAGTGGCTCACGGTTGCTCTTCTCCCAAGAGAAGGAGAGTATATGCTGCGAAAGCTCCCATAATGTCACCTCTCTGCTTTCTACTGGAAAAGTGCATCACAAGACCAGCCAGATTCAAGGGATGGGGGGTATACTTCCCCTTTTGATGAAAGGAGTTACCCAGAATCCATGGATATTTTTATCTACCACATTCATAGTCTTCCACCTATTTTTCCATAATTTGGTTAAAAATCCTCATATGTCATGTCTTGATATTGATTTTCATATACTGAGTGCCTAGCACAGAGCAAAATACTCCATATGGAGCCGAACAAATAATAGACTGCATGGTAGGCAGTGGTTGGAATACAAAGATATATGGGATACAAGACATGGTCTCCGCGCCCAAGGACTTCGCCATCTGGTAGAAGAGGGGAAATGGTGAGGCAAGATTAAAAGGACCTTTCCAAACAATAGAAAAAGTACTATTTCAACAGGAGAAATCAACACCAATTACCTTAATTGGGACATCCAGGTCACAAGAGCAAGCACACATTATACATGGTAACTGGGAAATTAAGCCCTGCACTGTGTTTTGAAGATAAGATTTGGATTCTTAATGCTTGGGCACAATTAGTAGGTGGAACCATGTGAGAAACTGCCCAGGGATAAGAAAGTAAACTGCATGTTCAAAGAAGTAGAGGCTGCCCACTTCAGCTGGAGCAGGAACTGGTGCCAGGGCACAGTGAGAGGCTCAAGGGGCACCTTGCAGGAAGCCTGCTGGGATTTCACCTTGTTAGTGATAGGATCTTAAAGCAGAAGAGCAGCAGGATGAATACTGTGTCCAGGGAGTGGACCGTGGCAGCATATGTCAAAGGGACAAAAAAGGGAGGGACGGGAAGTAGAAAGAAACCAGTATGACGAGGGCTTCGACCTCCTGCTGGCACTGAGAATGGCTAAAAGGGAGCTAGGGGATTGAGGCCCTGCTGTTCTTTAAGATGCACTACTTCATTTGACCCTTCAATGATCCTGTGATGTAGACAACACCGCCACCATCTTACAGATGTGGACGGTAAAGTTCAGATAATTTAGGGGCGCCTGCGCGGCTCATTCAGATAAGCGTTGGACTCTTGGTTTTGGCTCAGGTCATGATCTCAGGGGTGTGGCTTTGAGTCCGGTATTGAGCCCCACATCAGGCTCCGTACTCAGTGGGCATTCTGCTTGGGATTCTCTCCCTCTCCGTGTGTCCCTCCCCCACTCGTGCTTGCATGCTCTCTCTCTAAAAGAAATAAATAAGTCTTTAAAAAATTCAGATAATTCAAATAACTAGCCCACTCATTAATGGAAAAGTTGGTTCTTTTACCTTTGTGTTAAAGGTTGTATTTTGCTCTTCTCTGGACACAAAAATATTTTATTACCAAACTTCTGTTGTGCCACAAGTTTGTGCGAGGTCCTCACCAAGTGAGGAGCAGGTCTCTAGCACAGTAAGACATTGCCCCTGCCCTCTCTATTTCTGCTCATACGGTGGAGAAGGAAATGGACACTTCAAACAAAATGCCAGGGATAGAAGAGGAGGAGACAGAAAAAGGAGGACCGAGCACAGCAGCCTCTAGCCGCTTAGTTCCAACAAAGGCATTAAACATTCATTCAGTATATATTTAGCACTTAATAAGTGCAAGCCCTGAGGAGGGTGCTGAGAAGAAGAGATGAATCAAACACTATTCCTATCTTTCCAAGTAGTAGAGGAAACGGGCATGTAACACATAAGGGCCGTGACTACTGCAAGGGAACCAATGGAATTTCTGCACACAGCAAAAAGAGACAAATAGGAAGGGATTATTTCTTGCTGAAGCATCAAAGAAAAGCTTCAGAAAGAAGACAGACCTTGATCTGCATATTGATAGGTCAGAAGATGGCCAAGAAGCAAAGAGGAAAAAGGAAGCTGTGACTGGTGTGGAGGGCACAGGACAGGGGACAGTGACTGCCATGTCATTCACGACAAGACAGGGATTGCTGGTAAAGAGGGACCAGATCACGTGGGGCAGGGCAACTTTAAGGCAGGCAGTATAAAACAGCACGTAATGGGGCAAATGCTAGAGTCGAACTGATAGGCTTCAAATGTGAGTCTGCACTCCCTCCATGTTTCGCTGGAAATCAGTTGTTCAACTTCATTAAGTGTCCATTTTCCCATCCGTAAAATAACAATACCTTCCTCCTCTCTCTCCCAACTTCTGAACAAATTGAGGAAGAGATAGGTGTCAAATAGAAACCAATATATAGGCTTTACTCTGATAAGCCTGGATTGGTGGATTTGGTTTGGATTCAAAGTGAAAATGGGCTTCCTAACATGTGCTCTCAAGCCCATTTATTAGGCCCTATAGGTCAAGAGGAGCTGCTAAGAAGGTACTTAGCATGAAGGACTGAGCCCTTCTCATACCCTGCAGACCCTTGTTACCCAGAGTATGGTCCACAGACCAGCAGCATTGACACTACCTGAGAGCTTACGAGAAATGCAGAATCTCAGGCCCCAGCAAAGACAGACTGGATCAGGGTCTACATTTGAATGAGATGCCCCAGCTCTCTCCTGCACACACGAAAGTTTGAGAAAGGCTGCCAGAGACCACTAGAGAAACAGGACGGGTAGATGAGAGACTCTCTCCATCTGGCCTATTAGATCCATCACTCCTCCCCCCAGGGGGAGGAGCCAAAGAGAGGTGGACAAGTGGCAGAGGATTCTACCTGATACCTCTGTGAGGTCGTAAATTCTCATTTGGGGCTGGCAGGAACTCAGGATGAGTGAGAGGATGCTTTCTTCCACAAATGTAGAGGTCATAGAGGAAGATGACCGCGTGCATATGGCTTTAGGGACTGGATGCAACATTCTCCAAGATTGTGAGCACAGGACAAGGGGAAATTTGAAAAGACAAAATTTGGACTCTTTGGGGTTTAATTGTTTTTATGCTTAAATCTTAGAAACATCTAGAATGTCTTCTGAGTCTCTACCCAAAAGTCATCTAGTAGGACATTGTCTGAGCACCCTATTACTGCCACCACCCGCAATGCACAGTGCTCCTGCTCCCCTTTCCCTGCCTTAGGTTATCTGCCTCCTCCCTTCCCCACTAAAATGTAAGATCCAGGAAGAGCTATAACCTATTTTGTCCATTATTGTTTCTCTGGTGGTGCCTAGAACAAAATGGCACTGGGGACATAGGATAGGTGCTTGATAAATATTTGTTAAAAGTTTGAGATCCCACGGGACATCAAGAGGAGCTGTCCAGTTGTGTTTATAAGGCAGGGGCTCAGGGGAACATCTGAATTTGAGGTAGAGATTGGGAGTCACCAGCTCTTGATGGGAACTGAAGTAGGGGGCTGGATGATATCACTTGGTGACAGTTCTGCATTTAAGGCAAAAGAGATTTGTTTGATTGAGGTGATGCAGGATTCCAGAGGAGAGAGTGGTGTCATCCCCAGGCAGGCCTGGCCATAGAGCATAAGCAGGTCATCATGAATGCCATCAAATGCAGCTACCTCTTCCGGATTTCCTTGGACAAAGCTAGCAACTTCTTGGAAAGTTTTATGATGTCACAAGAGGCAAAACAGCCAACAACACCATTCATCATTTATGGAAAAGCACTTTAATAATTCACTGCTTCAATTAACATTTGCCGTTAATCAAGATTTCATGTCTGAAAACATCATACCCAAGCTCAGCAGGTCGGTTTAGAATCAAGCTCCATCTGTCTGTCATGGAGCCCAGGGGGATGGACACAAAGAGACAAATGCCAGGCCTACTTACAGCTGGAAGGGGGGGCCACCTTCCAAAGCACGCTACTCCTGGGAGCTGGGTACCCCATGGAGTTAGGGAAAGCAAACTTCCACCTCCAAAAGGAGCCTGGACTTTCCAAAGGAAACAACAGAGTGTTTTTCTGTACACGAGAGGAAGAGATTACTATTTAGTTTGGGTCTCTGTCATATACCCTTTAATACAAGATTTTTTCACTCCATTTCTTCCTTTCCTACAAACTGAAAAGACAACCTGTACCAAAACAGAGACTTGTCCCCATATTTGATCATTTATAATCTGATCATTTGCTGATAACTATTTCTGCAATAAGGTTTCCTTGCACAGGAAACAAGCAAGAAAGGATACTTTTTACCACTTATTGTTACCAATATTATGATTACGTCTACCGTTCAAATGCTACCATTATGTCTACCGTTCTAAGATGTATAAAATCTTTTTTTTTTTTCCCCTGAGAGAGGGAGGGAGAGCACAACTGGGGAGGGGCAAGAAGAGGAGAGAGAGTATCTCTCTAACTGAGCCACCCAGGCATCCCATATAAAATCTGATTTAAAAACTGGGACTGCCATAAGCATATTCTACTGAAATATATTAACAGATTACTAGATAGCCTAAAATGACCAGATTCTGCTATTTCACTTAAATACCAGTTCTTTAATCTCTCTGAGCCTCAGTTTGTCCACCTATAAAATGGAAGTAATATAGTATGCAACCCAGAAGGTTGTTGTAAGTATTAAATGAAGCACTGAAAAAGCACTTTGCACATGACCTGTCTCCTAAGAAGCACTAAATGCTTTAACCATGTGTTACAGGCGAGCTGCATTTCATGTCCTCTGGGAATAAAGGTGAGCGCACCTCCTTTATTGTTTCAGTTGCACACTTTGGCCCTTTCATTCACTCAACAAACATTTACTGAATGACTACTATGGCCTGGGCATTGTTCTAGGAGCTAACGATCCATACAAAACTCTTGCTCCCATGAAACTTGCAGCCAAAGCCTGGAAGAGATAAATAAAGGAATAAATTCATAGCTAGTCACTCATTTAATTATTCATTCATCTGTCACCACTCTTTCCCCATCCCCCAAACTAGACCATAAACTAATAGCTAGCTTGGGTTAGAGAGATGACAGACAGACAGGTAGATAAAAATAACTCAGAAAACGTTAAGTGTTGGGACGCCTGAGTGGCTCAGTTGGTTGGGCCACTGCCTTCGGCTCGGGTCATGATCCCAGGGTCCTGGGATCGAGTCCTGCATCGGGCTCCTTGCTCGGCGGGGAGCCTGCTTCTCTCTCTCTGCCTCTGCCTGCCACTCTGCCTGCTTGTGCTCTCTCTGTATCTCTCTCTCACAAATAAATAAATAAAATCTTTTTTAAAAAGAAAAGAAAAGAAAATGTTAGGTAAAGGCTAACTTGAAAATATCTGAGTGATGGGAGTGGGGGGCTACCCTAACTTGGGTATCCAAGCAAGGCCCCTCTGATGCTGTGACATGGAAGCTAAGGAGTCAGAAGAAGTACAATGCAGGCAAACATAATGGCTGGTGCCCGGGATCCTGAGGTAGGAATAAACATCCCATTCCAGGAATGGAAAGTCCCGAGGCTGGGGTGCAGCAGGCAGAGGAAGAACAGTGAGAGAAGAGACTAGAGAGAAGGTCAGGCCTCGGAGGGGTCTGTGGGTCAGTATAGGGAGATCTGCTTTTATTAAGAGCAGGAAGGGAAGCCCCTGGAGTGTTTTAGCAGAAGAAGGCCAAGATCGATTTATATTTTCAAAAGTTAGCCCTGTGCAGAGTGTGAATTCTACAGGGGCAGACGCAGAAACAGAGCTTAGGAGGCTAGTAAAACAGGAAAGCAATGCCAGCGGCCCAAACTAGCAGCACAGAAACAGATGGATTCATTTAGATTTGGGAGGTAGAATCATGAAGGATTGCTGATGGATTAGAAACAGGGAAAGGGAAAACAGAATCCAAGATTTCTGGCAACGTTGAGAAATGCAGTCTCTCCCCCTTGAAGCCACCATCACGCCCGAACATTCAAGAGCACTAGAGGCTTGCTCATTTGAAGGAATCCACCTTGCTTCCAAAAATAAATGAAGGAGGAAAACCGAAAAGCATATTCAGCCCCTAGCCTACCTAGTGCCCGCTGCTGTCTCCCGGTACTTGAGCACGGGTTTCATCAGATCAGAGGACGCTGGTCTACGGCTGCAGCCAACAGTCTCTATACAGAGCCTTCACTGCCACGGCACTGCCTCAGCCTGGGATCCCAAGCCTGTAGCTTGGTCAGCACAAGCCTAGCACGCCTAGCTTTTCCCCCCACAGTTCCACTGGGGTGGCCGAACCTGCTGCCTTTGCCAACCTCAACCACATTTTGAAGCAAAGCTCCCAACCCCACTCAAGGCCTGAAGTGTTGCAGGCTTGGCCGCAGCCTAGACTCACCCAGGACTGCTCCTGTTCCAGGTCCTTTGTATCATTTCCAGGCTGGGGCCTCATGTTTACCATGCAGATGGACTCTAACAGTGTTCTATCACCAAATCTCCTTATGCAGGGACGCCTGGGTGGCTCAGTTGGTTGAGCAACTGCCTTCGGCTCAGGTCATGATCCCAGCGTCCTGGGATCAAGTCCCACGTCGGGCTCCTTGCTCAGCAGGGAGCCTGCTTCTCCCTCTGCCTCTGCCTGCTTGTGCTCTCTCTCTCTCTGACAAATAAATAAATAAAATCTTTAAAAAAAAAAAATCTCCTTATGCAACTTATCCCACGTCTTCCCCTGAGCTCAGCATTTGCTTAGCTACATAAAGAGGGAAAATGCCCTTTTAAACCTAGTCCCCTGGCAAAGGGGGCCTATTGGCCATACATTTAAATAAAGAACCAGTCACATGTTTTGCTCACAATGAGGGAAATCTTCCCAATTGCTAGCTCCATCTGTGGAAAGAGAAGAACTGCCATAAAGCCAAATTTCCTACCTCAGAAGTTACCTACTAATATAAATAATACTGAACTTATCTATCTCCCCTAAAAAATGTGACTGTGTATAAATGTATTCTGAAAGATAAAAGTGGGAGATGAGCCAAAGCAAATATGAAGATGGACAATCCGGCAGGAACACAATTTCTCTTGGTGGCAGGAGGGAGCATGCCATTTCGGGGTGAGACGAACTGACTCTCAAATTAATTGGAGCAGGCAGCATCCATTCTGCATAGCGAGGAAGGGCCTTTTAGAGCTAGTGTGGTTCCTTCCGCAAAAGCAAGCCAGGCTCAGAGATTGCCAAATGCTCTTTAACACAATAATGATGAGGTTTATTGTTTCAAGATGGGCAAGGCCCAGAGTCATACGGATAATAAATTATTTCTCTCTTGGAATATATTAAACTGTGGTGAATGTAACAAAAATAATACTCACTTGAAATGTGTTTATATATTAGGTTAAATAGTAAAAAACAAACAAACAAATAAAAAACCCAACTGGTTTTCAGTTTTTTCTTTAGGAAACAAAAGTTAAGCCTCACCTCACCTTTCCCAACCTAGCAATGAACTGAGAAGGAAACTGCAAGGAGCACAGTAGAGAGACTTGTGACACACCTGGCGTCTGCAAAATGCAAAAGAGGAAAGTCTTCATCCTCAGTGTGTGGGGAGTTCCCCCGCATGCAGAGGGAGGGCTCAAGAATGGTCCTGAAGGACTCAGCGAGAGAGGGGCAGGGAGACAGCAGGGAGCTGACACAGGCACAGAGAAGGAAGAGCCAATGGAAGACAGTGCCCACTGGGGCACATCTATGCAGGGGATGAAGTTCGTCTTCCGGGAACAAACTAGACTGATTTCTGAGTTTGCTCCTCCCACCCCATGCTCCTAGACTGAGATGACCTTCTCCTTCCCTTCTTTTAGGATAGCTCTGCCTGTTTTTCTGATGGAGAACAGCCAGGCTCTGGCAGACTGGCCAGAGGAAGACTTCCTTGTCCCTAGTCCCGTCACAGGGTTCTGGCTGAGACATTCTTGAAGGGTGTTAGCCATGTGGATTATTCAACCACAACTGGTTTTTAGCAGTGACCATCTCAACAAAGATCACCCCTCTGAATAGGGAAGACTCAACTGCCCGGCACTGAGGAGCAGAGCTGGGAAGAAAGGACCCTGCCACAGGCAGATGACAGTGTGAGGCCAGGGGCTCCACTCATGTGTGACCACATGGAAGACAGGCAAATCCCTTTGCTCTCTGTTCTTGATTTATAGAACATACATGTGTTCTAGTAAAATCAGTTGCACAATTAATTTATATAAACTGGAGATAAACTTCCCTTTTATTTCTTTTATTATTATTATTATGTTCAGTTAGCCGACATATAGTAAGTACATCATTAGTTTCTGATGTAGTGTTCAACGACTCATTAGTTGTGCATGACACTCAGTGCTCATCACCACACGTGCCCTCCTTAGTACCCATCACCCAGTTACCCCATCACCCCACACCCCTCACTTCTGTAACCCTCAGTTTGGTTCCCAGAGTCCAGAGTCTCTCATGTAGACATTATAGACCCAATGGAAGAAGTTTCGGAAGATTTTAGCAGATGAGTATAGAAGGTTTCTGTGTGTCAAAAACTAATCCAATGCCGAAAGACAAATGATAAACCAGAGGAAATATTTGCAATATCCTAACAGATCAAGTATTAATTATTCAGAATAAATATTCAAATGAGAGCAATGAAGTGAATTTTTCACCTATCACACTGAAGATTTTAAAATGGCAATGCTCAGGGCTGGCAAGGGTGTAGTGTGATGGTTTCTGGATAGCAATTCGGTAATAGGTTTCAAGACCTTTAAATATGTTCATATACTCTGATCTATGACTTCTACTTCTGGAATAGATGCTAAGGAAACAATATAAAATGGAATCAAAGATCTAAGCACACAGCTGTCCTTGGAAGCATTATTTATAAGAACAAGCCAGTTTTCCAATATTTGGAGAATGATTAGGAAAGTTATGGCAAATCTATAGACTGGGACACGGTACTGCTATTAAAATGAAATGTGAAAGTTTTCTTAATAATACAGGAAGATTATCACAAATGATCTTTTTTTAAATGAAAAATGCAAGATATTAATTTACATACACAAAGTGATTTCAACTATGTAGAATTTCATTGCCAAAGATCTGGGAAGGAATAGATTAAAATGCTATCAGTAGCTCCTTTAAAATGGTAGGATTGTTTTTTCCGCCTCTTTACACTATTATGCTACTTCTACACTTTCTGCGATGACAATATACTTTTATAATTTAAAAGATTATTAAATATAAAACAGAGATGCACCTTAAAAAAGGAACCAAGACTCTGGAGAAATGGCTGAATTCAAATGTGAGGTATGAGATGTAGAAGACAAGCCTGCAGCATTCTGTTGGTGCCCCCAAAACAAGGGCGCTCTTGAAGACTGCTGAAACGGGTCCTGTCAAAAGAACACGGACCCAATGTGAAGAGACTCCCGTAAACCAAACATGAGACAACCTGAGCTCCAAGAAGAAAACACGTAACTGAGACACATTAAATATGTCAGAAACAACACCTGAATTCATAATGGTATGAAAATAAAAGTCACTGGTCCTTTGGAAGCTCCAAGGGAAACAAATTATTGTTTAGAAAACTGGAAGACGAAGAGAAACAATGAAGCACTTATTCTGTTGCTGTTGCTGTTTTCTACCCAAATTATACCTTAAGGCAATGTTTTTCAAAGTGTGGTTCCTGGGCCAGCAGCATCACCTGAAAACTTGTTCCCAGTGTCACACCCCAGGTCCCACTTGAGACTGAATCACAGTTCTGGGATTGAGCCTGAAAGGGTTAAGAGTAGGCTCTCTGAGCATCACATCAAACTCTGATTCTTCTGTTTTCGTTCTGTTATTTTCTCACCAACGGCAAGGCTGTGGTGTGGCCTTTTCTTCTCAAAGAGACATAAAATCCCAGAATCTTGAGTGAGCTCTAGGGGAAGACACTAGGTGGGCCTTTCAGCCTGCTTGCTATGAGGGCATACAGCTCAACCTGGCTGAGGCGAGAATTCTGGATCCATGTGTTCCAGCCCCTCAGCTGGGGATCACACTGGAGTGTGGGGCCAACGTCCTGGCTCTATTTACGCTCCTCTCAGCCTTTGTCTCAGTGCACCTAGTCCCCCAACTAGTACTAAGACTATACGCGTCACAGGTCAGTTCTTTCAAATCAATAGCAAATAATTCCAACCTCTTGTAAATTGTTCCACAGCTTAGAGAAAGGTTATAAAGCTGACATAATACTGATATCAAAACTGGACAATGATGCCCTGATTAGGATGCTACCAACTAGTACTGTTTGAATACTGATTCAAAAACCCTACATGGAGTGGGGTGCCCGGCTGGCTCACTCAGTAGAGCCTGCGGCTCTTGATCTCCAGATTGTAAGTTCGAGACCCATGTTGGGTATAGAGATTACTTAAAAATAAAATTTTAAGGGACGCCTGGGTGGCTCAGTTGCTTAAGTGACTGCCTTTGGTTCGGGTCATGATCCTGAAGTCCCAGCATCAAGTCCCACATTGGGCTCCCTGCTCAGTGGGGAGTCGGTTTCTCCCTCTGACTCTCCCCCTTTTTGTGCTCTCTCTCTCATCCTCTGTCTCTAAAATAAAATAAAATAAAATAAAATAAAATAAAATAAAATAAAATCTTAAAAAATTAAACAAAAACAAACAAATAAAAAACCCCTACATGAGGAAAATCAGGTAAAATGCAAAGAGTGCAATTTAATTAGTAGCAATTTACCAATGTTAGCTCCTCCATTGTGACAAGTGTAGCATAGTAATGTAAGATACTAATTATAGGGGAAAATGGGTGAGGAGTATATAGGAACTTTCTGTAGTATCTTGGCAACATTTCTGTAAATTGAATATTCTTATAAAATTTAAAGTTTATTTAAAAATGTTTAAAACCTACTTAAAAGTCAATTGTGCCATTCTTGCCTAGGGAGGGCCCAAGTTCATGCTCAGTGGGCAAGTGAAACATACTAAAAGGACCCCATGACAGTGGCTCTCACCGTAGCCATGAGACCTATTCGGCTTCTGCTGGACCACGGCTGAAACTGAGGGATGTACACCCCTGCCTGACATTTCCTTCCTGGATTTCTAACTGCCATTGGTACCTTCTCATCCTCCCATTTTAAAATAAGTACCCAGTGTGGGTGATAACCAGTGACAGCATGTCACTTGGAGGCATGGAGACACTTCCTCAAAGGACCACAGACCTCTTGACAGCAAGTTCTGACTACCTGTTCTCAGAGCAACAGAGGCATATCAGAAAGCTTCCCCAGAGAGGTTCCGACTCTATCTTCCAGACAGTCAGATCCACCAATCAGAAGCCAGGTCCCATGAGTCTGAAAGCTGGAACAACAGATGCCATCCTACCTGATTTTCCCACCTAAGAAAATTTTCCGTGGCCTCATTTTGACTGAGCAGGAGGATCGGGCAGGAACAACAAGCATGAGCCTGTCCTCTGCAGGGGGGAGGGCCTCCTGCTCCAAGCGGCAGGGGCGCCTTCCACATAGACACAGAGGCTCTGCTACATCATCACTCCACGGACCACTTTAGGTAATACGAGGATGTGTTGTAGCTATAGATCTGGCCTGGTGCCCTGTAATTCATTTCTACCTATGACATATATGCTTGAGTGAAAAATAAACCTGAAAGACACCAGAAAGTTCCTGGGACAAACACAGCGATTACATAATGGACCCCACTATCAATCATAGGATTGGGGAGGAGGGGTGTGGTTTCAAGTTTCCTCTTCATTGATTATAAACACTAAAACGAATGCCTGAATTCTCTTTCACCATGGAATCTTTAGTGCTAGGTAAATTTCCTGACACATAATATGTGTTTAATAAATATTGTTAAATGTATTTGTTTAATTTCTGGACGGAAAATGCATTGAGTCCAATATTACAATAAACTTTGTATCCTCTGGACCATACAACTTGTCTTGGGAAATGAATACTTTAACATATGGGTATTATCAGAATTGAATGAGTTGGTCTTCCTCAAGACTTGATCTCCTTAAGTCTGATCACAGGACTTAAAGTCCCTTCCGCCCATGGGCTCCTCTTACAGATGGTTTTCGGGGATCTTGGCCTGAAATTAATAAAATTCCAATCTGTATCATCTTTTGTTTAAAATAAATGAGAACAAGTGTGAACGTCCCCACTCTCCTACTTCTTCAGATGATTAGTGACCCTGGGAAAATGCTGCCATGCAGGAACACTCAGAAAAAGATAAAACAAATTTTGGAGAGAGAAGTCTATGAATCGTGACCTGAGATCCCTGAGACATCCAAGGAGTATAAAGTGGTTTAATTGGTTCCTCGAGAAGACAGCAGTTGGATCAGACAGTGGCCCCCTAAACCACCCGCCATTGTGTTGGCTCACAGAGGCACCGATGATCAGAACAGGGAACTTCCTTCAATCAGCCCTGGCAGTCAGTGTAAGAACCAGCCACCCCCATTGTTCTATCAGGCGCAGGCCGCATTTATTCCGGGCTTGCTCTTTTAATCCTCTATGAGCCATCCACATGGGTAAGGCCTCTGGTCTATTATCGGAGTGCAATCTTTTCGCTTTTCAAAATAGCTTCTCTCTGGAGCCAGAAAGCTTAAATAGGGCACCGAGTGCTAATCAGCTCCTGTTCGTGTGTGGGAATGGCAAGCCATCTGTGTAACAGCCAAAACAGAGAAGTAAAGCTGGATTCTCTTGGTCTGACCCAGGGGCGCGGTAATGCTGCCCTCAGCTCCTGTGCCAAAGACTCTTGCCTGGGTTCCAATTAGTGCCAAAGGGGAGAAAGCAGTGGTAGAGCAGAGGAGATGCACTTCAACTGTAGATAAATAAACACAATTTCTCTGTCGCCATTAGACTCCTGCTAGAATCAGAAGTTTCTGGCCTAAATTCATTACTACAACATGAAGGAAAAGATTTCTTCTGAATCATCTGTCTTATGACTTGATACAGAAACACAAGTCTACTTCCTAGGATGTTTTCCTCCTTTAGTCAGGATTTATGCGCCCATTTCCACTTTATGATCACCCAACATTGATTCTTTAATTAGAAAAAAGAAAATAAAAGGCTAGATTTTCATACATAGCTAATCCTATTTTTCCTTAGATTGATAAACATCCCAGGACACACCAGAAGCCATTTCAATTCATTTTTTTGTTTTTGTTTTTCAATTTGAGGGAAGAAAACACCTGTCTAATCCTCCTTCAGGGGTTGGAGCAAACCCCACAGGAGCACTTGGCAGGGGAGAGAGGCCAGCGCCAGAGCTGGGTGCTGGCATTCTCAATGAGGGTAGACAGAGTTGGCCACCAAAGGGCCTAGAAGTGGGTTACATCAGGTGGTAAGCATAAGTCATATCTTAGAGACTAACAATGACCAGGGATGGCTGGGTGGCTCAGTCAGTTAAGCGTCTGCCTTCGGTTCAGTTCACGATCCCAGTCCCAGGATAGTCCTGGGTCAAGCCCCGTGTCGGGCTCTCTGCTCAGCGGGGAGACTGCTTCTGCCTCTGACCACTCCCCTATCGTGCTCATTCTCTCTATCTCTCAAGTAAATAAATAAAATCTTTTAAAAAGCCAGGATTGTCCCATCTCCAATACTCCACATACCCAACATCCAATCCAACAGCAAACTCTTTCAGTTACACCCTCAAAATATGTTGAGAAGCCCATTACTTCTTCCTGCTTCTACCACTGCAACCTTGTCCAGTGATGTCCACCATCACTCTCTCCCACATAATTCTGAGAGACTCCTAACTGCTCTCCCTTCTTCTGACCTTACCTCCCCCTCCCGAGCCTATTCTCCATATGACAGTTCAAGTTACCCTTTCAAAACATGTCAGATGATGGCGCTTCCCTGCTCAAAATCCTTCAAGAGTAATGGTTTTAGGTTAAAGCCAAAGCTTGACCATGGCTTGAAAGGCCCTACCTTCTATGCTCCCCTTGCCCTCACTACTGTTATGACCTTACCTCTTATCAGTCTCCTTCCACCTACTCTGTTCCAGCCTTTACACTAGGATTTCCCTCTACTGGGATGTTCTTCCCACCAGACAAAGCATGATTCTCACTCTAAATTCCTTCCAATCTCTGTTCAAGTGTCATCTTATTTGAGAAGCCTTCCCTGATCACACTACATAACAGTAACTCCTAGTACTTCTTGTCTCTCTCATGCTCACATATTTTATTTTTCTTCATAGATAGATAGATAGCCATATGTATCTATATAGATATATAGATATATGTTTACATTTTGTCTCCACTCCTACAACCAGTATCAAATGGTAAGTTCCATCAGGTCAGGGACTTTGTTTTAGTCACTGATGTATCCCTACCACCTAGAACAGAGTCTGGCATATGATAGACATTCAATCAATATTTGTTGAACAAATAAATGCATGAATGCCACATTTGGCATTTTATTCAGCTAAAAAGGACAGAACTATAACCAAGAGACAAAGCTAAGGAGCAGAAGCCAGGAGGACATAGCAACAGAAGGACTAGGAGCTAGAGCAAAATCGAAGTGAGCAGGATCCATGGTTCAGAAGCCTGAACCTTATTGCGCACTAGATGCTTGATAATGGAGTATATCAACCTGATCTGAAGCCTGAGTCAGAGAACTGGGAAACTGCTAGTTTGAGGATTCCATTTCATATTCTCCTTGGGGAAATCGGAACATTTTCTGATCTCTGGAACCTGTTCCATTCTCTGGAATTCCTCAGGCTCCAAGGAGACTACTCTGCGTTGTCTTCATCTCTGTATTTTGAGTGTCTGACCTACTGCCAGGCACAGGACGTGGGCTTGATAACGAATGCTGAATGACTGAACTGTGAGTATATCAGGAATTCCCTTTGCAAACTCGTGGAAGGTGGGATGAGTCCTGGATCTGGAGATGGGCTGGGCTCTCTGGTGTCCACCCCACTGTGTACTGTCCCCTCTCTCCAGAATCCCTGTAACCCTTGTCATCCTAATATGATACTCTGAGAGACAAGACAGAGCCAAATAAGGACTGAGACATCTGCTTTTGAGTATCGTCTTCAAGCAGGGTCTGTTCCTTCTTAGAACAGCATCTGTTCTTTCCTAGCCTGCGGCTAAACAGAAAGCCACCCTCCCCTTCTTTGCCCCACAGCATTTTTTGCAATTCTAGCAAACTTGAATGTCATTTTTCTGGACACAATTCTTTGTCCTACATTTCAATCTTATTCATACAAATGTTTATTAAGTTGCTCCTCTGTGAATAGTGCACACAGGGCAGCCTTAGCGTCTCTTGGAAGCATCCTTAGGTATCTGAGCTGATGAGACAGCTCCCTCTACAGTCCCCTCAGCTTCTTCGTGGGTCTCTCCCTTCACCTTCTTTGCTAGTGTATTTGACGTTTGTTTTAAGACAGAATTGTCCAATTCTCTTAAAGCCAACATTCCATTTAAAGTCTCCCACACAAAATAAAATAAAATAAAAAAACAAAGTCTCCCACTGCAGAACTACAATTTTCTTTTCTTCTTATCTTTGGAATATCTACCACTTTCAAATCTAATACTACCCTTTCTCTTTTTCTCAATTTTTCCATCACCAACAAATTCCTCCTTATTGGTTAGAATTAGGCCCTGTACTAGTCAGGATTCTCCAGAGAAACAGAATATAAATATCCTAATTATTTATTATTCTTTATATATATATATATATATATATATATATATACACACACACACATATATATATATATATACATAAATAAATACATTTCTTTTTTTTTAAATAAATATAATGTTGTCCTCTAAGTTATCTATAAGATTATATAAATGATAAATATTTTTATTTCCTGAAATAAATATATATATATTTGATATAGTGAGAGAGGAAGAGATTGGTTTATTGTAAGAAATTGACTCACGTGTTTACGGATACTGAGACGTTCCAAGATTGGCAGTCAGCAAGCTGGAGATCCAGGACAGCTGACGATGTAGCTCTAGTCCAAAAGCCAAGAAGAGCTGATGGTTCAGCTTGAGTCTGAAGAGAAAGAACAATGTTCTAGCTCAAACAGTCAACAGAAGAAATTCCCCTTTACTCAGGGGAGGGTCAGGCTTTTTGGTCTATTCAGGCCATCAACTACTGGATGAGGCCCACCCACATTAAGGATGCCATCTGCTTTACTCAGTCTGGTGATTCGTGATTCAAATGTTAATCCCGTCCAAAACAGCCTCACAGACACACCCAGACAATGTTTGGACAAATATCCCACCAAGCGTCCTGTGGCCCAGAGAAGTTGACACATAAAATTAACCCTCACAGGCCCTTAGTTGCCAGGTCCCCTAGTTCTTTCTCTACTTTCAGAAAATAAAATTTCAGAGAGGAATCAAGGTCTTTTCAGACTCTTTGAGCCAGAGCTTTCCTCCAGATAATTAGCTGATTCTTATTCCCTTTCATGACGATGTCCTGTCTCTGCCAGGTTCATACTTTCCAGGAAGTATGTATCATTCAGTCACTTATCCCAAAACAAACATCTTGTCCTGATCACCCATTAGGCATTGAGTATTGTGCCAGGAATCGTGTGCTCATTTCATCTCGCCCAGTGGCCTAGCGCTGACCACGATAATTTCACTCCAGGTCCTCTTTCTTGCCTACGTGGTCTGTGGAGAGAGTCCATGCTCAGTCTCTGCATTTTCTGCTGGCACATACCTTCTTCATGTATAAGCAGTATTTTTCTTCACTTCGTGTCAGATTATTTATCTATTTACGTATTTATTACTTTTCACATCTGTTATGGCTTATAATTCATAGACAAAGCTAGTGGCTGACTCACAGTAAGATAAATGTAGGGAGGAAACAAAGTCACAACCCAGCAATAGATTCACCCATCTGGACAGGGCAGAGAGGGACTAAGAGACCCTCCTGGCTCACAGGGGTTGTCAAGCCTTGTCCACAATTAATGGTATCTGAACAATACTGAGCTTTGGGCAAAAAGAACTGAAAGAGCTGCCAGGCCAGCGGGAGGTGGAGTGCAATGAGGGAGAGTCTACAGCGGGCAGAACCCGAAAGACGGCAGGGAGGCTGATGGCACCCAAGACAGTCATTCATGTTCGGTTGGCTGCACTGAAGTTCAGAGACAAGACCGAAGTTTCTGGAAAGAGAGTTGGCAAGAACAAGGCCTGAACTTGTGGTTCAGAGCACAGACTTCGAAGCCAGAATGTCTCATTTTATACCCACTTAGCGGTTGAGAAATCTTGGGTAAGTTAATTAATCTCTCTTTACTTTGGTCCTCTCGACTGGGAAGTGGAAAAGCTAACGGGACTGCTGTGAAGTTTACGTGAGTATATGTAAATGAGAATATGACAAGCTGAGCATGAAGTAAGCATTTAGTTGTTATTCTATACATTGTCTAAACAGGAACTAAAGCAGAAGCCAAATTATAGCAAGTAAATGGGGGTGACAATTGAAAGTGCTCTCAGGTTTGAAAATTTAGTAAAGTACGTTCGAATCAGAATAGGAGATTGGCATGGTTATAAATGTGGGAGTGAAAAAGTCACCCTGCTACACGTGGCCCAGGCCTGGAAGGCCTTGCTGAGCTGCCAGCTTGGCCTTCTAAATAAGCCCAACTTCATGAGCAGATGTCCTAGCATCTCCAGGCGGGAGGAAGCGGTCCTATCTTGGGGATTCACGCAGGGCAATCCTGAAATGTATTCAATCTCTTTCTCTATCAATTATTTGGTTATTTTCATATATCATATACTAAAGAATATATAGTATATATATAGTACATATATGGTAGCCTAGGTGCATGTTTTATTATTACTATTATTTAGTATATATATATATATATATATATACTAAATAATAGTAATAATAAAACATGCACCTAGGCTACCAACCAGCATAAGATACAGAGCACTAGGAATCTTCAAACCCCCCCTATGTAATCTTCCTGAATAATAACCCCTAGTTACCCTAAGTTACCCCTAGTTACCCCTAGCCTGGATTTTCTTATAGGTTTTTACCATCTATACCATGTATTTGTCAACACATCATTCCGTCTTTCAGGGTTCTGAATTTTATGTGCATAGAAACAATTGTATGCTGGTACTCCTCTGTAATTTGCATGTTTTTCAAAGCATTGTCTTTGACATTGATCCATGTGGATGCATGTAACTAGAGATCTTTCACTTTCATTGTGACTTGCCACTATTAATGAATAAAAGTTACAATGCACTGGGAAGACATAAAACATTTAAATTGTAGTTACTTAATGACATAACTGAAATATATGAAGCAAAAGTTATTGAAACTACAAGGAAAATAAACAAGTCCACGATCACAAGGGAGATTTTAATCCAACTCTATTAAGATAATAGATTAAGCAGGAGAAAAAATCAATAATCATGGAAAAGGCAGAAACAAACAGTTTTGTAAGTAACAAGGAGGAACTGGTGCACAGTTGAGTAAAATATTACCAGAATAATGACACGGTTTAGAGCAAGATTATAAAAAACAAGCATTCACCAGAATATCCTTTGTATCTGTGCCTCTTGCTAGACTGGGAGTAGAACCCTAAAGACAATTAGAAAATTTTCAAAACTTTTCTCATGCTACTCCTGCCTTTCTTAATTCTTCCTAAGAAGGAACATGGTTTTCATTAGTTGAAGCCACATTTAATAGTGATAAAGGGACACTATAGGTTTAGACATTGCCCATATATTGGTTCTCTCTCTTCTCTTTTCTGCTACTTCAGCAAAACAGTAAGTGGCCATAGGGCCACCCTATTCTGGTATGGGGACAATTCTGAGGTTGAGACTTTGCGCTTCTAAGAAGAGCATGAAACAGGCACCCCCTAAACTGTGTCCTCCAGCACTGCTTATAAAAAAATCCCAGGGGCGCCCGGGTGGCTCAGTCAGTTAAGCGGCTGCCTTCGGCTCGGGTCATGATCCCGGGGTCCCGGGATCGAGTCCCACATCGGGCTCCTTGATGAACAGGGAGCCTGCTTCTCTCCCTCTGCCTGCCTGCTTGCCTACCGCTCCCCCTGCTTGTGTTCTCTCTCTCACTATCTCTCTCTGTGTGTCAAATAAATAAATAAAATCTTTAAAAAAAAACCAAAAACCCCAATATTAGGGCTTAGGGCACAAGCCTAGGAAGCAAGTCTCTTCTGCTTCCTATTTTTCATTCTTCCTGTAGGCAGATATTTCACAAGGATATGGAGCTATCGTCTGGTGCACAATTCAACAATTCCAAGGTCCCCTGAAAACAGTAATACCTATAGTTCACCAAATGTTACCAATTTTTTTTCTGACAAGGATACATTCCTTATTCTGAGCTGTCTCCCCCAGAATCTGTCTTCCTCTCTACGGGGAGCATCCTGACTGTGTATCTTCAGTTGTTCATAGTTCGTTCTACATCATTACCGCCTCTAGGCACCTTTGTCCACACTCCTAACTCATGATCAGGCTTCTAATTCTTCCTCAGGTCATTAGACTCCTCCACTTTCAGATTTACTATTTGCAGTATCCATTCTCTCTGAGAACTCTTCCTCCTCCCTATAAATAAGACAGTAGAGGAGCTTTTCTTAAAACCCCTTTACTTCCAAGAAACAGAATGACCATTCTGATATACATATATAAAAACCTGCCCCTAGCTGAGGGAACAACACCCGTTACTGTTTGTGGGTAACCCAGTTGTAAGGATAGTGTGTTTGTCATCTGCATCAGAGTGAAAGGGTTAAACTTTGCAGCCTCCAATATAAAGCCATGGGTCTGTAGACAGGGGGCTGGGTCAAAGTCTCACCTGAAGTCATTCCTGGTGTCAATCATATGAGGAAGAAGCCCATTTTTTCAGACTGAAAATCAGACTTGAAAAAGTGGACAACAGATCAGCAAAGTCTTTTAGACTACACTGAAAAGTGACCAGATTTTTATGGAGTTCACCAGTGATGGGTGGGAACAGGTAGTCAAAATTAAAACTGATACAGAAAGGAAGGAAGGGACACAGATTTCAATGAAGTAGGGCCAAATAGAGAAATCTTAATGAAGTAGATACAATGGGATTAGATCCCTGGATTTTGTTGAATGAAGTGTTTTGACATTCCTTCTTCTACGGGTTATTTTCTATGCTTTTCCTTCATACCTAACAAAGGCTTTGGGATTTTCCATCTGTCTTAGACCTGCTAAAAGCAAAGCCCTGGTGATCCCCAGGCCTACTGTGGTGAGAAGCTGGATGAGAGCACCTCCAAAGAGTGGATGAGACTCGGGGCACAGGGCCAACACTATTTTTAAGCAGCCCCTACATTCCTAGTAATTCTTCTTCCAGAGATAAGCCATACTAAGTCTGGATTTTGTTCTATTTAATGAGGTCGAATTCTTTGAAACTTAATTCAAACAGGAAGAAAAGAACAGCATTACATGGATTTTGGCATTTTCCCCAGGTCTCTGGTGAAACTGAAGTCCTTCAGTTCTTGAGTTTCTGACCTGCCTCATCCTCCGTTCCCTTTCTGGAACTGAGGCTCTGTCACATTCTTGATAAGCTCAATACTGGAGTTACTTCCCCAAATGAGATTGGGACCCTACCTCTGTGACTGGACCTTCCAAATGTTGAAAACACATGCCGAGATACTTCCAAATAGCATTTGCATTGTATTCTTCCCCACTATACTTTGTCCACATGTTAAGATGCACCACTTTCTTGGATTTGTCCCTGGCTGCACACATTTTTGGGGTCAATTTTATAATAACTAAAGCCTCGGACTTTAATTAACAGATTCAAACTTTTAAATATGACTGTCATTTTATTAACATATTTATTAACATATTCTACATGTGGAAAAGAGGCAGAAGCAGGGGGTTCTTTTATTCCAAGAACTATGCTTTCTTTATCTATACTCCAGGGTTTCTTATGATATAATTATCTATGGAAAGGAATATCCTGTGGCCCAAGAAGATTGTGGAGTTGCAGCAGAAGAAATGTGAATGGAGTCTTCATCCCTTTGTCCCTTTCTCTGCTAACCTTGGCAGAGACTGTTCTCTCTAGCCCCATTTGGTACAGCTTACTAGAGTTCTGTGTCACCAAATCGTTCCTAACCAGGACTTTCCTAGAAGTTTATACGACACTAGGTAAGACAGGATCATTTGTTCATAAGATTGGGATTCATAAAATAGCTGTGATTGTTGGGGATTGGGGGGGCGGGAGTGAGGGGAAATGTTGGAGAGAATAGAGATAACCTCAAGAGAAAACAGTGACCCCACTGGCAGGTCTAGACAAAGAGTAAATGAAGGAGGCACGATGGTTCCAGAGACCTTTTAGGAAATAAGAAATAATAATAAGAGATCTTTTCAAAGCGTAGTGTTGTGTAATGAGTGAAAGGAATAGAAGATGCTACACAGAGGACTTCTGGTTCAAGATGGCAGACAGAGCATACTTTGCCTTTCCTAATTCCTAAGTCCCACTAAAATAATAACAAAAAACACTTTTTAAATAGTGTAAACAATAGCAAAGACAACAAAAGAAGGTAGAGGGAAAGTGTGAGGATGCAGTCCCAGCAGACAAAATATTTCAAAATATTTCTGGAAGCAGATTGAAGAATACTGACAAATGCAATAAACCGGAAGAAGTCATAGCCTGAATAGAATTGTAAGGTACCGTGGGGTAGAGGAAATCATATACCTGGCAAAACTCTATAATCAGAGGGTGAAGGGAGTTCCAGGGAAGACGGCAGAGTAAGAAGATCCTAAACTCACCTTGTCCCACAGATAGAACTAAATAACACCCACATCAGTGTAAATAACCCAGAAAATAACCTGAGGACTCTCAGAATAGACTCTCCACAGCTAATATAGAGAAAAGGGCACATCAAATAGGGTAGGAAGGGCAGAGACACGTTGGTAGCTAAGCGGACCTATGGGATTGTCACAGGAGGGAAGGATGCCACAGGCACAGAGAGAGGAGAGGATCAAACCCCCACATCAGGCACCCAGGCACAGTGAACCTGCATGGTGAAGACAAATCCCCGTAACCTTTGGCTTTGAAAACCAGAGGGGCTGAATTTTGTGAGTTCTCACAATCAGCAGTACTTAAAACCTACAATTTTAAAAATCAGCAGGCTTGGCTCTGAGAGAGCTGGGAAGGTGACAGGAAACTGAGTCCCCACCCTTAGAGACAGCATAACAAACAACCCCACAGAGATACAGCATAGAAGCAGCAGTTTGGAAAATGCCTGAGGTATATGGGAAGATTTATTTTCTAATCTCAGAGTGTTTACTGGAGGAGTAAGGATCTTTAGGCTCTTTGGGGGACTTGTCCAGGAACAACCGAGGTGGCACCATTTCCTCCCCCACCCCCCAACAGACACATAGCTCCCTGCAGGAACCAGTGCAGCAGCCAACACTCTCCTCTTAACTTTCAAACAGCATGCCCCACCCCACGGTTCTCCTATGGACACACCCCCTCCAGCCAGGCTTTGGCCCCAGGTCCCCTCCCACAGAAGACCCAGGTAAACCTTGTTAATACCACATGCCTCACCCCCCTCACCCCTTCCTGCACTCCTCTGCACACCTGCCCTCTCTAATAAGCCCTTGGCTAGAGTCCACCCAAAGTGATGCCACAGCCTGACAGGGTGCGAGCAGCCCTGACAGGGGCCAACACTACTACAAAGTGACTCCCACCCTAGGGAGAGGAAAAGATAACTGCACACACCAGTCCAACTGTGGCCCAAGCAGTGGGCTGGAGTCAGACATCTGGTCTACCTGCAGGCCCTGTCCATCAGCAAAAGCTTCTCAGGGGACAACCCAGGGAAAGGACCCTGCGGTTTGGTGCTGAATCTCTGGAAAATGCCTGGTCTGACTCACATCAAACGCAAGGCAGCCCCAGACTGGCACTAACAACACAGGGACCAAACCCTGCCTACAACAGGCAAAGAGAACTACCGCAGACTACCGGATTAAAGGCAAAAACAGCACAGCTACAAGAGCAGGGTGTACATAACACACATGGGAGACACTCTAGAAGTGCCAGGTTCTGGCAAACAGGGGACACTGCAATGCAGGGCACTACAGGACCTCTTCTGGTCTTGTTGTTATTATTGTTTTAGAGAGAGAGAGAGAGTGGGGGGAGGAGGCCAGAGAGGGAGAGAGAGAGAGAGAGAGAGAATCTTAAGCAGGCTCCAGCATGGAGCCCAAAATAATAACTGAAATACACATTCAAAACATTTTTCACTAACACTAAAAATACATTAGGTGGCATACCTAGTAGACTAGAGGAAGCAGAAGAACGGATCAGCAACTTAGAAGACAAAGTAATGGAGAACAATCAAGGTGAACGGGAGAGAGAAAAAAATAATAGTAAATGAAAATAGACTTAGGGAACTCAATAAGCATAACATTCATACCCTAGGGATCCTAGAAGGAGAAGAGAGTAAAAGGGGGCAGAAAATTTATTTGAAGAAATAATAACTGAAAACATCCCAAATCTAGGCAAGGAAACAGAAATCCAGATCCAGGAGGCACAGAGAGCCCCAATAAAATCAACCCAAGGAGGTCTGCAACAAGACACATAATAATTAAAATGGCAAAAAGTAGGGATAAAGAGAACATTTTAAAAGCAGCAAGAGAAAAGAAAACAGTTACAAGGGAAACCCAATAAGGTTATATGCTGATTTTTCAGCAAAAACTTTAAAGGCCAGAAGGCAATGGCATGATTTAGTTAAAGTACTGAAAGAAAAAAAAAAACCTGCAGCCAAGATTACTCTATCCAGCAAGGCTCTCATTCAGAATAGACCACAAAACAAATCTCAACAAATTCAAAAACACTGAAGTCATACCATGCATCTTTTCTGACCACGACACTATGAAACTAAAAATCAACCGCAGAAAAGCTCTGGGAAGAAAAGAAATACACGGATACATGTTAAATAACATGTTACTAAACAACGAATAGGTCAACTAGAAAATCAAAGAAGAAATAAAAAAATACATGGATAGAAATTAAAATGAAAACACAAAGGTCTAAAATCTTTGGGATGCAGCAAAAGCTGTTCTAAGAGAGAAGTTTATAGCAATACAGGCCTACCTCAAGAAGAAACCTCTCAAATAAACAACCTAATCTTATATTTAAAGGAGTCAGAAAAAGAACAAACAAAACCCAAACCCAGTAGAAGGAAGGAAATAATAAGATTAGAGAAGAAATAAAAAAAATAGAAACTAAAGAAACAATAGAACAGATCAATGAAACCAGGAACTGGTTTTTTGAATAGATCAATAATATTAATAAACCTTTAGCCAGACTAATCAGAGAGAGAGAGAGGGAGAGAAAGGACTCAAATAAACGAAATCAGAAATGAAAGAGGAGAGATAAGCAACTGACACAACAGAAATACAAAGGATTATAAAAGCATCATAAAAAAAATTAAAAAAAAAAGGATCATATGAAAAATTACATGCCAATAAACTGGAAAACCTAGAAGAAATGGATAAATTCCTAGGAGACTATAACCTCCAAAAACTGAATCAGGGATAAATAGAAAATCTGAACAGATTACCAGCAATGAAATTGAAAAAATAATCAAAAAAACTCCCTAAGGGCACCTGGGTGGCTCAGTCGTTAAGCATCTGCCTTCGGCTGAGGTCATGATCAGCCCACATCAGGCTCCCTGTTCGGTGGGAAGCCTGCTTCTCCCTCTCCCACTCCCCCTTCTTGTGTTCCCTCTCTCTCTGTGTCTCTGTCTGTCAAATAAATAAGAAATAAGTAAATCTTAAAAAAAAAACCACAAAACTCCCCAAACAACACTGATAACAACAGAATTCCAAAAAAATAAGAGTCCAGAATCAAACAGCTTCGTAGGTCTATTCTACCAAACATTTAAAGAAGAATTATTACCTATTTTTCTCAAATCATTACAAAAAATAGAAGAGGAAGGAATGCTTCCAACTTCATTCTATGAGGCCAAAATTACTCTGATACCAAAATCAGATAAGGACATTACAAAAACAGAGAACTACAGGCCAATATCTCTGATAAACATAGATGCAAAAATCCTCAACAAAATATTAGCACACTGAATCCAACAATACATTAAAAAATCATTCACCACAATCAAGTATGATTTATTCCTGGGATGCAAGGACAATTCAATATTTGCAAATCAATTAGCATGTTACATCACATCAACAAGAGAAAAGATAAGAACAATCTGATCATTTCAATAGATGCAGAAAAAGCATTTCACAAAGTACAATATCCATTCAGAATAAAACCCTCAACAAAGTAGCTTTAGAGAAAGCACACTTCAACATAATAAAGGCCATTTATGAAAAACCCATAGTGAACATCATGCTCAATGGTGAAAAACTGACAGCTTTTCTCTTAAGATCAGGAACAAGGCAAGGATGTCCACTCTCACCCCTTTTATTCAACATATTACTGGAAGTCCTAACCATAGCAATCAGACAAGTAAAAGAAATAAAAGTCATCCACATCAGCAAGGAAGAAGTTAAACTCTCACTATCTTCAGATGACATGATATTATATAGAGAAAAATCCTAAAGACTCCGCAAAAAAAACTACTAGAATTGATAAGTGAATTTAGTAAGGTCACAAAACACATAATCAATGTACAGAAATCCATTGCATTTCTATATACTAATAATGAGGTAGCAGAAAGGGAAATTAAAAAACAATCCTATTTACAATTTCAGCGGAAGAAATAAAATACCTAGCAATAGACTTAGCCAAAGAGGTGAAAGACCTGTACTCTGAAAACTACAAAACCCTGATGAAAGAATCTGAAGACAACACAAACAAATGGAAAGAGATTCCATGCTCATGGATTAGAAGAACAAATACTGTTAAAATTTCCATACTACCCAAAGCAAACTATGAATTTAATGCAATTTTTATCAAAATACCAACAGCATTTTTCACAGAACTAGAACAAATAGTCCTAAAATTTCTATGGAGCCATAAAAGACCATGAAGACCCAAAACAATATGGAAAAGAAGAATAAAACTAAGGGTGTCAAAATCCCAGATTTCAAGTTATATTAAAATTGTAGTAATCAAAACAATATGGTATTGGCACAAAAACAGACACATAGATTAATGTAACAGAATAGAGAGCCTGGAAATAAACTCACAATTATATGGTCAATTAATCTTCAACAAAGGAGGCAAGAATATGCAATGGAAGAAAGAGAGTCCCTTCAACAAGTGGTATTGGGAAAACCAGACAGCTACACAAAAAAGAATGAAACTGGACCACTTTCTTACACCTTACAGAAAAATAAAATACAAATGGATTAAAGACTTAAATGTGAAACCTGAAACCATAAAAATTCTTGAAGACAACACAGGTGGTAATTTCCCTCGTATCAGCCATAGCAACATTTTTCTAGGTACGTTTTGTGAGGCAAAAAAATAAAGGCAAAAATAAACTAATAGGACTACATCAAAATAAAGAGCCTTTGCACAGCAAAGGAAACAACCAACAAGAGTAAAAGACAACCTACTGAATGGAGAAGATATTTGCAAATGACAGATCTGATAAAGGATTTGTATCCAAAATATATAACGATCTTATACAACTCAACACCAAAAACCATAGCATTCTATTAAAATATGGGCAGAAGACATGAACAGACATTTCTGTAAGGAAGACATACAGTTGACCCACAGACATATGAAAAGAGGCTCACCATCACTTATCATCAGGGAAATACAAATCAAACCCACAATGAGATATCACCTCACAGCTGTCAGAATGGCTAAAATCAAAAACGCAAGAAACAACAAGTGTTGGTAAGGATGTGAAGAAAAAGGAACCCTCATGCACTATTGAGGGGAATGCAAGCTGGTGCAGCCACTGTGAAAAACACAATGAAGTTTCCTCAAATAATTAAAAATAGAATTACTATAGGATCCAGTAATTCCACTACTGGGTATTTACCCAAAGAATACAAAAACACTAATTCAAAAAAAAACATGTACCCCTATGTTTATTGCAGCATTAATTATAGTGGACAAATTATAGAAGAAGCCCCAGTGTCCATCAACAGATGAACTGATAAAGAAGAAGTGGTACATATACATATAATGAAATATTATTCAGCCATAATAAAGAATGAAATCTTGCCAGAGTGCCTGGGTGGCTCAGTTGGTTAAGCATCCGACTCTTGATTTTGGCTCAGGTCATGATCTCGGGGTCGTGAGATAGAGCCCTGTGTCAGGCTCCATGCTCAGTGGGGAATCTGCTTGAGATTCTCTTTCTCTCTCCTTCTGCCCTGCCCCCTGCATTCTCTCTCTCTTTCTCAAATAAATAAATAAATCTTTTTGTTTTTAAAGAAGAATCCAACAACTTGGGTGGATCTAGAGGGTATAATGCTAAGTGAAATAAGTCAGCCAGAGAAAAACAAATACCATATGATCTCACTTGCATGTGGAATTTAAGAATAGAGACAAGCAACAAAAAAGAAAAGACAAACCAAAAAACAGACTCTTAACTATAGAGAACAAAAAGATGGTTACCAAAGGGGCAGTGGGTGGGGGGATGGGTGAAATAGATAAAGAGAATTAAGAGTAGACTTAGCATGGTGAGCACAGAGTAATGTATAGAATTGTTCAATCACTATATTGTATACCTGAAATCAATATAACACTGTACGTTAACTATATTGGAATTAAAAATAAATATAAAAATTAATTAATTAATTTAAAGAATAAGGTGAAGGTTAGAAGTGAGGTGGGAAACAAAAAGATCAACTGAAGATCTATGTACAGGACAGACTATTCCAGCCTTGAGAAAAGCTTAAGCAGCCCAGCATTTGTTACTGGAAAAAAGTCTCTACAGAAGTTAATTGAACTACTAAGGGAGAGGTGGGGTGCCTAACGAGGCTGCTGTCACACAGAAGCTAGGCCCTATTTCTCGCAAAGTTTTCTAAGAATTCATTTTAAGGAAAATAAGCCCACCCACATGCAGAGAACTCCTACTTGACTCCTTCTATTCCTTCAGTTCTTAAATATCAATAGTTTTTATCTACTGCTGTGGTACAAGTTACTCCAGTACTTAGTAGCTTAAAATAACTAATATTTTGCTTCACATAGTTTCTGAGGGTCAGGAATTCAGATGTGGCTCAGGGTCATTCTGGCTCAGGGTCTCTCATGAGATTGCAGTCCAGATTTTGGCTGGGGCTATAGTTATCTGAAGGCTTGATGGAGACTTAAGGATCTACTCCCAAGCTCACTGGTATGGCTGTTATCAAGAGGCCTTGGTTTCTTGCTATGTGGACCCCTCCTCATGTTACTGTAGTTAGCTTCCTCCGGAGGGAGTAATCCAAGAGAAAGAGCAAAACAGGACGCAGGAAGTCACAGCGTTTTCTAAGCCCCAAACTGTGAGATTGTATACCATCATGTCAGCCATGTTTTATGAGTCACACTGACCAATCTTGATAGAGTGGGAGAGGAAACAAGGACAAGAAATTCAGAAGGTGACACCACAGGAGACCGTCTTGGAGGCTGGCATAGTAGGCAAAAGGATTACTGGACATGTGGAGAAACCCTGCAGCATGAAAGAAAAAGACCAGGGTAATCCAATGTAAAATGTGACTCCAAATAAGCTCATGAGGGTGCAGGAGAGAACACTTAAAAACAGAGCAAAAGAAACAAGTTGTTAGAGGAGCGCCTGGATGGCCCAGTTGTTAAGCATCTGCCTTCGGCTAGGGTCGTGATCCCAGGGTCCTGAGATTGAACCCCACATCAGGCTCCCTGCTCAGCGGGAAGCCTGCTTCTCCCTCTCCCATTCCCCCTGCTCGTGTTCCCTCTCTCACTGTGTCTCTGTCAAATAAATAAATAAAATCTTAAAAAAAAAAGAAACAAGTTGTTAGAAACATGGATCGGTATCTTTACATATGTTTTACAAGCAGCAAGAAGGGGTGATGGGCCAAAAGAAGACGGAGGATGGCACAAAAGAAGCGGATTTCAAAAATAGCATTGCATTAGATGAAGGTACATACAGGTGCTCTTTTCTATTTCAAGGTGGCTTGGAGAGTGGGGCACCATTGACCCAGCTCTAAGAATTGACTAGAGCTCTGAGCATAACTGCTAGACGACAGTGTAAGAGATGCTGGCTTCTTGTGTCTTAGAATTAATGTCTATGTCTGAGGGTGTTTGTTCTAAGCCTCTTCCTGGAGGTCCTGCAAAACTGCTATTAAAATTGCTATTTGTGGGGGCGCCTGGGTGGCTCAGTGGGTTAAGGCCTCTGCCTTCGGCTCAGGTCATGATCTCAGGGTCCTGGGATCGAGCCCCACATCGGGCTCTCTGCTCAGCGGGGAGTCTGCTTCCCCCTCTCTCTCTGCCTGCCTCTCTGCCTACTTGTGATCTCTCTCTCTCTCTCTGTCAAATAAATAAATAAAATCTTAAAAAATAAATAAATAAATAAATAAAATAAAATTGCTATTTGTTCTGCTTTCATTGGATGTGGGTATTACTGGAGTACAAAACCGTGCTTGCTTCATTTTTGAACTCGTAAATATGTATTACACAACCGAGAGTTAAACACTGAGGATATCTTACTGTTTTTCAGATTAAAGCTGCTATTCTTTTTCCTGAAAATCTATTAACATTTGAACTCCACTTCAAAGTCTTTCTATTTCTATTGTTTCTTTGTACAAATTCTGAAAACTAATGTGTACTAGGTGTGGCACTAGGTACTGCAGATAAAATAATGAGCAAAGACATGGAGCTTACAACATACAGAGTAGGTAGGCAATTTTCACTACTTTATTGAAAAGCCTTTGAAGGTGGCAAGGACAAGGAGTTATAAATATATATAGGAAGAGCTCTTAGCCCAGACCTTGGAACTCTGCAGTCAAGAAGGGTTTCCTACCTCCCACCTTCCCCTTCTATTTGATTTTGCTTCCTAAATATCTCTAAGATCTATCCCAACTTCATTCTCACCACACTGTGTGGCTAGGCCAAACTACCGTCACTGAAGGGGCCCAGGGAAGACTGCCCCAAAATATACCACGTGGCATACTGATTATTTTGAATTCTAGTTACTTGGGAAACAGCCAGTACAAGGACACTCAGACCCTCCTCTGTCCCCCTGAAAGTGGGAAATAAATCTCCCTGTACAAGAAGTATAAAGACATCCTTATCACCAAAGACAGGGGCTTTAAAGTGGAGAAAGTTGCGGAAAGAAACCTTGTTATTTTTTTTTTCTAATCTACTACCTCAGCCTAAATTCTGCTTAGAATTCCTTACTAACTAAAGCTCCCAAACACCTGTTTTCATTATCCTGTCAATGCCTTACAAATTTATTTTCTCTTTGTCTAAAATGTATAAAAACTGCCTGCTTCGGTCATTTCTTTGGGTCTCAATTTCATTATTGGATCTTCTTGCACACATAATAAAACTTTGGTTTGTTTCTCCTATTAATCTGTCTCATATCAATTTAATTCCTAAGCCAGCTAGAAGAGCTTGAGGGAAAGAAGTAAATTTCTCCCTCCCCTACATCATCAATTGTTTAAACTATTCCAGTAGTCTGATAAATACTGATTAAAAAATGATCTTCCTGAATCTACCTTTGTCCCTTTGCCATCTGTTTCCCACACAGCAGCCAGGGTGTTACTGTGAAAACACACATTTTATCAGGCCACTTTACTGTTTAAAATATGTCAGTGCCTTCCCATTGCTCTTTTCTTTAAATTTTAATTCCAATATAGTTAGCATACAATGTTATATTAGTTTCAGGTGTACAATATAGTGATTTAACAATTCTATACATTTCTCACTGTTAAACATGGTAAGTGTCCTCTTGATTCCCTTCACATACTTTTCCCATCCCAACCCACCTCCCCTCTGGTGACCATCGGTTTGTTCTCTATAGTTAAGTGTCTGTTTTGGGTTTGTCTTTTTTTTCCCTTTTATTCATTCGTTTTGTTTCTTAAATCCCACATAGAAGTGAGATCGTATGGTATTTGTCTTTCTCTGATTGACTTATTTCACTTAGCATAATACTCTCTAGCTCCATCCACGTCATTGCGAATGGCAAGATTTCATTCTTTTTATGAAATAAAAATATTTCATTGTGTGTGTATGTATGCGTGTGTATGTGTGTATACATATATATTAAAGATAAATTCCTTAACATGACTCATCCCATACCTATTTTTCTAGTAACATCTGAACTGAACATGCTCCTCCATCACTCATTCAACCCAAGCTGCACTGTCTTTTGCGTACTACAGTCTGCATTCTGCCTGCAGGTTTTTGAACATATCATTTCCTCCTGACTTCAGTATTTTCCCTTCCCCTTTTTGCTTTTTTAACCCCATCTCTCTCCAAATCCCAATTCCATCATCATTTCCTCAGAGAAGTCCTTTCTGACCTGCCTATGTCCTTGATAACATTAAAAAAAAAATCTTATTTTATGTTCTTATAATAAGGACTTGTATGTTAGGCTAGGGAATTTTAATTTGACTCTACGAGCGGTTTCCTATGAGCAATGGAGTATCATATTTGAGGTAATTTTAAAATTTTACTCAGTATTGCTTTTTACAATAGAAACTGACTTACGGTTATCAGATTAATCACCAGATCAACGAGTTGTCATTCAACTTGTTATTAAACAACTAAACAAGTTGTTAGTAAACAGTAGAGAATTTGAATTTTCTCCTAACCATGAGAAAAGTTCAATTGTCTCATTAAATGGCTCCTAAATTGGAGCTAAATTATGAGATAATAAGAAATCAATTTGTTGTATTCTAACTAAGCATGATAACTACCTGACCAGAGAAACCAATTCATCCCACACACACTAAAGAAAACCTTCCAGGTCCGGTAAAGGCAGTCCACCATTCTCCAAAGACAGCAGCTGCGGGAGAAATGTTTGTGTGAGAGACGAGGTCATACCTCACAGCCCAGCATTGCCTCCTCCACAGTTTTCCTCCAAAGTCCCGAAAATCAGGCATACAGCACGGAACCAAACTTGCTCTGTACGACCTTCTAAGATCTCTAGTCTCTCTATTTCCTAAAGTTGAAGTATAGAGGAGACATACTCTTGCCAGCTCTTACTCCCTTAAGATGAAGCTTTTTTTGGGAAAAGAAAAGGAACAACTTGTACTTAGTCTACGTTGTCAAATAATGTTTCCAATTTTAGTAAGGTTCACAAGGACACCAATAAGATTCCCTTCAAGAATCTGAAAAGAAGCTTCAGCTGGGGTTTTAAACAATTTTTTAAATGACGGTTTTCATTAGAGATAATGTAAAGTTGCAAAACAGAGACAGAATGAGCTCTGGCCAAGACTAGAACAGAACTATATTAAATGTACTAACACAAATAACATGACAGTCTTTAAGAGATTTAGTCAGGAAAGGAAGTTTAGAAAAGGGAAAGCCAAACATTGATAGTGTTTTATGTCACAGTCAGAAGAGAATGTCTAGTCCACTATGATGACCAACTGGGGGTGTGGCAGGTATGACCCTATGGGAGAAGTACACTTGGCAATTTTCAGGGCTTCATGACACAAGCATTAAAATCTCCAACTGACTGCTCTTTTTCTAATTGCAGCCTCGCTAAGCAGCCTTCTAATAATTAAGCTTTCTGTTTTCATTTGTCCCCAGAGAAAGCATTTATTTTTAAGCCTATATAATGGCTAAATTTCTTATTTTAAATTAATTGGCACTAGGTTTTAGTCATTGGCCTCCATGAGTTTATTTAATGTGAGCCCACTCTGAGAAACAGATCTAGTTCTCATCATGTTGAGAATCACATTTTCAAGCTGACGGCCTGAGAGCCATACTCAGGCCTGTCATGAATTTGCCAAGGAAATGCCAACCTGAAGGATCTGTCCAGATGACCAGCCAAGTTCCAAAGAGGATGCCAGACTTTTCCCTAAGTGACTTTGCATAAAACCACAATAATTCATATGGGGAGCCTGGAATTCAACCCCCACCTGACACTAAAAAGATGCTTCTCTCCCTCCCTGCTGGAGAAGACAGAGGAAAGAATTAGTAAACTTGAAGAAAAGGCTATAGTAATTAGCTAATTAGAATTACAGAGAAAAAATATAGATTAAAACAAAACAAAACAAACAAACAAAATCTAGAGTCCCAGGAAGAGAAAAGAAAGAGAGACTGAAAAAGAACTAAAAAAATAATGGATGCGATCTTCCCAAATTTAGCAAAAGATATTAATCTAAAAGTTTAAGAGGCTGAGCAAATTCCAAATAGGATTAACCCAAAGAAATCTACCCAAACTTAAGTTAACTACACTTCTGAAGTCTAAAGATAAAGGAAAATTCTTGAAAGCAGCCGATAAGGGAAAAACTACTTTAAATGACAGATTTCTCACCAGAAACCACTGAGGCCAAAAGGAAGTAGCACAATATAGTTCGAGTGCTAAAACAACTGCCATCCCAGAATCCTAAGCGCAGTGAAAATACCCTTCGGGAATAAAGAGGAAATAAAGACATTCTCAAATGAAGGAAAATGAAGAATTTGTTGCCAACAAATCTACCCTAAAACAATGTTTAAAAGAAGTTCTCTAAAAAGAGAGGAAATGATAAAAAAAGAACATTAGGAAAGAAGAAAGCAGATGATAAGCAAAAACGTGGAAAAATACAATATTTATAAATATATCCTTAATGGTTTATACACTAGAAAAGAGGGAAAATCTCAAATCAATAATCTAAGCTGCCTTCTCAAAAACTTAAAAAAAGAAAAGCAAAATAAAACCAAAGCAGGAAGAAATAATAAAACAGAAATCAGTGAAAATGAAAACAGAAAAAGAATAAAAATAACAAAAGAAAAATGGAAAAATCAATAAAATTAACAAAAATTTAGCAATACTGAGAAAGAAAAAAAAAGAAGACATAAATTACTAATATCAGGAATAAGCAAGGGATATCAATCAGACCCTGCAGACATCAAAAGGTTAATAGAGGAATACTATGATTAACTCTGCACCCATAAATATATCAACTTAGATGAAATAAGCCATTTCTCAAAAAAATATATATATATAAACTACTATAACTCACCCAATATAAAAGATAATTTTAATATCTCTGTGATTAGTAAGGAAATTGGAGTCATAATTTTTAAAACTCTCCCCCAAAAAAGAAATCTCCAGACTCAGATGGTTTAACTAGAGAATTCTACTAAATATTTAAAGAATAATTAGCATCAATTATACATAATCTCTTCTAGAAAACAGAAGGTGAGGGATCACTTCCCAATTTATTTTATGATGCTAATATTACCCCCATACCAAAACAAAACAGAGTATATTTTAAATATAAAGCTAAAGACCAATATCCCTCATGAATACAGATGAAAAAAATCCTTAATGAAATATTTACAAATACAATTAACAATCTATAAAAAGAAAAAAAAAACAATCTATAAAAAGAATTATATACCCATGACCAAGTTAGGATTATTCCAGAGATGCAAGTCTGATTCAGTATTCAAAAATCAATCAATATAGGGCACCAGCGTGGCTCAGTTGGTTAAGCCTCTGAATCTTGGTTTTGGCTCAGCTCATGATCTCAGAGTCATGAGACCAAACCCTGCATCAGGCTCCATGCTCAATGCAGAGTCTGCTCAAGATTCTCTCTCCCTCTCACTCCCCCTGCTCTCTCCCTCTCTCTCAAATAAATAAGTTAATTAATAAAATCTTCAAAAATCAATGTAATCCACCATATTAACAGATTAAAGGGAAAAAAAAAACAAATTAATATAATAATCAATACAGAAAGGGAATTTGCCAAAATTCATCATCAATTATGGTAAAAATTCTCAGGAACACAGGAATAGAGGGGAGCTTCTTCAACTTGATAGAGCATCTATGAAAAACCCTACGACAACATTATAGTTCATGGAAAAAAGCCTAAACACTTTCCCCAAAAAATTGGGACAAAACATTCACCATTCACATTGAACATAGTGCTGGAAGTTCCAGCCAGTGCAACAAGGCAAGAAAAAGAAATAAAAGACATATACATAGAAAAGGCAAAAATAAAACCCTATATGCAGATGACATGATTGTCTAGGTAGAAAATATCAAGGAATCTACAAAATTCTCCTAGAACTACTAAGGTTCAGTGAGGTAATTGGTTACAAGATAAACATACAAATATTATTACACTAGCAATGATTACACGGACAATGAAATTTAAAATATAACACCATAAACAATCACTAGAAAAATGACACACTAAAGTATAAATATAACAAAATATATACAGGACTTACATGCTAAAAATTACAAAATGCTGATGAAAGAAATCAAAGATCAAAATAAATGGAGAGACATAGTGGGTTCATGGATTCTAAGACTCAACACAGTAAAGATGTCAGTTCTCCCCCACATTGATATGTAGGTTTAATACAGCTTCTACCAAAGTCCCAGAAAGACCTCTGTAGATCCAGAGAAGATAAGACTATTTCAAAATTTTTATGGAAAGGCAAAGAAGCTAGAATAATTTTGAAAAACAAGACTGAGGAGCAAATAGTCTACTCAATTTTAAGACTTATTATATAGCTACGGTAATCAAGACTGTGTAGTATTGGCAAATAGAACAATGGAAAACAATAGAGAACCCAGAAATGCCTGGGTTCCAAGGCACTGGAACCCAAATATATATGCCTGATAGATTATGGACAAAGGTTCAGAGGTAATATAGGTAATTCAATAGAGGAAAGATAAACTTTTCAACAAATGATGCTAAAGATATTGGACATAATTAACTTAAAGGGGTCATGGATTTGAATGTAAAATGTAAAGCGATAGTATTTTATTAAAAATCTAGAAGAAAATCTTAGGGAACCATGGCAAGGCAAGGATTACTTAGACCTGTCACCATGATCGATAAAAGTAAAAATTGATAAGTTGGGCCTTCATCAAAGTTAAATTCTTTTTCTCTATACAAGCAGTTAAGAGAATGAAAAGGCAAGTTAGAGTAGAAGAAAATATTTGCAAACCACCTATTTGCAAAGTACTCATATCTAGAATATATAAAGAATTCTCAAAACTCACCAGTAATAAAACCAACAACCCAAATTTTAAAAAATGGAGAAAGGGCATAAAAAGACATTTTACCAAAGAGGATAAGCAGATGGCAAATAAACACATGAAAAAATGTTCAGCGTCATTAGCCATTTTGGAAATGCAAATGAAAATAAAAGAGATGTCATCACACACCTATCAGAATGGCTAAAATTAGAAATAGACACCAAAATTGCAGAGAAACCAAATCACTCATACATTGCCAGTGTAAATGTAAAACAGTACAGCCCCTATGGAAAACAATTTGGCAGTATTTTTTAAAAACTAACATGCAACTACCATATGATCTAGCAACTGCACTCCTGGGCATTTATCCCAGATTAACACAAAAGCCTGTGAACCAATATTTACAGGGCTTTATTCATAACAGCCAAAACAACCCTGAAATTCTTCAATGGGTGAACAGTTAAACTAACTGGGGTACACCCATATCTTGAAGTACTACTCAGCAATAAAAAGGAATGAACTATGGATACACACAAAAACCTAGATGAATGTCCACAAAATTATGATGTGTAAAAATAAACTAATACCAAATGGTTATATGCCGTTTGATTCCATTTATATAACATTTCTAAAATTACCAAATCATAGAAGTGGAGAGCTGTCTAGTGGTTACCAGAGGTCAAGGAAAGTGTACTCTAAACTGAATAAACTGAGTAAAGATACTGTAAACTGGGATCTCTCTATATTATTTCTTACGTCATACGAGTCTATACTTAGCTCAAAATAAGAAGCTAAAAAAAATTAAGACAAGATTAGTTTCATCTTCAAAGACGAGTAGAAATTTTTCTTCCAAATTTTGTCTTAATTGCTTTATGCTTCCTATCAGAATAGGAGCAGTGTCTACTGAACACATTATGTGACAGACATTCTAATAGTATTTCATTTAATGCTTACATAACACTGTGAAGCAAGTAATAGTATCTCCATTTTCTATTTGCGGTATCTCAGGCTTAGAGAAGTTAAATAACTTATAAAGATCACACTGTTGGGTTATTACAGAGTCAAGATTCACCTGCAGACTTGCCTGGCTCTGACACTGGTGCTCTTCACCACCATGATACCCTTCAAAGACAATCTATGTTGAGTAGCACTTGGGCAAGACCTTATTTCGGACTGAGAGTTAGGAGCATGAGATTTTAATTGTTTTTCCCTCATCCAGTTTTTTCCTTATTATCTCCTCTCCTACACTGCTCCTCTAAGCTTTAGTGCAGATATATTTCTTGTATTCCAGAAGCATCACAAGCAAGCTGAGCTTTTTCTGCCTCACTGACTGACCTGATAAAATCCAATATTTCTTAAAATAAGCTTCTAAATAGCTCATGGAATCATTCTCAGGCATTGCCTACAGCACCGAGTTTGTTCTGTTTTTCTGACTCTCTCACTAAAAGTAGCTGCCTCATCCTTCCCTTCATCCTCCCTATTCTGTGATGATTCTGGACAGTGGTAGCAAGTGGTTTTTAAGTTACATTAACAAAAAACACCCTGCTCATGATAATTAATCAAAAATCTCACATGGGGGCATTCCTCGGCCTGTGATGCCAAACACCTTGCATTTTCATGGCTTGAAGACATTGAATTAATTCAATATTGTGTGAATAGCACTGTCAGCCACACAGGGGCTCTCTAGATCCAGTAAACAAAGTGCCACACAAACCAGCCATTCTTCAGCAGGAATCTCTCTCAACAAGTCCTTTGGAAAAAACGGAGTATACCTTAATTTAGTTATATACCAAATGCTGGGCACTGTGCTAAGTGTTTTAAATGTACCCATAAATTGATTTAATTCTCTCCAAACCATCATGAAGTAAGCATTATTATCGTTCTCATTCTACCGATGAGAAAGAGACATGGAGGGGTTAAGTGGCTCGTCTCAAAATCACGCAGGAATAAAAAAAAAAAATATCACGCAGGGATGGGATTTGAACTCAGGCAGTCTGATGGAGAGCCCAGAAGCTTAACCATCATGTTTAACTATTTCTTCACCTAATGAATTTACTTCTATAGTTTACTAATTTGTTTCCATGTACTCTGGGGAATCTTTAGAAGGAAGCTGTGGTCAGGAAATAAAATGAAGTAAAGAAAGTGTCAGAGAAAGTGATTTTTTTTCCCCAAAACTTTTTTTACTTTTCAGTAATTACCAAAGCTACAGAAAGGTTGCAAGAATAGCAAAAAGAACTCCTGTATGCCTTCAGCCAGGTTTCCCAATTGTTAACATTTGACACATTTTCTGCATCATTCCTTCCTTCTCTCTCTCACTCCCCACCCTGGCCACCACACATTCTTTCCCAAATTAGTGGAGAACAGATTGCAGGCTTGATGACCCATTATTGCTGTTTCCTTGAGAAAAGGACACTCTCTATACAACACAAAATCGAGAAAATTAATGAGACCATATAATCCACAAACCCCATTCAAATATCACAAATTGCCCCAATAATGTATTTCAGAGCAAAGAGAAATATAAGGATCTCCTTCTCGATCAAGATCCATTCAGGGATCAAGTGTGACATTTCACTGTTGTGCCTTTTTATTTTTACTTTTTTCAGTCTGGAACAGTTCCTCAGTCTTTCTTGGTTCCTGATCTTGACATTTTTGAACAGTACAAAGTAGTTATTTTGTAGAGTTCCTCTCAATTTCATTTTACTCCTGTCTCTCCAATATTAGATTCAGGTTTTGTATTTTTGGCAGGGATGTCACAGAAGTGATACTATGTTTTTCTCAGGGCATCTTAACAAGAACACAATGTTGATTTGTACCATTCCCAGTGAGGCTAATTTTTATCACTGTGTTAAGGTGGTACCTACCAAAATTCTTCTCTATAAAGTTATAGTTTTCCCTTTGTAATTAAGAAGCACTTTGTAGGTATATCCTTTGAAATTACATTGTTATCCTATTTGTCATCAAACTTTTACGCAATAGTTTTTTATACTCTATTGATGATTCTTGACGAAATAATTACTGTGATATTTGCTAATAATGACTTTGTAACTCTATCATTTATTTGTTGATACTATAAGAGCTTTCCCTTTTCATATATTCATTTATTCATTCATTTTTAGACTCATTAATCCTTATTTTAATCCATAGGTTGTAATCTATTACAGTCATTGTTTATTTTGATGCTCAAATTGTCCCAGCTGTTCTTCATGCTGGCTATTTTGTCTTTTTGATGAGTCCTCATAAATTTTTATCAAATCCTTGCTCAAATCAAGATATTTTGGGCTCATCTTGTACTTACCCTGCCCCAACCTCAGGCACACACGAATGAGCTCATGTGGGTGACATTCACCGAGAATAGAGAAAGTATTTTTTAAAAAAGATGAATTCAGTTTGTGATCTGTTGAGTCTGAGTTGCCTACTGAATATTCAGTAAGATACTGAGCAGTAGTTCTAGCGCTCTGAAGACTGAACAAGACTGAAGATAAATCTCAGGCAGGAATTTGTTGGTGGGAGTGGAATTTACAATAATCAATGATAAAACCTATAGAAGTTTGTTCTGTGAAGAAAGAGAAGAGATAGCCAATGACACAGCCTGGAAACAAAAACATCCAAGAGATGCTCATTTGCAAAAGGTCCTTTGAAGGAATGGTTTGAGAATGAGGCTGTGTTTGGAAACAAAAACGTTTGGAAGCCAAGTGATAGGAATGACTGCCTGCCTAAAATTACCTCTGCATAACTCCCCATAATACAGCCTCCCCAACTAAATAACTCAACAAAAAGAGAACAAAAATGTACGTTTTGCACCAAATGCTGAAAATTAAAACCAATACCCAATAATATTAGAATATTTTAGGAATCTCCAGTAACTTTAATCCTTAAAAACTTCCAGGCTTTGTCTCATACCACTGAGGCTCTGATGGCCAGAGTGGAGACTAAAATATAAATCACAGTCAGCTTAACCACTTGCAAGATACTCTATAACCATTTTTCTTCTGGAAGATTTTTAGACCCATATATGCACGTCCATGTCATCCACTAGGCTGCTCCCTTCCACTATACACCTGCATGTTTCTCTCATCACAGTGAGACAGGGGTGCTGGTGTCTTTTATGCTCCCTTCTCAAAGTCTAATGTGCTTTCAAGTCACTTGGGGATCTTGCTAAAGTGCAGATTCTATTTGTGGGTGGAGTCTGAAATGCTGCATTTCTAACAAGCTCCCAGGTGACATGCTGCAACTAATTGACTGATGGGAGGACCACACTATGAGTAACAAGGGTTTAGAGTACTCTATGCCTTCTCTCCTATCTCCATCTGTATGTAAAACACCTCCCTACGTAGCCTTCCTCAATCTCTATCCCTTTTGCTTCCCTATTGTGGCCTCTTTCAACCTCACTATGTTCTCTCCTCCTTCGTCTGACCCACTATGCATCGTTACTTTTATGTTGGCATTCAATAATGCTATTGTCTTCCTCACTTTCTTCTTTTTTTTTAAATAAAGATTTTATTTATTTATTTGACAGAGAGAGAGATCACAAGTAGGCAGAGAGGCAGGCAGAGAGAGAGGGGGAAGCAGGCTCCCCGCTGAGCAGAGAGCCCGACGCGGGGCTCGATCCCAGGACCCTGAGATCGTGACCTGAGCTGAAGGCAGAGGCTTAACCCATTGAGCCACTCAGGCGCCCCCTCACTTTATTCTTATCCCAACAAAATTTCTGTTTGTTCCTTCAGCTGGGCTCAACTTTGCGTTAGGAAAGCAAGCTGATTAAATCAAACCATACAAGAGTGTTAGTTTCTGAGAGTCAATCTATGTCTCTCTGGGTTTCTGTTCATTCAAACTCTCAAGAAAGAAGTTGAGTGCAGGGAGATTTTCCTTAAATCACACCCACTGACATCACTGTGCAAGACCAGGCCTGTGGGCTGAAAGAAAGATACAAGCAGAATATGGTCTTCCAAAACCCCAGAACTTTCTCTGAAATAGGAAGGTATTGGAGCACCTGGGTGGCTCAGTTGATTAATTGTCCAACTCTTGATCTCAGCTCAGGTCTTGATCTCAGGGTCATGAGTTCAAGCCCCACATTGGGCTCCACGCTGGGTATAGAGCCTATTAAAAAAAATGTCTAAAAAAAATGCCCTTTTTTTTCCCAAACTTCCCCTTCTCTAAACACTTTCTGGGGCTTGAGACTTAAAAGTCCCAGTCATTCATAAAGAGGCAGTGAGGATTATGGAAATTATAGTTCACAAACTATAATCTGGGACACAGCCCCCCACGTCTTTACAAATAGTATTGCTTTAAATCTTTACACAGTCTATGTGGTACTATTTCTTTTTCTTTCTTTCTTTTTTTTTTTTAATTTTTATGTGTTATGTTAGTCACCATTATGTGGTACTATTTCTTACTACAACTTTACAGTTGAGAAAACAGAGATACAGAAAGGTTTAAGAATTTATCCAAGGTCACATAGCTATTAAACTGTGGAGCTGATTTGAATTCAGACAGTCTGACTCCAGAGCCTATAGTTTTAAACCACTAGATTATTTTATTTCTGGCAAAGTATAATAATATGGCATTCTTTTTGGACTTAATGCAAATGACCAACGATTTTCGGCATGCTGAACATGATTATCTCAAGGGCAGAGCTTGGATCTGATTTATCTTTCTATCCCTCCCCCATCACACCCCAGCCTTATGCTTCAGTAGTTGCTAAGTATAAGAAAAAGAGAACAAGAACTCTCTAGTTAGTAAGTGGCAGGTACATTCAAATGGAGAAATGTAGACTTCAGTCACTAACAGAATCATTAAAAGGCACAGAATTTTATTTAAGGGATAAATGGTAAAGACATTCAAATAAATTCTTCTGTTCAACTCTTCCATTAAAAGCTCAGAATTCACCAATCTTAAAGCACGATCCATGGTAAGACCAGAATTCAAACTAAGGAAGTCTGTGATTTGCTCTAATTATTTCTTAAAAGCATATAGCCTATTATACTAAAATATTTGCTCTTGGCCTTATTCTGTCCTATTACTCTAGAAAAAGATAGAAAAAGATATGAAGGAATTGACATTTTCTTTTTACATAGTTCTAAAAATATCCTAGGGTGACATAATGCAAAAGCCACAGAGAAAGTTCTGTCATCAAATCCTGTCCTAGGCCTACGGAGCCTGATGCGTCTCAAAAACGATGATGCATGGTACTGACATGGCAGTGTTTCTCACACGAATTAAATTTGTCATCATTCTGTCAGCAACCTGAGCACTCTGCGGTAGTGTGATGACACTTCTCTCACTCTGCAAATAGTGTGGAGAAAGAGTCAGAGGTGACCAATCTAACAAAACAGTAGGATTTTGCAGTGTGGATTACATTCGAGAATAGGTATCGAATTCCCCACAAGCACAAGCCAACAAGGACACTAATTTCTGACCCTCTAGAACTTACAGTTTAAAAATAGTTATTGCAGGGATGCCTGGGTGGCTCAGTTGGTTAGGCGGCTACCTTCAGCTCAGGTCACGATCTTGGGATCCTGGGATCAAGTCCCACATCAGGCTCCCGGCTCAGTGGGGAGCCTGCTTCTCCCTCTGCCTGCTGCTCTTCCTGCTTATGCTCACTCGCTCTTTCTCTCTCTCTGACAAATAAATAAATAAAATCTTAAAAATAAATAAATAAATAAAATAAATTAGTTATTGGACTCACGAAGTAGATTACTATGTGTGATGCAGTTAAACTCATCTTCTGTTTCCAGAATTATCTCTGTTTCCCAAGGGATCAGTTTTCAGTATGTCTACCTTGGTTATGCTGTAGGCATCCCTCAAATATCTGGTGATTCACAGTTGTCCATTCATATTTAACAATAAGGGAATAAGACTGACTGGAAGCTGTGTACATTGGGTGGAAATTAGCAACCAGTAGGATTCACATCTGTTCACATATATTAAATCATTGGTCTGTGAGCCAAATAAGGACTCACAAAATAATTTTAACTTTACAAATTAAATTGTAAATAATTGAAATTGGGAGATTTCACATAAAAGTTGTATTTCTGCTGTCTTTTGAAAAACAGAGGCAATCTAGCAACACTAGGCTCACATTCACAAATGCCAGTTGGCCAAGCATCAGTGGCTGTTCTTTCAAAGATATTGATCCCTTGCCCATTAGGTCTACAATGTTATTATTTACATGTTAGCCTTAATTTACCTGATCTTAAATCTATCCAGATTTATGATGTAAGGCAGTGATCTCATTCTATTTTCCTTAATAGAATGAGCCCATTTCCAGTTAACATCTGCTAAATAGTCCCTCTTTTGCTCACTGCTACCCCTATTATATATGGAGTCATACATACACAAACCTATAACTAGTTCTGGCCTTCCTATTCTGTTCCATTGTTCTTTTGACATTCCCATCTTACTTGACAACATAATGTCTTAAATTCTGGTAGGGTGCGTCTCCTCTTCTGTTCTTTTTCAAAAATTTCTTAGCTAGTTGTGAATCTTTATTATCTCCTTTATTTTATCATATATTTTATATATATTCTATTTTCTAATAGAAAAGATGTAGGTGAGGTGTGCTTACAGGACAGAACAAATGCCTCGTTCTCTAGGAAAAAAGAAAGAAAAAGAAAGAAAAAGTTATCTTATAACTTGGAACTGGAAAAATAAGTTTTTAGACAAAAAAGCATTTGATGGCTTTGTCTACATCAAAAATAAGGAATTTTTTTGGTGAAGATTGCCACAAGCAAAGACAATAGATGAACTATCATCTGGAAGAAGATATTAACATCTAAAATTGAGAAAATATTAGTATATGTTATATATGCATACTATATGTGTTGAGTTCCTCAAGAAATCTATTAGAATATTTGTTCAAATATTATTTTATTTATACGTTAACATGTAAAGAATTTTAACCTCCACAATGTTAAGTCAATTTGCCTTAAAACATGGCACATCAAGTTTTCTTTAGGTGCTCATACAGTTTTTAATATTTTTCTACTTAAAGGGCTTGTGAGGATTTTGTTAGGCTGGTTTCCAGATAATTTATACTTTTTGCCATTACTGTAATGTTATCTCATCTTCTGTTTTCTAGAAATGATAACTGTCCACGTAGAGGAATGGTACTTATTTTTGTAAGCTGATACCCAGCAATCTTGCTTACTCGCTTAATTGTTCTAATAATATATCTGTTGATTCTTTCCATTCTCTGTATGGAAATCATATTATTTGCAACTAATACACAGACTTACAGTAGACTAGTAGAATTCCAACAGGCCAACCTAACCCTAATACCTAAACTTTAAGTAAAACAAACATAAACACAAACTATAGACTAGACCCCCTTATGAATATAGAGGAAAAAATTATAAATCAATATTAGAAAATTGAATCCATCAGTGAATTAAAAACTGAGACATCATGCTACGTAGGGTTTATCTGAAGATACTTCTACACTATCAGTTCAAAGAAAAAAATGTGACCTGATTGATAGATATCCCATAAGCAGTTGTTAATTGTAAACAACTATTCTTATTTTAAAACAAACAAACCAAAACCTCACTACTTGTAGCAAACTAGGAAAAAGTAAAAGTCCTTTAACAAATCCCACAGCAAATACCATGCCTCATTTAAATACTAGAAGGAATCCCACAAAACACAGTTAATGAGGATTCTCATTATCCCTATTAATAAAAACTTTATTGAGAGTTGTATCCATTTCAATAAGACAAGAAAAACAGAGATATGAATATAAGAAAAAAGAGACAAAAAGTGCTATTTTGCAAATTGCCTCCTTAGAATATACAATAAAATCAACTACATGACTATGCCAAGTTATGAGTATTAAGTTGGCACTATATGAGAGAAGCCAGTCTACAAAGATCAATAGCCTCCTACAGTAACCAGCAGTAATAATTAGAACAGACTGAGAAGGAAAAGCATTTCTTGTACAAAGAAAAATTGTTAAATACATTGCAATAAACCTACTGAAGTCTATATAGTAAAGATGACTCTACTTTATCTAAGGCTATGGAAAAAAATTTATTAAATAGAAAAGCAAACTATATTCTTGAATGAGAAAACTCAGTATTTTAGAAATACTAATTCACACAAAATTTATCTATAGTTTGGATGTATTCCCAATTAAAATACAAAATAAAACTTTAAAGAACTTAACAGGTTGATTTCCAATTTTCTCATTCAGGGAAGAACTAAGGAAGTCTAAGACTTCAGGAAGTCTAAGGATAAGGAAACAGAGAGACATGGCTGCAAAGGGAAGGAGAGTCATAGGCTAACAGCTAGAGAGGATTCGGTGATCAAGAGAGTTTTTGAGAGGCCTGAGCACATTTAAATGCTGGTAGAGAAAAGCCAGTAGAGAGGAAGAACCTGAAATTGAAAAAAAAAAAAAAAAAGTTAACATAAGTTTCCTAAATAGCTGAGGGGTATACAGAATTCTTGCTCAGAGTGGCATCATGAACATATTAGCTAAAATCCTACCTCCAATCCCTTCCAAATTTCACTGAAAGGACCAAAAGGATATAATGAAGGGGGAAAAAAATCAATCAATGAAGGGGCTATGGAAGGTTGGATTTTACCTGTCAGTTACACTGAAAATATATTTAAAGATATAACATATATAAATAGGAAAAAGGAATACCAAACTATAATTTCCTGCAAGAGACTGAAAAGCCTGTCTGGGAATAAGTGGAAAGTAATGCCAAGTCAACTCCTAATTAATCAGAGCTAGTCCCCCAGTCACCTTCACTGCACCTTCATTTGGTGCTGAAAGGAGGGCAAACTTGAGCCCTTACAGGAAAGGAGGCCGACTTAATTCCTACTGGCACCTAAGGGAAAATGACATTGTCCAAAGAAAGAATCCAGCCCCACAGCACAGATTACCAGCTAATGAAGGTGAGGGCCCTGCTGTGGTGATCTCTAAAACAGGCAATCGTGCCAATTATAAAAGAAAAAGAGTATATAGACTTAAGGCTATGTGAACCAACCTGATCTGCTCTGGGGAGATTAAAAAAAAAAAACAACTTAAGAACTAAACTTCTGGACAAGGTATATAGAACAAAAATAAATCCTGAATGCATCAAAGATCTGCCCAAATAGTAAAAAAATTATCAGCCCAAAATGTAAGTGAAGAAACTTTTGCTAGAGAGAGCATTTGCCAAGTCCTTAGAACTTTAACAGTAGTTTCCAAGGCTTGTTTTGGCCTGGGAGACAAAAGGCCAAATCCAGGGTACATCAAGATGAGGATTCTGGAAGGAGAGCCTCCCTCCCAAGAGCTGTACCCTAAAGATAAGGGAAAGACAGACATCAAGCTGATTCCCCTACCCCACATACCCAAGGGATTGTTTTCGTACTGAGCTGAGCACCCATCACATTGACTGGTAAATGAATGTGTGTTGACATTATGAGCTGGGAAGAGGTAAGACAACAAGTATTCACAAACATGACTAGATGAACTATATTTTGAGGCCACGACACTGGAAAAGCAGCCCAACATTCTTTAGTATATATTCTAGACCCAGAGACACAAGAATGTTGAGAGAGGCATTGTTCAAAATGGTCCCAAACTGGAAAAGATGCTGATATTTACAACCAAAAAACGGGCAACTAATTATGGTATACTCATACCGTGTAATGAAAATCAACACAGCAATAAACATTAATGAACTACTGCTTCATTCAAGAACATGGATACATCTCACAAATAAAATATCACGTGAAAGAGGAAAGTCACAAAAGAAAAAATACAGTATAATTCACTTTATAATTTTCCTTTAACCTATATGTGGAAATTTCCATTCTCTTCTGCACATATGATATATTTTGCAATTAACATTAAAAAGGAAATCAGGACCAAAGTAAACAAAACAAAGAGGAGGATGATAATAGAGGATCAGGAAGAAAAGGAGAAAAATGGAAGGCACAGAGCTCTCTAACTTGGATTGTCACAACATGGAAACCTATCTTTTTTTTTTTTTTTTTAAAGATTTTATTTATTTATTTGAGAGAGAGAGATCACAAGTAGGCAGAGAGGCAGGCAAAGAGGAGGGGACGCAGGCTCCCTGCTGAGCAGAGAGCCCCATGCGGGGCTCGATCCCAGGACCCCGAGATCATGACCTGAGCCGAGGGCAGAGGCTTTAACCCACTGAGCCACCCAGGCGCCCGGAAACCTATCTTTTGAGCATGAAGACAATGCCTCTGGCCTTGGCCACGCCTAGCTCTACAGTTTTAATTTCCTTTACAGGTCTTTGCATCTTTATAACAGCAAAGTAAAACTTGAGAAAATCTAGAATGTCTCCTTATACATGCTGGTGTTTCAAGTATCTGAAAGGGACCAACAGGGTCTCTGACTAATTCCACCTTGCTTCCCCTCCACAGAAAGACAGACACCCCTCAGCAGATAAAATGAAAAAGAACAAAGATAACTTGACTATGGAAACCATCAGCAGTAAAAAAGAGGGACCAAGCTAACAAATCTGAGCATGTCCCAACCCCTGGCCATCCCAAGTAAAGGGACTTCTTGCCCTAAAAAGAAAAATCATTAGAAAATCTACAATTCACCCACTTCACAAGATTTGGGAGTACATTATGATTTATGAAACTAGAATAAAAAATTACAAGAAAAGCACAGTATGAGATTAGGAGATATTTTTCAGGGTTTGAAAAAGCATGATGGGCAAATTTTTTAAATGGAGATTTGCCATGAGAAAAAAAAAACAGATAACAAAGTAAATACATGCTCAAGAAAAACTCTTAAACCTCAAAACAAATGACCCTATTTGGATAGAACTGACAGGAGAAAATACTAGAGACACGGAAGACAAATCAAGCACATGAAATATGTATACAAGAAGCATTCTTAAAAGAGAAATAGAAACACGTTCTATTTCTGGTTTACTAAGAGCTTGTATCAAAATGGACATTGAATTTTCATTAATGCTTCATTGGGATCTATGGGTATGATCGTGTGATCTTTTTTCTTCTGGTCTACTGATATAAAAGATTATATTAATAGATTTTAAAAACCGCATCCCTATTTGCTCATGGCGTATTATTCTTTAAATATGTTGCGTGGTTCAAAATCGATTAAGTAAAAGAAAAACATGCCTTGAACTAAAGAACCGGCTGAATTTTTAGGTTGAAATGTTTCATTTCACTCACAGCAAATGTAATGGGGTGAAGGGCATAACCTCATAAAACCTGTAATTCTAAGGATGAAAAAACAAATTCAACCCAGCATTCAAGCAAAAAGAAAAGACGAACCACAAAGGAAAAATAGAGTCCTGTTGGCCTTAGATGTCTGCTCTATAATAATAAATGCCAGAAAACAGTTTAGCATTAACTACAGAACCTTGAAAACAATAGACACACCAACATTTTCTATCTGGTCTTGCAAGATTCTCCATTTGAGAATCCACTGAAAAATATTCCTAACCATAGAAGAACTTAAAATCTAACAACCACATTTCTATCCTTAAAAACTATTCCAGATTCTAATTTTGCTGATTATAACTTAAAAATTTTTTTAACTTAACAAAAAGGAAGATGGTATAAAAAATTGGCAGTAAGTATTAAAAATAAATAAAACTTATACTACATAATTTAAAAATAACCTAATGGAATTAAATACTTGTCATTAAATTTTTCTTTTTTAATTGAAGTATAATTAACATATAATGTTTTAGTTTCAAGTCACTAATTATTTTTGCCAGAGAAGCTACATGAAATAATAAATATCTAAAATCCCAATGACTCTAAACTATGAAGGGTGATGGGAGGAAATTAGGGTGTAGAAACATTCTAAACTTCTCTTTCTGAAAAATTAAGGAGGCCAGTGAAAGATAAGAGTTTCATTCTTGACATTGAAAGCATAGCTCCTTCCTCATATATAAGCAGTTAAAATAATCATGTTATCAGCACATCATTGTATTTCATCTCCTCATTTAATTCCTTTTGCCTTTTTTTCACATGCTGACACCATAGAGCAATACTGAATAATTATGATGGCAATATCTCTTGTCTTATTTCTTACTTCAATCAGATTCCTTCTGTTTTAGTATTAAGAATGCTATCAGTTGTGGGACGCCTGGGTGGCTCAGTTGGTTAAGCCCCCGACTTTTGATTTGGCTCTGGTCATGATCTCAGGGTCTTGGATGGAGCCCCGAGTTTTAAACTCCTTGCTCAACAGGGAGTCTGCTTCTCTTTCTCCCTTTACCCCTCCCCGTAAGCACGCATGCTTTTTCTCTCTAAAATAGATAAATCCTTAAAACAAAAAAATTGCTGTCAGTCGATACCTTAAAATAGATACATTTTATCATGTTATATTTTTGGTTTCCTGAGCGTTTGTATCAAAAATGGATACTGAGGGGCGCCTGGGTGGCTCAGTGGGTTAAAGCCTCTGCCGTCGGCTCAGGTCATGATCTCAGGGTCCTGGGATCGAGCCCCACATCGGGCTCCCTGCTCAGCGGGGAGCCTGCTTCCCCCTCTCTCTCTGCCTGCTTGTGATCTCTCTGTCAAATAAATAAATAAATCTTTTAAAAAAAATGGATATTGAATTTTTATTAACGCTTCATTGGAAACTATGGAGACAGTTGTGATTTTTTTTTCTTTTGGTCTACTGTATAAAATATTATATCAGATTTTATAAAGCTGCATTCCTATTTACTCATGGTATATTATTCCTTCAACGTTATGTGACTTATTACTATTATATTATTGAGAATACGTTTTTATATTTATAGGTGAAAGGTGCCTATAATTTTCATATTTTTATATTTTTGTCAGGCTTTTGTAGCAAGTTTATGCTGGCTTGTGAAATGAACTTAGACACCATCTTTTAAAATGTTCCTCAATAATTTATATAACATGGGAATTCTTTAAAATCTGAACAGAACAAGTGTGGTTTTAGAGACTTCTTTCACTTTTTAGATTACTTCCATGATCATTATCCTATTTATATATTCTATGTATTCTTGGATCTTATTTCCACAATCATATTTTCCTATGAAATGCCCACTTTACTGAGAGCACGGAGGGAACCCAGGCTGAGCCTGGCCTCAGTAAGAAGCCCTTAGTTGAAGATCCAGGGACAGGAGTCCAGAGGGGAACAAGGCCTCCACCACACACAGACCCAAGGATCAGAGAGTCATGCAGCACAGACAGAACCCCACACATATGCACAGGATCCACTAGGGGCTTTAGCCACGTGCTGATCGGTGTGTGTGTCTGAGGAAACAGTCTGAGGCTGAGAAAGCACCATCTAAAAGGATTAGGAAGGAACAGTGCCCAGCCCACACACCGGGACAGGAATCGTGGTTTTTTGGCCGCAGGAGTGGATTAGCCCCAGCCTGAGCGCTACACCACAGTTACCCCTAATTATGTTGTTGTCCCAGTCAGCCAGCAGTTACACCCTTAAGGAGCTGAGGCCTGGGTAATTTCATCTCTCCTGGGCACCATTTGAGGCCTGTGAACATGGGGGTTTAGAAACATGTATAAAATCAGATGAGGGGTTCGACAAAGTACATCCCTCCCCCAAGGTTCATAAAGCTAGCTTTGTTACTAATCCTCCCCAGAAAAAACGAAGCACAGAGGAGTTAATCCAAATATATTAGTTACATGTGGAGTCTTTACTCCACTGGAAATAATGAAAATAAATGAAGCAGTGTTATTATTGAGGCCATAAAATCCATTTGGCAAAAATCTAATCTTCTTAGTTTGCTATTTTAGTATATCAAAATGTTCATAGTATTTATGACTCCCTTGTATCAGAGTAATGATGCATCCTCAAAACTTCTAGACAGCAATTTTTCAATTCACTTTGTTATATAGTATTTTTGGAGTTCTAGTGTCAAAAATATTTCACTGGACATAAAAGAGGAAACACACAACAGCTTTGTCCAGACCCTGCTTCACTTCGGCCTTTTATTTAGCTTCATTTCTGGTCTTCAATTTTCCTTCTGCTCTAAAGCAAAAGTCTGTTTTCTGCCCCTGAGGTGAAATGTTTTCATTTGTACTCTTATTATAGGAGTTGGGTTACAACTGCTAGTTTGGGTTTTTCTCCCCTCCTGGACCGAGAGGTAAGTATTCAAAGGAAGAGATCGTCACTGGTGTCACTGTCTCCACATCCGCCTTTCAGCATTGTGCTCAGCCAGTCCTAAGTGTTCACTAAATGAATGAATAGAAGGCTGAGGACAACCCCAAGCACGAAGAGGCTCCTTTTCACATGCCCCGTGCCCCTTCATTCCTCACCTGCAGGCTGGACATTTTCTTGGAAACCACTGACCATCTGAAAAGTGGAACTATATGTCCAGCCTGTCTAAATGCCCAGACTGATTACGACCCAGAAACAGTTTCCCCACAATTAAATATACAAATGGTTCACTTTTCCAGGTCTCTAATTTTGATAGAAACACCCATCATAATATCAACTTTAGAAGGTTTAGAATCTCACCCAAAACCAGAATGGGGTCTGCAGGAAAAAGCTTGTAATAACTAAATCTCCAGACTCTAAAGGAAGGCTAAACCCATACACTGCTACACGTGGTCTCAATAATGAAATAAAACACAAGGGAAAATAAGAATGTTATAACGATTGAGTTCTCTGGCACAAATTCAAGTCTGGAGACTGAATCCTATTATGTATCCTGATGTTATTGGAAAAATAAAAGGAAATGGCATCATAATATAATGGCAAAAGTAGGACATCTATGAGTTTACAGTCTCAAACCAGACAAGAGTCAATGCTGCCCTTGAAGGACTCAGGTGAGGACATGATTGAACTCAGACATGATAGGGACACTGACAAGGAGTGATTTCAATTTACATCCAGACAACTGCCACCAAAGAGTGGTCTTTGGTAGAAGGTAGTATGTGCCCCAAGATTCTGACAAAGCTGAGCTTCTCTGGATGTGATACCAAAAATCACTATAGGATCTTTAAAAAACATACATTATCAATTATGATTCAAGATTCACTGTGGGGTTTCTTAGCTCAGAACAGCTGTCACGATGGAGGGATAAGATGCTAACTGTAAAGAAATTAATGATCAAAATAATTAAGAATAGGCAGTAGCCAGCAGAATGCCACTGCAGCCACCCAAGGTGTCCTCCTGGTCTATCCTTACTAGTTCGTCCTTGGAGGAAGTGTGAAGTGTAAGTTATAAAAAGATACTAACAAATTGGGTGAAACTAAGGATCAGTGGAGCTCTATCTCTGTTAAGTAATCTACATGCTAATTTTTAATATATTTCTTCCATTAAATATTTTCTATAATTTTTAAATATGAATGCTTTTTAGGTAGGAAAAGAACATGCCCTACTTAGTAACTTTTTCTAGAACTTCAAACTGAGAAATGAGTCACTTGGATCAACATCATAGAAACCTACCACCTTCTCTAGGTTTCGCTTTTCTCATCTGTAAAATGGGTATAAAAAATGTCTCTACTGGGATACCTGGGTGGCTCAGTTGGTTAAGTGTCTGCCTTCGCCTCAGGTCATGATCCCAGGGTTCTGGGCTCCCTGCTCAGCGGGGAGTCTGCTTCTCCCTCTCCCCCTGCTTGTGCATTCTCTTTCTCTCTCTAACAAATAATAAATAAAATCTTAAAAAAAAAAAGGTATTTACTTCCTAGGACCACTGTGAAGAGTAAATGAGGTAAATATCTCAGTGCCTGTTCAGAGGAATCACTCAAAAATATTAGTTGTTTCTGTTATTATCATTAGAGCCAGCATGAAAACTTAGAGATCATAGAGGTCAAAATTATCTTAACCTCTCTCCATTTCCTATTTTGAATTTGAAGAATATTAGACTAAATGGGACTAAATGCATAATTTCCATTAATAGTCTGATATTTATCCTAAGTATATAAACCTCTTTTCTTTAATTGTATAGTTTCTTCACAGCAATAAGTTCCAATATGAATTTAGACTTTAAGTTTATTAAAAATGAAATAGAATTATAATCTACACATTACTTAAAGCCCCACAAAACCCCTATTCTTATTCAAGTTTTTAGTATCTTCTTAAAACTCATGTTTCATGTTTCCTCCATGTGATAAACATACATGGGGGGGCTGCTCCCTTGATGAGGTTACATTCCATGGCGCAGGGGATGGGATGTCACCCCTGTGATTATGGAGACGTTATATGGATGTCATGTAAGACTAATGCTCTGTTCTGTTATTATGTACCAGAGTCCACATCAGGGGCACCTGGGTGGCTCAGTGGGTTAAGGCCTCTGCCTTCGGCTCAGGTCATGATCTCAGGGTCCTGGGATCGAGCCCCAAGCAGGGAGCCTGCTTCCCCCTCTCCCTCTGCCTGCCTCTCTGCCTACTTGTGATCTCTGTCTGTCAAATGAATAAATAAAATCTTTTAAAAAAAAAAACAGTCCACATTAGCAGACTGGAGAGATTCTCTCTTGCAGGCTTTTAAGAAATAAGCTGCTGTGTTCTGAACAGAACTGTGAAAGCGTCACATGGCAAGGAATTGGGGAGTAGCCTCTAGGAGCTGAGAGCAGCACCTGACTGAAGCCAGCAAGAAACAGGACCTCAGTCTTACAGTCCTCTACCCACATGAAGATGAATTCTGCAAACAGAATAAATATATATGATAAATTCATAAATTTTGAGACTTATCTATATGGAAACTAAATTTTAATTTTTGTGCCATCAAATGTATCAATATGTAACTGATACTTCTGCTGTTTGGGCTTTGAAAAATCTTCCCAAACTCAAGATTATGTAAAACACACCTATATCTTCTGAGCTTTTTGTAGCCTCTGGTTTTTATACTTGAAAAGTTAATTTACCAGTTTACAAGATGAAGACAGTTCTGTGGCTGGACGGTGGTGATGCTAGCACAAGAGTGTGAATGGACTTCATACCACTGAGCTATACACTTAAAAATGGTTCAGATGGTAACTTGTATGTGTATTTAACCACAATTAAAATGATTCTAAACCCCTAGAGAAAGATATCAGATTTGTGGTTACCAGAAGTGGGAGATGAGAGAAGGGGAAAATGGAAGGAAAGTAGTCAAAAGGTATAAATTTCCAGTTATAAGCAAGCACTAGGGACGTAAATACCTCATGAGCACAGCTAACACCGCTGTATGGCCGTACAGGAGAGCTGCTGAGAGAGGTTATCCTGAGAGGTCTCATCACAAGGAAAAAAAATGTTTCTCTTTTTTGGCTTTTTTTTATTGTATCTATAGAAGATGACACATGCTAACTAAACTTATTTTGAACATTCCACAACATGTAAATCAAACCATTATGCTGTACACCTTAAACTTATACAGTGATATATATCAAGTATATCTCAAGAAAACTGGAAATATTTTTTAGGAAAAAACCTTACCTAAAACATAAGTTAATCTACCTGGAATTTATTTTGGAGTATAAAATTGTATTTTTTCCCCCCAAAGTACTTAGCCAATTAAATCAGCATGACTTACTGCATTATTGTCTTTCCCTACCAGTTTGAATACCTGGATACACTTGGATATCTTTTTGGTCTTTCCAACTGTACCCAATGCTCAGTATCTGAGGCAGTGAAGATTTCCAGTTTTACCTATATCATTTTCATCATACCCAGAAGGAAGGTACAGGCACCACTCAGCCACACAGCTGCTGGCCCTGGAGTTCAAGTTCTAGGTGGCAAGTACAAGGAACCATGAAGCCACGATCCTTAAGCTTTTGGTGCCATCTAGTGGACTGTTTTCACGGGTCAACCTCTGTTCTGAGGCTGGAAACACTTAACTAGGGCAATTTTAATATAAAAAATGTAAGCCTACAGGCTGCCCCTCTGCCTCCAACCTTTCTCTGTAGTCCATCTTTCAGGGACATAACAGTCAAGTGCAGCTCAGATCACTACTCCTATCTTCATAAGTTTCAATGGCTTCCAATTGGCAATGAAATAAAGTAGATGAAATTAGCAGAGAGGGAAATAAAATCAACAAAGATGAGAACAATCCTAAAATTAAGTGCAAATAGAAAAAAAATGGACCCAGCTGTCTCTAAAATGTATAATACGCACACACTGAGGAGGAGCAGGGAAAACCTTGAAATTCACATCCTCTGGAAAGCTTTCCTCTACTCAGAATTCCTTTCCTTCCTTAGCACACTGCCCACACCTATCTCACAGCACTTAATTTCTCTCTACTTTGCACTGAAGGTAATTTGATGGAGAACAATCTGCCACCCACACTAGACTGTGAGTGCCTTAAGGATAAAGACAGGATCTGGTTCATCCCAGATTCAAACAGCCCTGACCCCTTTAAGAAGAGTGACTTGCTGGGGCCCCTGGATGGCTCCCTCTGTTAAGCGTCCACCTTGGGCTCAGGTCATGGTCCCTGGGTCTTAGGATCTAGACCTGAGTCTGGCTCCCTGCTCAGCAGAGTCTGCCTCTCCCTCTGATCCTCCCCCCTGCTCTGGCTCTCAAGCGTGCTCTCTCTCTCAAATGAATAAGTGAAAAATTTAAAAAAAAGAAAAAAAATTTAGGGGCACCTGGATGGTAGGGTGTCTGTGTTCCACTTAGGTCGGCTCAGGTCCTGATCCTCCTGGGCTCGAGCACTGTGCTGGGCTCCATGCTTAGTTGGGGAGTCTGCTTCTTCCTCTCCTTTTGCCCCGCCCCCCCACTGGTCCCTGCTCATGCTCTCTAATAAATTGCAAGATTTTGGTTCCATCCCCACAACATCTCAGAACAGGTGTCACACAGAGTAATGCCTTCACAGCCATTATATTACAGTACCATTTATATTCCACTGTCCCTCCCTTCTCCAGTTCTTGACATCTGGGCTGGTCAAAAGCCCTCATCAGGAGTCTCAGTGTCCCATTTTTTTAATCAGTCTGAAGTAAGCAGATAGGTTTTATTATCAAGACCTCGACTCCTACAAACCCCATCCACAAGCAATGAGTGAGGGCAGGGTTAGAGCTAAAGTTCTATCATGACATATTGTCACTGTACCTTAATCTTGGATTATTCCAGCTGGCACTTACTTACTATGCAACTCAAAAGCCCCAGAGCCCAAACGTAGAAGTTCCTCTCCCAAAGCTGATGTCTAATTGCAGGAATTGATATTGTTAAAATGTCCATACTACCCAAAACAATCTACAGATTCAACACAGTCCCTAACAGAGTATCAACTGCATTTTTCACAAAACTAGAACAAATAATACTAAAATTTGTATGGAACCAGAGAAGACCCTGAATAGCAAAGCGATCCTGAGAAAGAAGAACTAAATGGTAGGTACCACAATCCCAGATTTCTAGATATACTGCAAAGCCATAGTAATCTAAACAGTATGGAACTGGCACAAGAACAGACATATAGATCAGTGGAACACAATAGAGACTCCAAAAATAAACCCACAATTTATGGTCAATTAATTTTTATAAAATGGGGAAAAGACAGTCTCTTAATAAATGGTGCTGGGAAAACTGGACAGCTACATGTAAAAGAATGAAAACTGGACCATTTTCTAACATCAAACATAAAAATAAACTCAAAACAGGTTGAAGAGCTAAATGTGAGACCTGAAACCATAAAAATCCTCAAAGAGAGCACAGGCAGTAATTTCTCTATGAGCCATCCCACATTTTTCTAGATATGCTCCTCAGGCAAGGGAAACAAAACAACAAGGGAAAACAAAACAAAACAAACAAAACAAAACAAGGGAAACAAAACAAAAACAAAAGTAAACTATCAGAACTACATTAAATAAGATTTTGCACAGCAAAGGAAACCATTAACAAAACTAAAGACAACGTACTGAATGGGAGAAGATATTTGCAAAGGATATATCCAATAAGGACTTAATATCCAAAATATATAAAGAACTTCTACAACTTGACACCAAAAAAAATTTTTTTTTATTAAAATACAGGCACAGGACTTGAACAGGCATTTTTCCAAAGAAGATATCCGGATGGTCAACAGACACATGAAAAGATGCTCAATATCACTGATCCTCAGGGAAATGCAAATCAAAACCACAGTGAGATATCACCTTATACCGATCAGAATGGCTAAAATCAAAATAACAAGAAACAAGTGTTGGTGAGGATGTGAGAAAAAGGAACCTTTATGCACTGTCGGTGGGAATGTAAATTGGTATAGTCACTGTGGAAACAGTATTAAGATTTCTGATAACAGGATGCCTGGGTGGCTTAGTCGGCTAAGTGGCTGCCTTCAGCTCAGGTCATGATCCCAGGGTCCTGGGATCGAGTCTCGCATTGGCTCCCTGCTCAGTGGGGAGTCTGCTTCTCCCTCTCCCTTTCCCCCTTTCCCTGCTTGTGCATTCTCTGTCTCAAATAAATAAAATCTTTTAAAAATTTTTCTGAAAATATTAATACCATATGATTCAAAAATTCCACTATTGGTTATTTACCCAAAGAAAATGAAAATAATAATTCAAAAAGATATACACACCCCTATGTTTATAGCAAAGATATGGAAACAATCTAAGTGTTCATCAACAGGCGAATGGATAAGGAATACACGCGCGCACGCACACACACACACACACACACACACACACACACACACACAAAGCACACAGCAACACTACACGGCCATAAAAAAAAGATAAGACTGTGCCATTTGAAACAACGTGGACAGACCTAGAGGATATTATGTTTACTGAAATAAGTCAGCCTGAGATAGACAAATACCATATGATCCCACTCATAAGTGGAATCTAAAAAACCGAAAAACAAAAAACCAAATGAAAAACAAACAAAAAGCAGAATCAGACCTATAAATACAGAGAACAGATGGTTTCTGGGGGGGGGGGGGGTTTGGGGGCAAAATAAGTGAAGGAGAGGGGGAGATACAGGCTTCCAGTTATGGAATGCATAAGTCACAGGAATAAAAGTCACAGCATAAGGAATATAATCAAGGATATCATGAGAGCATTGTATGGTGACAGATGGTAGCTACACTTGTGGTGAACACAACACAATGCATAAATCTGTCAAATCATTAAGTTGTACACCTAAAACTAATGTGACATTGTGTGTCAACTACACTGAAGAAAAAAGGGGGCAAAAAAGTAAAAGAAAACTAGAGTCCCAGGTTGGGGGCAGAGGGAGGAACCCGATGTCTAATCCTATTAGATCCCTGTGCATTCCTCTAGTATGCATCTGAGCAGCCACCAACAGCTGATGCTCTATGATTCTTCCTTAATGAACATGACTTCGTCAACCAAGTATATGTGCCACTGTGGTGTTTGCCTTGTTCCCATATTAACACAGTGTTTGACATACAGTGGCTACTACATAAGTACCTGTCCATCACTGGATTTGTCCATCACTGGATTTGGATTTTAATGGGTAAGCAGATAGATGGACAAACAACCTCACGAGGTAAGCACTCCTGTCTGTTTCATAGGTAAGGGAAGCAGAGCAGAGAGAAAGTAGCCTGATCAAGATCACACGGTTAGTAAGTGGTGGATATAGGCTCTGAATTCAGGTCTACCAGATTCTGCGCTACTTATCCGAGATCACTACACTCTACTGCAACTCAGGGATTTCCCGAGGTGTGCTGGGCTCTGGGTCAATTGTAAGTAACAACAATAGCTATGCCCTTTAAAATCCAGGCACTGTATTAGCTGTTTTATTTACGAGGCAAAGTGAAGTCTAAGCCAATTATACCAGAGAGTAAGAATTCTAAATTCTACTAGAATTTGAAGGAAAAAAAAGGTCATGATAACATCTATCCCTTCACACTGGTTAGGAATGGGACACAGTCTGCCAGAAGTTTTTGGTCACCCCTAGCTGCCAAGAAGTATAGAAGACAGAGGCAGAGTGGGGACTGCAAAGAGTCAAAGATGTTTCCAAGATTTCAAGCTGGGTAGGTATACCTGGAATATAAATACAATAAAACTCTCAAGGTAAACTTTCTGAAGACTTTTTGTACATAAGCAGTTTAACTCCTCAATGGAATGATAAATTGCAAAAGGAAGTCTCTGCTACAGCGTTACTGTGTAATGAGCCCCTCCCTGCAAGTCCACTCACAGTGCTGCTTGCTTGACATGCATTATCTTATTTTAAACTTTCAAAATAATTCTATCATCGCCGTTTGCACATGAAAAAAAACTGAAGGTCAAAATTTTTAAGAAAATTGCCCAGGGGCACCTGGGTGGCTCAGCTGGTTAAGCATCTGACTTGTCTGACTTGGCCTCAGGTCATGATCTCAGGATCCTGGGATCGAACCACCTCATTGGGCTCTCTACTCAGCAGGGAGCCTGCTTCCCCCCCTCTCTCTCTGCCTGCCTCTCTACCTACCTATGATCTCTCTCTGTCAAATAAGTAAAATCTTTAAAAAAAAAAAAAGCATTACGACTGCTCTATTGTATATGTACATGAGAAATCCACAGCCTTTGTATGCTATGACCTCTTGAACTCATCTAAGCTCTGCAGGAGACATTATTTCCAAATGTTTACACCTCATTTTTTAAAAAGTTATTAATAGCTCAATATTCAGGAGATTACTCCTCAGAAATTGGCATTTTGTTAATTGGAAAAAGGTTTTCATCGCCATTATGTTTCAGAAAGAATGTCAAAGGGAAAAACTACACTTTCCTCTAAGATTTGGTTCTCAGATATGCAAGCTCCACCCTTCAGGTTATGGTGAGCTAGCTGTGAGCACAGTCTAGGACAGGAGGTTCTATAAACAGTCAAATAGAATAAAGCATCACCCATAAACAAAGCCAAGAGAGACAGTCATTGTCAAGTGTGTTGTATCTGAAAGACAGTTTCAGTATAATAGTTAACATTTTTGAGTAGCCATTATATGCTGGTGCTGTGCTAAGCTGTATTTTTCATGTTAAAGTTTATAGTATGAAATGTATCAAAATTACAGAATACCAAAGAGATGTTAATGTACAGACACAGAAATTTAAGATGTTAACATTGTCATTTTTGCTTAAAACCCATCTGTTAAAGAAACAAGACTGCAGATTCAGCTAAAGCCCATTCCTCATCCACCTTCCTTATCTTGCACTAAATTTCCCAATTTCTTGTATATCTCCAATCACGTATTTTTTTAGTACACTTGTATTTAGGCAATTTGCCTTTTTCACCCAACAAATATTGTGATATTTACCTATGTTGTTACATGTGGATCTGGTTGATTCACAGTGGCTTCTACATTGAACTTCATTATAACAATAAACCTCACCGTTGATCCACTCCAGGCAGATTGGTTCTACTTTTTTAACATTCAAAGAGTGCAGTAAGGCCCAATCTCGAGCAAATCTCCTGTGTACATGTGCAAGTTTCTCTAGGTCCTCTCCTTGAAGTGGAATTTCTGGGTCATAAGGTATGCACCCTCCAATTTCACTAGGCATTGCCAAAATTATTTCCAGTGATTATGTCAATTTATACCTCTATCAGAAAGGTATCAGTCCTTTTGCCCCACCCCTTTTTCTTTCTTGTTTTTCTTTCTTACCGGTTCCTAAGCATTCTTTTGGAAGTTATTTCAATGCAAATAAATTCTTCCAATCTATGGTTTGATATTTCACTGTTAAGTCATATCATAAAAAATATCTTAATAACATATGGAAAATTCTATCAAAATTTTCCTTCTAGGATTGTTTTATGTCTTAAAAAGTTCTCTACCCCAGTGTGACACATTTCTTCTTTATTTTCTTCTAAGTATTTAAAAAATTTCCTCTTCAGATTTGTATCTTCAAACCATCTAGAATGTATTTTTGTGTATGCTGGGTAAGGGAATCTCATTTTATCTTTTTGCAAAGAGATAGCCATCAGAAAAACAAAAAAAAAGTCCATTCTTTCATCAGTGACTTTCAAAGCTACCTCTGTCATATATCATGTTTTCATATGAAATTGGGCCAGTTTCTAGGCTCACTGTTTTGGCTCTGTTGGTCTGTCTATCCTTGTCTGTTGATATCACACAGCTTAAATTACTCTAACTGTTTAACAAGTTTTGGTATCTGGTAGGGTAAGTCTTTTCTAATTTTTTTTTTTTTTCAGAATTGCTTTGGCTCTTCTTGCTCTTTATTCCACCATATAACTTTTAGGATTGTTAGCTAAATTCCCATTAGTGTCTTTTTCTTACCTGTTTCTTAATCATTTGTTTGTAGTGAATTGAAGCTATTTTTTTTTTTCATTTTGTGGCTGGTTGACCAAATCTTTTATTCAGTATTCCATCGTTGATCACACAAATAAATAGGTATTACTGAGAAAGAGAAGAGAGCTGTGTGGAAAAGTCATGTTGTAACTTCATTTGAAGTTGTATTGATTTTCCAAATTAATTTGGTGAGATTGAGAATAGTTACAATAAAAAGTGTTCCCAACCATGACATGATACAAACCGCCCATTTATTTAGTCTTCTTTTAGGTCCTTTAATAAACATTAACAATTTTTCCATAAAGCTATTACACATTTTTGCCAGTTTGATTCCTGGACTTTTTTTTTTTTTTTTAAGCTATTTCCTGCATTTGATCTTCTGGGCCACTAATGCAGCCTCTGCTGTAATTCACCTACTTTATTATTTTGTCAAAAAAACGTATTTTTAGAGTTGTGTATGTGAGTGTGGTACATTCAGCTCTTTAAGTACTTTGTTGTTGTTGTTCAGGTGCTCATCTGTTTCCTCCAGCAATTATTACGCAGAACATGAATCCTACTATTTTAACCCGATCTTTTTTCTCTGGTGGCTACTAGAGCTCCTTGACTGTGCAATTACCTTTCTCTCAAATAAATGGGTAAATTCCACAGGTGCTGACTGGAAAAGGTGTTTCTTGCCCTGAGCTTGGGGTGGAAAGAGGAGACTGTTAATCCCTCCTGAGGCACTCTGGAGGAAGCCTCTCTGATCTTTGTCTGCTCAAGCCCTTCCCCCCATGTTAACAGTACACTCAACCCATCCCCTTGCCTTTTGTGAACAGGTAGACCCAAGTCCCTCATACCAGGATGAAATCCTCAGGTGTTGAAATGCCAAGCTCTCTCAGGAATTCTTTGAGCTTCTGAGCTCTGATGCTGCTCACATTTGATTCCTCCACCCCTGGGGGTAGAAGCCTAATTCTCTCCATGGGAGCCAGCAGCTGGCTCTGTAGCCAAGGGCAAGTAGCTTGGAGTTAGAAATGGAAGCCATATGATCCCCAAATCCACTATTGGTGTATTTTCTACTTACTTCTTATTAATTTGTTGGTGGTGAAAATAAATGCTATTAATTGATGTTTGGGATTTTTGCAGCTCTGTGGTTGGTTGGCCAAATCTTTAATTTAGTATTCCATTCTTGTTCAACACATGAACAGTATTTTTGGGAGAAAGGGGACAGGAGGTCCTGCAGATTCCCAAAGTAAAGGCAAAAAAAAAAAAAAAAAAAAAATATATATATATATATATATATGGCCAGCATTGTCCACTTTGCTTTTTTTAGACTTACAGAGTGAATAGACCTTCCTTTAAATAAGCATCTAAGTGATTTTCGTTGTTGCTGCTGGTCATTTTTCTTTTAAAATATTGGGAACACTGAGCCTAGGTTTGAAAGATACCCTGAAATCTCACGAGTAGCATACACTAATTCCCTCCCACTCTTCCCCCAAAAATCTAGTTGGTTTGAATTAACAGAATGATCCGTTTTTCCATTTTTTGGTGGGCAGATGTTTGTAAAAGATCTTAGAACTGTTTGTCTCATTTATCAGGAAAATTTAGAAGGGAGGAAGCCTTTAGAAGAATTTTTACTTGAAAATATAAGAAGACTAGTACGCAGGTTCAAGTCTTACACTTTTAACATGAGCTTGTTGAAAGAAACGTTAACAATTCCAAAACGCAATTAAACGAGTTTTAACTTTTTCCTCCCAAAAGCACGAAAATCATGGAGAGGAAGTTAACAGAAAATTCTTAAAAGGTAAAAACAACTCTTCCTTGTACTAGTCCTTGGGTAGTTTACCAGAGCACAGACTCTTCTTTTCGTTAGTTTCTTTGAAAACGGAACTTTGGTCCCAAGTGTGTCGGTACTTAGTATCTGCTGCGGCCTCCCCCTCTCTCCGAGCGGCTTCCCAGGCGGCCTCCGCCCCTGGGGACCCTGCGGCCAGAGCGGCTGTAAGAATCGCGCGGAGGAGGGCATCCTCTTTCCAAGGACGGGGAGAGCCCGCGGTCGGCTCTGCCTACCCGGTCGCGGCCCCTCGAGTAGCGGTCGCTCCGGCCGCCGCCGTAACCGTCGCGGCCGCCGCCGTAGACGTCAGGCGAGCATCCGCGGTACTCGTCGTAGCGGCCTCCTCCGCCGTAAGAAGGCGGGGGCCCCCGCGCTGCGGCTGCACTGCGCGGGTCCCCGTAGCTCTCGAAGGGGTCTCGGTAGGAGCCTCCACTCGGGTGGTCCGCATAGTCGCGGTCGCGCCCCCCGTAGCCGTCTCGGTCGCCGTAGCCTCTCGACGGGCAGTCGTCCCGGGCACTGGAGTGGCCGTAATCGCGGTAGGTGTACTCTCGGGGCGAGGGAGCAAATTCGCGGGGGTCGCGGGCGCTCGGGTAGTCTCGGCTCGAGTAGCCGTCTCTGGGCGAGTAGCCCTCCTCCCGGGGGCCCAGGTAAGGGTCGCGGCGCGGGGGCGGCGGTTCCCGGCGCGGCGGGCCCGCATAGCCATCTCGCCCCCGCGCGGCCGGGGCCCGCCCGCGCATTCCGCCGCCGCTTCGAGCCGGGCCCGACGGCGCGGCCCTCTTGGGGGGCGGCCCGGCCCTCCGCGGCGGCGGCCCGCGCTTCATAGGCAGCGGGGCCCTGGAGGGCCGCGGATCGAAATCCCCCGCGTAGCTGCCGTCGTCCGCCGGCCCGCCCCGGGACGGGGGTCGCCGCGGGCCGCCGCCGCCGCCCCCGCGGATCCCGCGCAGGCCCCTCGGGCGACCGCGGCTGCGGGACGGCGGCGGCGCGCCCCGCCGCCCGCTTTCAAACGCCGGCTTGGTGGCCTGGGCCACCTTAATGGCCTTACCATCCAGGGACTTGCCGTTCATGTCTCTGGCGGCGGCCTTGGCGTCCGCGGGGCTTTCGAAGGTAACGAACGCGAAGCCCCTGGACTTGCTGGTTTCTCGATCTTTCATCAAGAGAACCTCGCTGATGCGGCCATACTTGCCAAACGCGGCCTCTAGGCCTTTTTCATCGGTTTCGGGGTTGAGCCCCCCAATGAAAAGCTTCCCGGGGCGATCCGCCTCAACCATGTCGGCCGGTTGAGGGATCGGTGGCAGGGGTGGTGGGAGGCGAGGGGACGGCACCCGTCGTGGCCTCGGAGCCCGCTCGCCGACGGCGGCTCCTACCGGTCAGGCAGAGCGTCGTCGCGGAGCCCCGGAACCGCGGTCGGCGCCCCCGCTGCGCAGGCGGAACGCTGGGGTGTGTGCCTTTGGGTCTAGGTGCGCAGCCCGGCCGGGCTCTTTCTAGTCGTGATTGGCTGGTGGTCCCGGGGGGGCCGCCTTCGGGGGGGGGGGGGGTCTTTCGACTTCAGCTTCGTAACCTGTCCCTGGCTTACTGTCTTTTAATTCACTCCTGAAAGGTCAGTTGCGAAATGAAAAGCCGTTAGGTTTAAAAAAAAAAATTTCCCTCCATTAGTCCTAATGAGAAAAATTATAACGCATTCTGATCCAAGTTACCCAAGCCATTTTCAAACAGGAAAAAAAACGCACTGAAAAATGAAATAACAACTTTAAATTTTAAAAGTGCGGTTGGTACGTAAAATGTATTCAGAATTTTTACACTTCTCTATGGGGAAGAGAAGACCTGATGGGGGGTGGGAGGAGCGGGGAGTTGGTTGCTGGACTAGGAAAAAGAGGGAGTTATTCTTTGGATGCACCATTTTCCTGTTCGCCATTTTCTTCAGTTTGCCAGCCTTCAAAAGTGTAGTACTGCTCTTTAATATAAAGGTATTGCACGGAAACTCGCCTTTTGGGAAAATAAGGGGACATTCCTCACACCTGAGCAAGCAAAACGAGCTAAAGCCCTTGCCTGTTCCTCTCTGAAGAGGAGGTACATCTCAGGGAAACAAAACATTTTGGGTTCAAACAAATTACACAGTTCAGATTTGCTCCTTACAGTATTCTCTGAATAGAACTAAGTGTGAAGAGTTATTTGGTGAACATAGCTTTGCTTGGGATTCTGACATCTAAAACCACTTTCTAAAAACTATAGTGTATTTGGGGGCTTTTAAAAATAATAGTTTAGCTTTTTCAAAGGCTGCAATGTGAAAAGTTGACTAGTCATGAGAAATATTTGTGTGTGTAATATGTGTACAGCTGCAACAGGTGCATAATGTTGAAAGAGGTGGTGAAAGCAGGCATTTTTATGATGTTTCTGACTTTAATGCATATATTTTAAAGGTTTTAAGATTTTTTTACTGTGCATGAATGTAAGTTAAATGCATCACATCAGTTCATGAGATGAGTTGCACTAATAGATTTTATTATTATTATACTTCTAAGGTAAGCCTACCGGGTCAGAATGTATTTATTTTTAAATAAATTTATTTTTGCTTGTTCACACTTTACTTAGAAATTTTACATTTCTCAGCATAAAGGGCATTGGCCTAAAATTTCCATTCCCTTACTGAGCTGGGAAGATTTTTGTCTAAGTTTCTTTTAGTTTTGAATCTATTCAGATTTTTAACAATTTCTTCCTGACTTAGTTTTTGTAGGATACACTTTTCTAAGTTATTAATTTTTCTTTAATTTGAAATTTTATTTTATGGATAGCTGTGTTTTCTTTTGCCTTTTATTTTGTAACCACTCTCACCAGAGGTTTTTATCTTTTCTAAGAAGCAGCCTTTTTTCTTCATTGATACTGTCTTGATCTTATTTGCTACTATTGTCTTTCTTTTCTTCTTTCCACATTCTTTGGATTTACAGTTTGTATTATTTTTGTTCTAAATTTTTAGGTAAGACCGTGCATTAAGAGTTTTAAAAAATGTTTCTTCTAATTGCTGTATCTAAGTTTAAAACTTAGTTTAAACTTAAAGTTTAAAACTTATTCTCTAGGTACTAGGTACCTAGTTAACTAGGTAACTAGTACTAGGTACTAGTTAACACTATGTCCTGAGCTGTGATACATACATGGTGTTTTCACTATTGTTCAATTCCTGACATTTTCTCATTTTCATTTTCTTTCTTGACTCATGAATTATAAAGAAGTATGTTTTCAAATTTTCAAACATACAGATTTTGGAGGTTATTTCTTAAAATGCTTTGTATGATCTCCATTCTTTGGATTTTACTGAGACTTGCTTTGTGACCTGCTGTGCATCTGTGTGTGTCTGTCTGTGTAATGTTCCATATAAGCTTGAGAGGAAAGTGTATTCTCTAAATACTGGGTAGAATTCTTTCTCCAGATGTTTAAATCTAGCTTATCCTATTTTTATCTGACAGAATTATCAATCACTGAAAATAGTTTTTTAAATTTCCCATAATTGTGGATTTGGCAATTTTCCTTTATTTTTATGCACACTTTTGCTTCATGTAATTTAAGATTATATTTTGGATATATAAATTGAGAACTGCTATGTATTTCTGATAAATGTGTTTATTACGTAATGATCCTCATTATTGGTAACGTTTTTATCTTACTCTGTTTTATCTAATACTTATATAGCTCAAAATTTTTCAGATTTCTTTCTGCCAGTTTATTGTGTGCTGTTAACCACACCTTTCTTGCCTTTTTTCCAACTTTGTTGCATTCTCTTGTATCAAATGACTTCTCTTTATTCCTTTCTTTTTCCTCTACTAACATGGAAGTTTTGCCTTCAATTTCTATTCTCTGAATGTTTACCTTGAATGTTTTTATTTAGGGCTAATTTATAAATGCTAAGTTTATTTATATAATCTTATATTTTACTGCCTGGTTAATTTTTACATATGGGCAGGAGTGGGAGAAGAGTAGTTTCTGGGACTCCCTAGACAAGGGAACCTTGAGCACTGTGGTACCCACTGGTGCATCCCTAACAGGAGCTATAATCAGATTGAGAGAATATAGAAATGTTAAGCGTTGATAGGATTAAAGTAGAGATTTGGATGAAAACTAGAATGTTTACATGAAGTGATTGGGTCTCTATTTCTCTTTTACCTGAGTGTATTACGTGGATGGATATTACATCTGGTAAAGTTTCCCATACCTAGTTTTGTAAAACTCCAGGCATATAAATACACCCTTCAAGCAGTATTAGTCAGACATTCTAAATGGGAACAAATAAGACTGCCCAAGCCCACACAATATAAAATAAAAACTGGAGTGCTGGTATGGGCAAATTCTCTATACCAGAGACCCATGTGGAATGTAAACTGGAGCTTAGGGCAAAGCCTGTGAATGCCCCATAGTAATGACTACTGGGACTTTGGACTAGAGAGTTTCATTTGAGGGACAGTTACTAGCTTGCTCTTAGACATTAATTGAAACTGCCTCTATGACTGAAGGCTTTAAGTAATCGTATAACCTCGCACCCATTAGGATGGTTACTATCAAAGAACCAAAACAAACAAACCAACCCCCAGAAAATAACAGATGTTGGCAAGGACATGGGGAAATTGGAACACTTGTATACTGCTGGTAGGAATGTAAAATGATGCAACCACTATGGGAAGCAGTATGGTGGTTCTTAAAAAAAAAAATAAAAGTAGAATTATCATATGATCTAGCAATCTACTTCTAGGTATATATCCAAAAGAATTGAAAGCAGGATCTCTGATATTTGTACACCCGTGTTCATGGCAACATTATTCACAAAGTAGCCAAGAGGGGAAGCAACTCAGCTGTCCATGCAGATAAATGGATAAACGAAACATGTAATATTAGCCTGAAAAAGGAAGGAAATCCTGACACCATCTACAACATGGATGAAACTTGAGGACATTATGCTACGTGAAACATGCCAGTCACAAAAAAGATAAATACTGAATAGTGACTCCACTTATACGAAGTACCTAGAATGGTCGAGTTCAAAGGAAGAGAAAGTAGAGCAGTGGTTGGTAGGGGCTGGAGGGAGGGGAAAATGAGCTGTTGTTTAATTGGTACAGAGCTTCAGTTTTGCAAGATGAAAAAATTCCAGGGATTTGTTGCACAAATATAAATATACTTAACACTACGGAACTGTACACTTAAAAACGGTTAAGATGGTAAACTTCATGTTAAGTGTATTTAACCATAATTAGATTTTTTAAATGAAAAATAATAATCTTTAGACCAGAAATATCATTGATAATTGGATGAGGTCACAGAAACACACTAATGGGGAGGACAGTGCCCAGAAGACTTCTATGATAAAATGGAAATGGTTTGTATAGGAATATGCTATCAGAGGAACGCAGAAAGTTACCCAGTGGATTCACAAGCAAGGCGAGTAGACTCTTGGCCCCCTTGGACTGACTTTGGAACCACATGAGGAGCTGCAAGATTCTATTCTATTAACAGTGCCCTGTAAACAGTTTCTCAACTGACCAAGAAGGAGCTGCTTGGTTTATGGATGTCAATTCCAAGGTGAATGGACAGCATCCTCTTTAGAAGGCTAAAAACTTATGTTTGAGGATGGTAAAAACAAATCAGCATGGCTGGCTGAATTACATGCTGTTTTCCTAGCGGCGATTGAAGAACTGAACAATGATAAAAGCCCCTAGTTTTGAGCTTTTACTGACTCAAGGCTGGTGTCCATTGGCCTGGCCATATGGTGAGGCAGAAAAGCAATGGAAAATTTACCAAGGGTATCTAGCACCTGGCTGGCTCAGTAGGTAGAGCATGTAAATCTTGATCTTAGGGTCATGAGTTTGAACCCCATGTTGGGGTAGAGATTACTTAATAAAAGATTTAAAAAAAGAGAGAGATGCCCCTATGAGGCATGGCCCTATTGAAATGACTGTGAGAATTTGAGAGATGCATTACAGTAGAACATGTTGATGCCCATTGGAAGAACCAATTTGCAGGTTCAGAAGGTGATTGGAATTCACTAGTGGATAGTCCTGTGTACTTGTTTGAGGAGGCTACCTACATGTATGAAATGCACAGACATTGGAGCGATGCAGATATGGCCTGAATCGAGACGTACTCCTGTTGCACCTCTGGAGCACAAAATGCCACGAACAACCATTCTTTCTGCCAACAAGAGACAGACTACAGATGATATATGGCAAATTCCCTGGGGGAACACAGCTGGCAAGTGAAACTGATTCTGGTAGCCAAAGGGTCTTAATAAGAATAGACATTGACTTTGAAGTAGACTTTGCTTACTCAGTGGAAGATGCAAATATTCAGAGTACTATAAAAGAACCATGACAGAAGAGACTGCACCAGTTTGGATCACCATCATATTTCTTCAGACCAAGGAACATGCTTTACAGCCCATAATGTCCAACAATGAGTAGGGAGGTATCTTCCTCATAGTAATAGTTTGATAGAGAACTGGAATGGGTAATTAAACATTGTTCATCTGAAACGGGGGGAGATAAAGATGTGAAGGCTGGCTTACACGCCTTCATGAGTATGTGCTCACACTCAAGGAGGGCAAGGTGTTGTCCTCACTAAACAGACTCTTTTTTTTTTCCTGGTCGATCTGGGGAAGAGGATTGGAAGAGGATGGTAGCATGATTATTCACCTTCCCATGGGAAAATGACTAATGACTGTAATTTTTCTTTCTTCCCCTTACCACCTCAACTTTCTTTTTCTTACCTAATGATCACAGGACCAAGGCTGCAGCTGTAAGTTCCAGAAGCAGGGATGATTCCTAAGTAAGAAACTGTAACTGTATTTTAAATCCTTATGTCAGAATTGCTAAGGATCTAATGGAGTGTACCTTTACCCTATTTGTGAAAACTGTAATAGTGGATGCAGCTATGTCTAATAGTAAAAATAGGCCACTAATTCTGTACTTGTATAACCCAACTCTAAATAAATGGGAGTAGACTGAGCGGGGGTACTTGCTAGACTAATATTGCTGTCTGCAATCTCGAGCTGCACAGTGAATGAACATAATGTCCCTTTGAAGGGTGGAAAAGTTTGGGTATAAATGGAGAGAAAATAAATAACTAAACAAACAAACAAATAAGTTATATAATGAGGGAAACTCGAATTCATTAACACTTAGAAAGAGGCTTAAAGCAGGAGATGATACTATCTGGTAGCTCAATTATACCAGATTCCTGAAAGAGTGAAGCTATGCAGTACTGCAGTGCTGAAGCCACACCTGCTTTTGGAACCTGCAAATATCAAATGGAAGCCTGTGAACATGAGTGGCCTCATCCTGGGGGATATTTTCATACAATATGATGATGGCCTGGACTGAATGGGACTCTAGTAATAGGCCAATATCTTTTGACTTTTATTTTTCAGATTATGTTTATCATAATGAAATATGGTCTTATACCTACATTGTTGGTAAAATTATAATACTGATATTGATGGTCAGATGTATTGGGAAATTGAGTTAAAAGCCTCCTATCTCTACCCACATTGACTCCTCCAAATGTTGCTGTTATCTGTTATGTTCAGACAGATATGATCTTTTTGCTATAAGGGATCCATGGTCAAAGACTAGGGGGTGGCCTGGGGCACAATAAAAAACATACTTAATCTTTGTCTAAAACCCTTGCAATTTCCTGAGCAACAGAAGTGTCTTTTGTTACCCATAAACCCTTTCCACCATATTTGAGTTTATGCTAATGGGGTAAATCCTAGAGGGGCCCCTAAATAGATTCAGGATGGTGTCTGGTCACTAGATGAAAGAGCCATGTGATTAGAGGGTTAGAATTTGACTCTAGAAAGGGGAAAGGGCCTGAATATTGGATTCAATCACCATGGCCAATGATTTAGTTAATGATGCCTCTGCAGTGAAAGCTCCTATGAAAACACTAAACAACAGAGTTCAGGGAACTTCCTGTTTGGTGAACACACGGATGTGCTGGGATGGTCACTTGCCTGGAGGGGGTGAGGAAGCTGCAGACCCACTCCCTGAACTTGCCTTATGTACCCCTTCATTTGGTTGTTTATTTGCATCCTTTATAATAAACTAATAAGTATAGCACTTTACTGGGTTCCATGGGTCTTTCTACTGAATTGTGAAAACTAAGGGGGTTGTGGGAATTCCTAAATTTGTAGTTGGCCAGGAGGCTATTGTAATAATCAAGGGGAGATGGTGTGTCATTTTCTAACAACAGTTCTCAATTCTTTGACACCAGCGGGGTGTCTGACAATTCAACTAACTTCTGAAACTAATTGCCCAGAGTTAACACAGACCCCACAGCTTAAGGGCTCAGTCCCAACAAAACTGCTAGTTGCACATGGGATCCCCATGCCACCTGAATTTCTGCCCTGCTAAATTACAATGAAGAGGTCTAACATACATAGTTGTTTTAAGTTCTGACACTCATGGTCTGGGCCACTTATTTTGAATTATTTTTTTAAGTAGGTTCCACGCCCACTGTGGAGCCAAACCACAGGACTTGAACTCACGACCCTGAGATCAAGACCTAAGCTGAGATCGAGAGTTGGATGCTTAATCGACTGAGCTACCCAGGTACCCCTCATTTTGAAATATTTTTAAGTAATAATTATAATACTTGAAATTGCAAAATAATGGATGAGTATTTTATATGTTTACAGCTGTCCTCCAGGTGTCCATGAAAAAGAATGCTAATACTATTTTTCACTCTTTTTACAACCTACTGGCAGCAAACTATAGTAGATCTTAATAATTAATGAAGATGTGAATACTGATGGACAGGGAAGGGAGAAAGAAAGAAAGAAGGAGAGCCAGGCAAAGGGGGTGCAGAGGCATTCCTTATGGAGTATTGCACTGGCTATAGTATGGGGACTTAAGGGGTAGAGAAGCTCCAAGATGAAAAAAAAGAAATTTATCTACTATCAGGGAATAAAGATTACATTTCAAGAAAAAGAAGAATCACCCCTCTCTAGTAACAATAATAATCTCTGCAAAGGGCTATGCCCTGTCAAGAAAGAGTTGGAGAGTACAAAGGAACTGCCATGAAGGCTCCCATTTCCTCAGGGTAGAAAGGAGAGTCAATTGAATGAGATCCCCATCCTTCCTAATGGGAAGGTCAGGGGAATATCTCTGGAAGCAGCACCTGTGCCTGTGGACTAGGACCCTGAATCTGTTTCCAGTATCTTCAGGGACTGACTTCTGGGCCAGCCATCCAGACACATAGAGTGATCCCATGGCTCTATACTATGCCACAAGCTCCTTAACAGTGAGGAGGGAGCTTCCCAGTCACTCTGCAGCTTGGGCACCACCTTCTTATTTTAATTTTTAAAATTGTGGTAAAATACACCTAACATAAAATTTGCCACCTTAACATTTTTAGGTATATAGTTGAGTAGTTGTGATATTGTGGTTTATTCTATATTTTGGTGTTGGTCCAAGATTTCTGTTTCATAGCTCTTAAAATCCTTGGCATTTCTGGAGGAATAAGAACAATGGGAGCATCTTTTAATATTTAGTCTTTTGTCATGGATTCCTGAAATAGCTCCAGGACCACAAAGGTGAAAGGAGTGTCTTCCCCTTACAACCACACCTAAGTTTATGTTAATGTGGCAACTTTTGGAAAGCACCTGAGGATGGTGGCTGGTTGCCAAGGGAACCAGCCTCTTGATTAGAGGGTTGGAACTTCCAGCCCCACCTCCCCCCACCTCTCTGGAGAGGAGAGGGGTTGAAGATTGAGTTCAATCACCATGGCCAGTGATTTAATCAATCACACATATGTAATGGAGCCTCCACAAAAATCCAAAAGCACTGGGTTTGGAGAGCCTCCAGGCTGGTGAATGAGGAGGTGCTGGGGAGAGTGGCAGGAAGAGCATGGACGCTCTGCACCCTTTCCCCATTCCTTGCCCTCAGTATGTCTTCCATCTGGTTGTTTCTGAGTCACACCATTTTGTAACAAACTGGTACTCTAATATGTAAAATGTTTTCCTCAGTTTTATGAGCCATTCTAACAAATTAATCAAACCTGAAAGGGGGGTCTGGGAACCTCTGTTTCATAGCTGTGGGTCAGAAGCACAGGTAAAATCTGGACTTGTGATTGGCATCTAAAGAGCCGGGGGGCGGGGGGGGGGGGGCCAGTGGTGCAGGACTGAGCTTTCAACCTGTGGGATCTGAGGCTCTCTCCAGGTGGATAGTGTCAGAACTGAGTTGAATTGTAGGACACCCAGCTGGTACTGGAGAATTGCTAGATGCATACACATGTGGTGACCGGAAGTGTCAGAAGTAGTGTAATATTCAGAGTACTGATTTTGATGTAAATGAAAATAAGAGTTTCTCTTTACAGTAGCATTGAGTGTATTCACATTGTGAAACCATCCTCAGAATTATTTTCATCTAGCAAAACTGAGACTGTACCCATTAAACAACTCCACATTCCCTCCAGACCCTGGCTACCACCTTTGTACTTCTCTACGAATCTACTAGTACCCCCTCATTTATTCAAATAATATGAATCAAAAGACTGTTCTTTTTTATGTTCCTCTTGTTTCAAAGAAATTTATATTATTTTGGTGAATAACAGGTGTCCATTTTTGGGAAATCCATTTCTGCCCAACTTTAGGATAGTGGCCCCACAAATTGGGATCTTAGCTTTATTATGAGTGGTGAAATTGCCCCAGCGGAAAAGATCTGGGAACTCAAAGTAATGCAAGCCCTGCCTTTGCAGCCTCTAAGCGCTGTCCAGGGTCCTGTTTTCTCTGTCTTTGGAAACCAGGGTTGGGGTCCTTCCTTTCCAAGTACTTCCATGCCGCGAATGGTGCCCCAAGCCAGGTTCTGAGGGTGCCTGCCTCAGGGACACAAGCTCCAGGAGCGGACTACACAAGCTGCGACTCCCGCTCCCCGCAAGCCTGGTCAGGGCAGTGCCGACCCACCAAAAGCTAGGTCCACCAGCAGTACAGCACCCCTGACGCATCTGTGCACTCCACTCTGCCCTCCCCAGCCTGCTGAGCTCACCTACTCCCCTCTCCACCACAACAGACACTCCGCAGGAATCTCCTGGCCCACCACCCTTCCAGGCCTCGTCCCAGGACCTGAGGGCAGATTCACCGCACTTAGTAATTCACAAAAGCCAACTGGAAATAAGTGCCCTCCTCCCCACCAGATGGAATCCAGGGACTACAGAGGGATGCAGAGGCTGCTGGGCGTTCCCAAGTTGTGGGAGTCACAATTTCACTGAGTTGTTAGTAAGTTGGAAAGTAATACAGCTGCCTTCAGGAGTAGTGGGATATTTTTGCTTTCATTTATTCATTCATTCAGACACTGTGCTGTGGGCTGGAAATACAACATTGGGCAAGACACTGTGCTGTGGGCTGTAAATACAACAGTGAAGGAAAGAGCCATGGTTCCTGCCCCCACTGAACTTACACTGTGTTGATGAAAATAGACAATCAGAAAATCTTTGAGAAGCTGTAGGAAAAAAAACATCTATGCTCTGTTAGTAAAGGGGAGTGGGCAGTGGTATTTCAGATAACAGTGTTCAAATTCTTGACAAGGGATATTTAAACTGCAGTGTAAAGATGGTTGAGTCAGCGCTGTGGAATAGCAGAGTGGACAGAGAGGATCACCGGTGCAAACAACCGGTGGTGAGAAACTTGCGACATTCAGGGAATTGAGAAGAAATCACTGTGTTTGGTGAGAAGGAAGAGTGATATATTGGAAAGTGGAACCAAAAAAAAATGCTTTCTGGGGGTGCCTGGGTGGCTCAGTGGGTTAAAGCCTCTGCCTTTGGCTCAGGTCATGATCCCAGGGTCCTGGAATCGAGCCCCGCATCGGGCTCTCTGCTCAGTGGGGAGCCTGCTTCCCCCCTCTCGCTCTGCCTGCCTCTCTGCCTACTTATGATCTCTCTCTGTCAAATAAAATCTTAAAAAAAAAACAAAACTGCTTTCTGTTATTAAAATTTTCTTTCAGAGAGAGAACATGAGCGTGCGAGTGGGGGGACGGGCAGAGAGAAAGAATCTTCAAGTTGAGAACCCAGTGCAGGGCTCAATCCCAGGACCCCTGAAATCATGACCTGAGCCAAAACCAAGAATCGGACATTTAACCGACTGAGCCACCTAAGTGCCCAAATTATGCTGCCTTTTAAATAAGGAGAATTTGATCCAGCCCTCACATCATTCACGTACCCTTTCATTTATTCAACAGATATTTATTGGACACCTCTGATACGGGCAGGCACTGTCCTACGTATTGGAGATTCTGAGGTAAAGACAAATAGGAAAGGGGGCTATTTAATTAAACAATTACATCTGAAAGACAAAAATATTAACAATATGTGAGTTCACAGTCTTTCTTCCTCCTATTGGTATAATGGAACCTGCTAGTTTCCACCTTTTAATCTATTCTTAGATCTTATCATCTGGTAGTAAAGGACCTGTGATTAAAAAATAAAGACATGAAGACAAAAATATTAGAAGGAACGACACGTGCAAAAGGAAATGGGGACAAAATGATAGGCTGAACACAGTATTCTGTTTGAAATAACATTATCAATGGTTTACACTGTTTGGGGGTCAAGAGATGAAACTGAATATAAAGCATTAGAGGTAGAAGGAGAGAGAAAAGAGACGAGTATAGTTTTCTGTTTTGTTTTTAAAGAAAACTACTTTGGTGTGGAGGGCAGAGTAGAATACAATAAGGGGAAGCTGGGAGACCAGACAGGAAATGATGACCTAAAATAAGCTGTACCGGACTAGAAAGAACATATCTTTTCAATCTAGTTTTCCCTTAACTCTTACACTCTTAAAGAAATATATTGACCATGTTAAGGTACCGCGTGTTTTTCCCACACCACTTACTAATTCTCCTGAGACACTGAATATCCTATAAATTCACTCAATTCAGACACTACCTACCTAGAGATAGCATCACATTCCACAGGTTAGTAAGAACGGAGTCTCACAAGACTGCCCCCACATCAGATGCCATTTGGAAGTCCAGGTTGTTAATCTGTGCTTTGAACATAAATTACAGTGTGTCAGCGACCCTCTTCCTCAACTACAGACCCCCAACAGTTATTTCTTACTGTACTTTCTGAGGCACTGGCGATAACTGGAACATTCCAATGGCCAGACCAGAAAACCCCTGATAGTAATGGAATGCCTAGAAGATCACATCCCACAAGTCCCCTTCACTGCCCAAGATCATGGGCAGAACACATACTGATCCCCCCTCCAATCACATGCTCTCTGCCTGCTCTCTTGCAGGTACACCCCCAAACCTGAAACTGTCTGCAAAACTCTAGGTGTCCATCTTGCTGTTGGAGGTGTCAGTTGTTAAGGCTTGAGCCTGTCACCTCCCTCAGCTGCTGGCACCCAAAATAAATTTCTCCCTTTCTCTTCCTAACCCTTGTCTCTTGAGTTACTGACTTCTCTTAGGACAAGTTTATCAGAGTTTGTTCAGCAGTAGTGTCGGCAAACCCAGCCAGGAGCCATGCTTTCGATGTGTGCAGCCCTTTGGGATTCCCTGTAAGGGAGCAGCTGGGCCTAGCAGTGGGCCAAGCCTCTCACCTGTTCTTTTTCTGAGTTAGTGCCTGTGATAGTTTGGTAATACCCCCCTTGGTTTCGATTAACTTGCTAGAGTGGCTCACAGACTCAGGAAATCAGTATACTTACTGATATGAAATGCTGGGGTTTGGGATTGAACAGTCAAAGAATTCTTGACACATCTTTAGTGCAAAAAGTATATTTTTATTAAAGCCCAAAGACAGGACCTGTGGGCAGAAAGAGCAGCATCGGGGTTGTGAGGATGGCAGATTATATACTTTCAAGTAAGGAGGGGGTTGGGGATAGCATAAGTCTCTAAGGAATCTGGAAGCAAGGTTTCCTGGACCTTGGAGGGCTAGCTGTTGTTAGGAAAAGGTCATTTACTATTGTCTAGTAAAACTAATCGTGAGACCCTTCAGAAGTTTATCAGTGGGCCATATACTTGGAGGATGACTGCTAACATACCTTGGGAGTGAGGGGTCAGGGTAGAGATAAAGGAAGTTTCCAAAGAGATTTTTATAGGACCCTGGAGGTCAAGCTAATGTCAAGCATAAAGCTATGGTTGCCTTTTGCCTCTAACAAAGTATTAACATTGAGGCAGCTAAGCAATGAGGAAGGTCTGCCTGTACCAAGTACTTGTCAATGGGCTGTAAGTTGTAAGGAAGTTTAATTTTTCTTCTACCTTTGTTCTCCACATCACTATTACTTGATTCTTATAATACAATAGTAGCGTATGAACACCCAGTGAAGAGATACGTAGGGCAAGGTCCCTAAAAGCAGGAGCTTCTGTTCCCATGGAGTTTGGGGACTAGCAGGTTCATACATTCTGGTTCACCATCCTGGAAGTTCTCCAAACACTGTTGGGTTTTTATGGAGGCTCCATTACTTAGGCACGATTGATTAAATCACTGGCTATTCGGGATTCAACCTCCAACACTCCCACCCCCTCAACCCCACCCCCATCAGGTGCTGTGACTGAAAATTCTAACCTTCAAATCAGGGTTGGTTCCCCAGGCAGCCTGCCCTTCATCCTCAGGGGATTTCCAAAGGTCACCTCATTAACATAAACTTGTCATTCGAAGGGGCTCCTTATGAATAACAAGACACCTATTTCACCTTTATAGCTCTGAGGCAATTTCAGGAACTGAGGACAGAAGACCAAATAGTATAACAAAAGATGCGCCCATTACTCTTAGGACTTAGAAAATTCCAAAGGTTTTCTTAGGAAATTTCTAGAGCTGTGAGCCAGGAAGCTTGAAGACCAAAATATATTATAAATCACAGTAGCACAGTTGGGTTAAGACTGTTGTCCTTTTTCTACACCTCCCTCCCTAAAGTTCATTAGCTCCTAGACTAAGATTCAGAGGTGTTAGTGAGACATAAATATCTTTTAGCCTCCATTTTAAAGGTAACTCAAGTATGAAAATCATAATACTTCTAATATCATAGCAGCCCACTGTAGCAAGCATTGCTTGTATTAAGCATTGCTTGTATTAAGCAGTGGCCTGTGTTAAGCAGTGACACAAGCACCTAGGGCATTTCAGCTGAGACCAGATACCACCAAGACCAGCACAGGCTGATGACACACTCAACTTATAACCCACAGAAACAGAGGAGGTCCGCGGGGGCCCACGACTGACTAAATACCTTTAACAAAGTAGGATTTTTGCAGCAAACTGTTAGACTCTCCAAGCACTGACCCCTTTATGCCTGACCACTCTCAAAGGCAGCTGCTGCAGAAGCTCTGCCTGATTGGTCTCTGCAAAGAACACTGATCTTTCACCACTTGAACATAGTAAGCAGTAAGTGCTGAGAGCCGACTTATACGGGGCCAAGGACTTAATGATGTGCTGACTTCACTTTTGGTTTGTTAACCTCCTACCCTCTGTTCTATCTTGTTTGTTGTAAGACTCGTCTTGTGCATTGCTTTGTGTGCCTTATAAGAAGCCCTGTTAATCACGTGGTGAAATGTCACTGAGTTTGGAATCCTGAACCTGCTTTATAATTATGTTAACTTTGCTTTAAGACTGTGGAAAGACTCCTGTGTGCACCTTCATACCGTGCTCATGACCCTATCCAAGCAAATCAAAACATAAATCTGTAAATGTCTCAAGGTTAAATCGAAACTTAAGGACAACCAATCACAAATAGCCAACTGGCCTTTTCCAAAGAAAGCTTATAATGCTTAAGCTATCACCATTCAAATAATTTTTTTGCTTTCACATCTTTATTAAAAGACTTCCTCCTCACTGTTTTTGGGTGGAGCCCTTCTGGCCCCTTTGTTTGATGCTGCATAGTTCAAATTAATTTTCCCCTCAATAAGCTCTTAAAACGATAAATTTTTTAATATGCCTCAGTTTAACAGTTCTTTGACTCTCGATTTGCTATTTGATCAGGAGATTCACAACTAAGGGTGTAGAGATTATTTTGCAGAAAACCGATAGCAATTTTCTTCTGAGCTAGCAGTGCAAATGATCTGTATGACTGAAAGATAATCCCAAAGGTTACTTATTACCTTGTGGGACATTTAAAAAAAAAAAAAAGTGGTTAAAGATTTTGAGTGAGAATACGAGTGGGGGGAGGGGCAGAGGGACAAGCTGACTCCTCTCGGAGCTCCATCCCAGGACCTGGAGATCTGACTGAGTCAGGAGTCAAAGAGCTCCAACCAACTAAGCCATCCATGCACGCTGAACATTAACCAGTTTTATACTTACCTTGAAATGTTATTCTCACTTTTTAAAAACATTTCTATTTCTGATGGATATATAAACCTTTGTTCCTTAAATGCTTTTTAGAGCAACACCTCATTGGTTCCCTTACTAATGCATTGATAAGTCTTTGACAAGTCTCATTCTGCACTTATGTAAGAGCCATGATTTTAAATCCCTGAAAAGTATATTTTACCTCACCACTGGATCCATACTGGACCAATTAGTCTTTGAAAGACATTTTAAACCAAAGCAGTAAAATAAAAGACATCTTTTCTCCTTGGTTGCTAAACTGACAAAAGGCGAATTCAAATCCGCCTGTGACATAATTTTATCACATTTACTGGATAACCATGGCCTCAAAATATCTAGAGCAAAAATTTAAAGTACAAGGGAAAAAATTCCATATTAGAAGATTTAAAGCAAATATGCTCAATAACTGATAGATTAAACAGCAAAAATTAGTACAGGAAGATTTGAACTGCATAATTAAAAAGCTTGATTTAATGAGTGTGTGTGTATGTATATATATATACACACACACACGTGCAGGCACTCAGTTATGAGAAAGTATACGTTCTTTTCAAGCACACATAGAAAACTGATTAGACAGTAGGCCATAAAGTCTGTTTTAACTAATTTCAAAAAATATTTTCCAACAGAATACATTATCTGAGCATAACTCAGTTAGGTTAAAAATAACAAAGATAAGGGCGCCTGGGTGGCTCAGTGGGTTAAAGCGTCTGCCTTCAGCTCTGGTCATGATCTCAGGGTCCTGGGATGGAGCCCCGCATTGGGCTCTCTGTTGGGCAGGGAGCCTGCTTCCTCCTCGCTCTCTGCCTGCCTCTCTGCTTACCTGTGATCTCTGTCAAATAAATAAATAAAATCTTAAAAAAAAAAAAAAAGAACAAAGATAACTTTAAAAACCCTTACGTCTGCAAATTACAAATACTTCTATTTGACATATGGATCACAGAAAAAAAAAAAATCCCAGTGTAAGAAAACATTTGGACATGAATGCTACTGAAAATAATTCCACATTCAAGCATGGGAATTCAGCTAAAATATAAATTAAGGGAAATTTATACCTTAATGCTTGTAATAAAAAGGCTAGAAATCAGTAAGAATCTAACTTAAGGAGTTAGCATACTGACAGAACAAATTCAAATGTAACAATTAAGAATTAACAAAATAAATTTATTTTAAAAAAATGTAAAGAATCCAAAAGAAAAAAAAGAGAAAAAAAGATCCAACAAAGCCAATTTATTTTGATCACCCTATTTGATTCTTTGACTATCCTTTTTGACTCTTTAACTACACTATTTGAAATTGCAAACCCTTTCTTCTCCAGGGCTGGATTTAGGATGAGGGGGGTAACTTGGGTGATGCACAACTTTAAGGAGATAGGGAAAGACTCAAGAATCAAGATAAACATTTTAGTGGAATATTTTTTAAGTCAAAATTAATGCAAAATATCCATAACTGACTACAAAAACTTTAAAGACATTGTCTGACCCTGCACTTGCACAAGGTCGGCCCCAGCCCCCACCCACCTCCAGTAAATACTTCACTCCCCAATCCTGGCCCATGGATTATCTGATAGCAGTGACACCAGGTGTGTTTCCAAAATTTAGATAACTGTGGTTCTAGTATACTGTTAATAGTGGAAGGTAAAAATTCCTTATGTTTTGAGTAAGTACCTGGCCAAAAAACAAGACTGAATTTTATTAAATGCCTTATCAACATGTACTGAAGTGATTATTTGGCCTTTCTCCCTCAACCAATTAGTAACAAATTATAACATTCCTAATATTTGTCTTTTCGTCCTTCTGTTGTCATAAAATATTCATAGTGTTTATTTAAGATGATATATTTAAGTTATCTCTACACCCAACATGGGGTTCAAACTCACAACCCAGAGATCAAGAGTCACATGCTCTATCAGCTGAGCCAGCAAGGCACCCCTAATTCATGATATATTTAAATTCAATTTTGGAATTTTCAAATATTCATATTTAGTCTTTGCATATATATTCATAAATAATATCCAACTGTGAATTTTCTTATAGTGCTTTTTGAGGTTCTACTATCAAAGTTTTATAGCTTTATAAAAGAAAATAGTAGAGGTTTAAATAGTCTTTAGTCTTAGAAAAGGTTTAAATAGTTAGTCTTTCACAGAAAAGGTTACTGTGTCAGGTTTCTGTCAAATGGAGGAATGGTCTTTAGCTCTAATCCCAATAATCCAATATCTACTTATATCTTCACAACAGGCTACAGATAATGTTCACTAAGGAAGTGGACACCCATTTCAATTGACACCAGCATATCTCAAATAGTAATGTATCTAAAAGTTGCCTGGGAAATAATTTAAAATGTCAGTTCCTAGGGCCTCCATCCAGGTATTTTGATTCAGTAAGTCTGATATGGGGCTCAATAATCTACATTCTAAGAAACACGCAAGTGATTTAGACCCAGTAATCCCAGGAACACAAACAGAAGTGTTCAGTAAAACATGCCAGAGATGGTGAGGCTGTGAAGGAAGCCATCCGTGCGAGGGAGAGAAAGGAAACCAGATGCTCTAACATAATCTACCCTGGCCTGGTCCTCCAGTCTCATTTCTAGGCTTCTTAAGCTCTGCCTCCAATTAAAAACATGTTACACCTTTCACAGAGCTTATGTTTTTCACTTTATTTTAGCCTCTCAAACCCCACGTGAAGTAGAACAGATATTTTACAGAGAAATGATTCATCTACATCTAACAGACATCAAACACCGTCTGGGCACAAAGCATCTAAAGCTAAGAGTCCCAAGCTTTGTCACTCTGAGGCCTTTATTTCACTTTTTAAAAGAACATCAGGTTCTTCAAATCAGGGACAGCGCCACCAGGAACCATCTTCGTCATTGTGATCATTATAATCATGCTTAATGATAAGGTGTGGGTTGCTAACTTGCACAGCTTCCAGAAGTTTCTGGGCTTCCTCATCAAACGCCTCTTTGCACACCCTGAGAAAACAAGGGAATACCTCTTCTTGCACTCAGTTTTCCCATAGTCCTGTAATTTCTCTGAAGAATTGTTTTTCAGAGAAAGACTATAGATGTAGAGACAAACATGGGGAATGGGGCAAGGAAAGTGTGAGGGATACACCAAGGGAACATAGCAAGTGAAGAAAAATGGAATATAGAGCAGAAATAGAAATAGATTAAAATTTAAGAGGATCCTCCAAGAGCCTTTTTCTACTCAAGCAAAATAGTACTAATGAGGACAACAGCTAACATATAACACTGTTAGGTATTATATGCACGGTTCTAAATATAGGTATCATACCTCTGCTTTTCCAAAAGTCGTGGCTATACCATGTCACCTTTATAAGAGACCTACATTAGCACCTGTTTTTGATAACTAAAGGAAGTTCAAAGATTTTTGCTTTTAACACACACACACACAGATAAAAAGCAAAAATAGCATTTGGCATTTGGGTTGCAGCAAGCCGTTATAGAGGCAGCAGGAACCCAAGCAGCAAAAGCAGCCCCTCCAAGCTCCTTCCCTGGGACCTACAGTGCACCCCAGCACCAAGCCATCACAACTTTGAACTGTGTCTGTGGATATCTGTGCTTTATATCAATTTATTTTATGCATATGTCCTAAGGTATCAGAAAAGCCTAAAAGAGGTTATTTTTTGGGTCCAGGAATGCTCAAAAATTTTTCCATATAAATTAATGGTAATTGCTTCTGATTTACACCATTTTGGCTTGTGAAAGGTTTCATAGGAACGCTCTACCTTCAGATAGTAGGGGGACACCTCTACTGCCTTACTGACTTGGCTGATCAATCCTCATAATAAACCATGGGTAAATATTATCATTTCACCCTTTTTTATAGATAAGGAAACCAAAACACAGAGATTGGAGACTAGTGTAAGTTCGAATATCTAGTAAGTTCCAGCTAGATTTCAAACTCAGGTAGTCTGGCTTTAGAGTTCTCAGCTGTTACCACTTTGCTATAGTATGTCTCAAAATTCAATGTCCTATGGGAGAAAAACAAGTAAGGCCCTCAAAAAATACGCAGGAATCCACAATCAGGTTGATCCTTAGGCCTGCAGTAAACAAGTGGTTTCCCAAATCCCTGGTCACAAGAAACTTTTGCCCTGAGAAGCCAATGAAGACTTACCCTAGAACTTTCAGTTTACATTCAGGAGACCTCAAGACTTCACATAACTTCATCATTCCTTCATGCCCTAAAGTATTCTGTCTCAGGTTTATTTTTATCAGGTTTTGGTTGCTTCTAAGAATAGAGGAGAGATCCTGACAACACAGGGAGGTCAAACCACAATATTCCAACCTGAAGGGAAGAGAGACTGAAGATAAAATTAATTTTACCCCAGAGAGCAAGCACATAAGACACCTGTGAGCTGGGAGTGTAGGACGACTCTAGAAGCTTAAGAAAGGAAGAAAAAAAAAAAATAGGGGGAGCACAATTAGGTAAATTTAAAGATTGTTAAGTACTTATAATATTCATTATTACTAGATATTTATAGACTGAATATATTCCTTCCTAAATCATAAATTGCAAGTTCATAATTATAGTCCAGGGAATAAATAGGGAAGCACACTAAGAAAAGCTGAAGCAGTTGAATCTTTCATCATCATTAAAAATATAGATACATAAGTAGACTTCTGAAATATGATATTATTTCAAAAGCAAGGTATATAATGAGGTCTCTTAGCACTACACCATTTATGCAAATAAAAATGAATACACCAAAAAACAACATTACATCTTTTACAAAGATACTCACAATTTTATGGCATATTTCAAACACAGTAGGCCAGCTGCCTATACAGGGGAAGGAGACTAGTTTAAAGGAGATAAATTAACCAACTAACCAACCAGTAGTCATTAGAGGATCCTTGCATGAAGCATGAACCGAGGAAGTATGTTAAACTGAAACTTCTACACCTGATGATGTCCCTACACCTGATGATGTCCCTAACCAACTAAATTTAATTTTCATCTTATGTTTAATGAGCCATTCAACAATTGAGTGTCTATATAGGTGCGGAGTATTAAAAAAAATTAAGTTATTGCCTAGATGGAACTGGCATTAATGTGGTACAGCAACATTCCCACTATTTATGACACAAGATAAATATTACACAAAATAAACCACAGGGTAAAAAGCACTATGAGACAAAACGTTTCAAGAATTCATCAGGAAACAATCATTCTAAGTTTGCAGTGACTAAAAATGGTCTCAAAATATAGAAAACTAAAACTAACAACTACAAAGTCAAAGACAACTCTACAATGATAAAAATCACTACAAATATAGATGATTTGAATAACAGAATTAACAATCTTAACTCATACAATACTGCAATCAACAAGTCTTCATATTAAGTGCATTATGGTACATGTCTAAAAAACGGACTATATACTGGGTTGTGAACCAAATAACAAATTTTAAAGAACTGTAATCATGCACAATATGTTCTTAGACCACAATCCTAGAGATTAAATATAAAAAGATGACAAGAAACCCCTTTTGTGTTTGAAAATTGAGGAATACACTTTAAAATAACCAATGGATTGAAGAAAAAAATCATAAGGGAAGTTAAATATTTTAAATTCAAAAATAACAAATGCTACATATAATATCAATTACAGGATGGAGTTACTGCAATGATTTGAAGGAAAAGTCACACCCTTGTGTTGGAAAAGGAGGAAATATTTATGAGCTAAGCATCCAGCTCAAGAATTTAAGAACAGTAAAATAAGGATGCCTGGGGGGCTCAGTCGGTTAAGCATCTGCCTTTGGCTAAGGTCACAGTCCCAGGGTCTTATTTCTGGCTTCTTGCTCAGCGGGGAGCCTGCTTCTCCCTCTGCCTGCCATTTCCCCTGCTTGTGCTCTTAAGGGCGCACACGCGTACACACACATGCTCTCTCTGCTAAATAAGTAAAAAATTAAAAAAAAAAAAAAAAGAATGGTAAAATAAACTCAAAAGGAGAAATAATAATTAAGGAAATAAAAAGTATACATAGAGAAGATCAATGTTGTATTCTTTGAAAAGTAAAATGAGAAAAAGCTGAAACTGCCAATATCAGGAAAAGAGACATCAGCAGATGTCAAAATCACTGGAGATGATCAGAAGTTGAGCAGACAATAAAATGTCAGACACTTGCCAACAGATTTAAAAATTTAGATGAAATGGATAAAATCATAGGAATAATTTTACCAAAAATTACTCAGTAAGAGGAAACTTACATAAATACGTGATTATTTTAAAAATTGAATCACAAGTCAAATCTCCACACAAAGGAAATTCCAGATCATATAGCTTCACCAGAAATTTCTACAAAGTTCAAGGAAGAAATAATTCTAATCTTACACAAACCCTCCAGGAAAAAGAAAGAAGGATCACTCCCAGACTCATTTTTTGAAAATACTGTAATCTGGATACCAAAACTTGATGGGGACTGCACAAGAAAATTATAACCTAATCTCCATTATAAACAAAAATGTTAAAATAGTCCTATATCAACAAAATGAAGTGCACAAAGTATATAAGAGATATCATGACCAAGTTGGTTTTGAGCCCCCCCAAAAATCTAATATATATAGTAAAAATCAATGTGATTGACCACAATTGGCACATTTCATAAATCTCAACATGTATTCATAATTTAGAAAGAAAATAAAAAATTCTTAGCAAACTAAAGATAGGAACCTTATCTTTTATTTATTTATTTATTTGACAGAGAGAGAGAGAGAGAGAGAAATCACAAGTAGGCAGAGAGGCAGGCAGAGAGAGAGGGGGAAGCAGGCTCCCCACTGAGCAGAGAGCCTTATGCGGGGCTTGATCCCAGGACCCTGAGATCATGACCTGAGCCGAAGGCAAAGTCTTTAACCCACTGAGCCACCCAGGCACCCCAGGAACCTTCTTTAATTAATAAAAGAGAAACACTGAAATTTTGCTTTTTGACAAAGTTTGCTTTTGACATTGAAAATAACACAGGGAAGCCCACTATCTCCAGATATTCTATCACATGTCTTACAAGATACTAAGGCAATAAGAAGAAAAAAGGAAAAGAATAGAAAAAGAAAAAAAAAGTGTTATTCCCAAAAGAGAGGACTCTGTACTAGAAGATCCAAACAAATATGAATAAGCAATTATAATCAAATAGAGGATGTGATAAGCTACTGGATATGAAATTTATATACAAAACCCAACTGTGTTTCTATCTATAAGGAATAAATAAAATGAAAAAATAACAAAAATACCCATTTCCGGGGCACCTGGGTGGCTCAGTGGGTTAAGCATCTGCCTTCATCTCAGGTCATGATCCCAGGGTCCTGGGATTGAGCCCCTCATAGGGCTCCTTGCTCAGGGGGGAGACTGCTTCTCCCTCTGCCTCTGCCTGACACTCCTGTTTGTGTTCTCTTTCTGTCAAATAATTAAATCGTTTAAAAAAAATACCCATTTCCAAATAGTATTGCAGTATAACAAGTACTTAGAAGTAACGTTAAACAGCAAAATAGAGGGCCACTACAGGAAAAATTACTAAGTTTTATTGATATAGCTAAGTAAACAAAGATCTATCATAATCGATAGGTTCAATGCAATTCCAGTCAAAATGCCAGCTTATGGGTAGGCATGGATACATGGGGAGGCTCGGGTGCATGGATGTGTGACTTGGTAACCCAATATTTAAAATTTTGTTTGGAAATGCGAAGGGAGAATCCAGCAACAGACCCACGCAACAGTGAAGACTCGATTTACAACAAAAGTGGCCCTGCCAAACAGTGAGGAAAGAAAGTCATTAAATTTTGCCGGAAAAGATGAGTATCCACATAGAAAAAATATTAAATTGGACTGACCTGCAACCATATTTTAAAGTCTCAAATGCGTCATAAGTTGCCTTTTACATTTAGAAAACAGAAGGTCTTCAGAATCCCAGCGTAGGGAAAAATGTCTCGAACAATTACAAAAAGCACTAACAATAGAAGAATAATCTGATCTTAACAATTCAGTTCTTCAGTTCCATAAAAGACACCATAAAGAGTGGAAAGAAAAGCCCAAGTTATTGTCACATATGTAAGTGACAGGGGCTCATAACCAGAATATATTGGAGGGAAAAAAACCCTACAAATCAGTAAGGGCAAAAATGACCCACCAAATGGAAGAATGAACAAAATAAGTGGAAAAGGAACTTGACCAAAGAGGAAATACAAATGGCTTTTAAGCATCTGAAAAAGTGTCGAACCTCTTTAACCAGACACGTATTAAAACCACAATGGATGCTAAAACACACACCTAATTCACTAAAACTTTAAAAATCAGACAAAATGGCAAGAATAGAGAACAGGAACTATCACATACTACCAGGGGCAGAATAAATTAGTACAGTCTTTTTGACAATATCTGATAAATTTAAAGATCTTTTCCCCATTATGTAATAAATCCACCCTTATTTACCATAGATAAATATATACACATGTGCCTCAGAATTCATTATTGAAATATTCATCAACAGCACTGGTCAAAAAATAAATGGAAACAACACAAAAGTCCATCTATAATAGAATGGTTATGACATTGTTGTGGTATGGTCATTCACTGGAATACTTTACTGTGATAAAAATGAACTAACTACAACTACATGAAACAACTGGATGACAAACTCATAACAATGAGCCAAAAAAAAAAAAAAAAGGAACACAAAAGAATATAGAGTAGGATTCCCTGTATATAAAATGGAAAACCTGGCAAAATTCAACAATATATTGCTTAGGACTGTATACACTCGCAGTCACTGTACAAATAAATGAAGGCCACAAACATCAGGATAATGTTTACTTCTTAGGGAGGAGGGAAGAAGCAATTTATAAGGGAGGAGCAGGGGAATATACTTTCCTGGGCAAATTCAATTTACTGACCTGGGTGAGGTTACACACATGATTTTTTTTTTTTTTTTAAGTTTTATTTGCTTGTTTTATGTATTTTATATTTCATAGTGAAAATGTTTAAAATATGAACTTGGCAGATCTTTATTTTTTTCTGTGTATAAACTTTGAGTTTTTATTTAAATTTCAATTAGCATAAAGCATAATATTTGTTTCAGGTGTAGAATTTAGTGATTCATCACCTACATACAACACCTAGTGCTCATCACGAGTGCCCTCCTAGTACCCATCACCCATCTAGCCCACCTCCCTCCATCACTCTTTGGTTTGTTCTCTATGGTTAAGGGTTGTTTTATATTTCCCTTTCTCTTTTTTTTTAATCTCACAATCCAGAAATTGCACTACTAGGTATTTACTCAAAGGACACCAAAATACTGATTCAAAGGGATATATGTGCCCAGTGTTTACGGCAGCATTATCAACAATAGTGAAATTATGGAAAGAGCCCAAGTGTCCATCAACTGATGAATGGGTGAAGATGTGATATACATATATACACACAAACAACCCCCAGAATATTATGTAGCCATTTGCAACAATGTGAACGGAGCCAGAGAGTAATATGCTAAGGGAAATAAATCAAAGACAAATACCATAGGATTTCGCTCATATGTGGAATTTAAGAAACAAAACAGATGAACATAGGACAGATCGTTGGGGGATGATTAGAGAAAAAGCCAAGTTACAGGCAATGGGATGGGACACACTGATTTCATGACTGTGGGGAAGAGCACTGACACCAATACCTGGGGAAGGAACATCTCAGAACCTGGAAGGTGCTGGAAGTAGAAAGAACAATTAATGACTTCCTTTCATTCCCTAGACCTAACACTGCTGCCTGGCAAAATTATGTGATCTGCTTAAGTAGCAGCTGCAGCTGGCAACCTGACCCACTGCCAAGTTTGTCCACACACTATGAAAATGGAAAATCTCAAGTATACATGGCAGGTCCTAACTATTCTTCTGTGCCTGATGTCATCAATGGCAGCCCCCAAACCTGGACCCCTGTCACAAGTGTACAGACATTATCGATACAACCTTGTCTCAGTCTGAATGGTACAAATTCATAAGCTTCACCTGATGCCAGTACAGCTCTGAGTTATGCCATGAATGGCTAACAAGGCATCTGTAACTACTTAGTGACACTGCCTACCTACCTGACATAACCAAACCACTGTAATGGTGACCCAAATCAGTCAAACAACACATCCCACATTGGAGTGAGCTGTGTTTCTTCAGGTTATATGTTTGTTATATGTGGAGGTATGGACCACTAAATTTTCCTTTTTGGGGATGGGACTGGTTTGGGCCAATTTTTCGCTCCCTTTATTACCAACGATACCAAGATCAGCAGGTCAACCCAAACCCCCTTTCATGAGTTGTAATAGATAACAAGACCTATTGGTCCTCTCTGGGTCTCATTCAGTTGGCTGAGTCCAGGATGCTGAGGGCATAGCTGAAATCAACAATGCAATCTGACCTCACCCTATGCTTGGAGTCCTAATGATGGTGGCCCTAATCAAACTGTGTAGGAGACAAATTGATCAGATTTGGCCCCAGCTTCTGTTGGTCAGATTAATGAGAGTGGCCAGTGGAATGGCATATCCACACGAAAATTAACCAAGACTGTACCGTGCAGGAAAAAGAGAGATGAATATTTCAGGGGATCTTTTGCTCTCCTACATGTTTGACAAAAATGCAAGACCCTGAAAACTCTTCATATAGGCCATTTCTACGGTGTGTGTGCAGTGAGCAGCCTTGAGGGATGAGGTAATGTCTCCCTCCAGGACAAAGAGCAGGCTTACTTAGTGCCTGGTATAAAATGATGGGTCTCCCAAGCTCCATGTTGCTCTCCTAGGATGCAACCTACTACCATGTGCAGGTGTCCATCCGAGCCATCGACATCCACCCAGTGGGACTTAGGAAACAAAGGAAATGGACACAGAAACACTAGTGCTTATGCTGCGATGCTAGGAGTAATAAAGTCCTTGGTCTCTGATGGGATTTTTTTTTTTCTTTTTTCTGATGGGATTCTGTGTTTCCTGCCAGTATCCAGGAAATACTGATAGGCTAACTTACTAGGTTATAAGCAGGATAAAATTAAATTCCAGACCCAACAGTTACAGTATCATCATTGTTGTGATAAAAATACATAAACAGTCAATGGACACATAGGTAAAGCAGCACTTTCTTGTAAGAGAGACATAGAATATTTGGGTTTCCCACATATGGAGCAAAATTCTTGACCCAGAGGTCAATAAGTCACAATAATTAAGTAAAAAGGTACTAGCGAATATCCATTCAAGATTAAAAACATCTAAACAATATATGATTAAACATAAAAAGTACTCAAAACATAGGATAAGGTTTTATTAGACCACACCCTCCTTAAGAGCATAAATAGCAGGGTGTCTATGTGACTCAGTTAAGTATTGAACTCTTGATTGCAGCTCAGGTCATGATCTCAGGGTTGTGAGCTCAAGCCCTGCATCAGGCTCAATGCATGGCATCTGCTTGGGATTCTCTCCCTCTGGCTCGCCTCTGCCCCTCCCCCCTGCTCATCCTCTCCCTCTAAGATAAATAAAATCTTAAAAACAATAACAAAACAAAAAAACAGCATAGATAGCATTTCTCCAGATAAACGATGAGCAAAATCTTTTTTTTTTTTTTTTTGAGGAAGGGTGCACGTGCGAGAGATCTAGCACAAGCTGGGGTCGGGGGTGAGGGCGAGGAGGGGCAGAGGGGGAGAGAGAGAGAGAGAGAGAGATAATCTTAAGCAGGCTCCACACACAACCAGTGTGGAGCCTTATGGGGGCTTGGTCTCACAACCCTGAGATCACAACCTGAGCCAAAATCAACAGTCGGGCTCAGTGGCAACTGAGCCACCCAGGTAACCCCAAATCTTCACTTTAATTAGAAAAATTCAAAGAGAGATGGAATATCTGAAGGATGATAGAACATGGAAGACCTTAAAGCAAGTACCATTTACTTAATACATACTCTGTCCAGGGCACTAAAGAGGACACAAAGAAATGTGAAATATGGCTTCAATACTAACAGCTCATATTATGAAATATATTTGAAATTCAGATTCTCATTTCTGAGAGTAACTTACCTTCTCTCCCATTTATCATCCTCTGTCATGTACTAAATTTCTTCTAGCCATGCTAGCCACCAAATAGGTATCATTTTCCTGATGGAAAACCAAACTCACCCAAGCCTCTGAACATTGCAGTTTGGATGTCTCAAAGCCTCATACAGAACTTTTACTCCATCATCCTGCAGGTCATTGTGTCCAAGGTCCAGGCTCCGCAGGTGTGTGTTGTTCAGAATAGCAGAAGCCAGATCCAGACAACAAGTACTAGTAAGAACACAGCCCAACAATCTGTAAGAAATACAAAAGAGCTGAGACTTTCAGTTGTGAAGCTTAATTAAGTTATTCCTAGTAGAGAAGCTGAGATTTCTGAGCTTTTTCCTGACCCTTTTCTCCCCACAATCCAGGATGCACAGAGGAATGTCTAACATTACCAGCAGAAACACATGGGACTTCTTAATGAGCAGAAAACAAAACAGTGGGTAAAGCTGCTTTCTCCCACAAATAAGTTATTACTCACCAAGTTTCCAAATCAAGGGTATAAACACTTTTTTCTATCAAAACTAAAAAACAAACAAACAAAAAAAAAGGATAGACGTTTACCCAAGGAACCCACACATCTCTGTGCTTTCAGTTTCTAATATATTTTTGAAATAAAAATACTTTCCAGGAATCTAAAAGTACTGGTTTCCAAGAAGCAGCAGACTACATGGAAGAAGATAGATCTTTCAACCCTCTGTAGGGCATTTAAGAGTGTTCACAATCTTCTCTCAAGTATTTACTTTCCATATTTAATCCCCGTCCTATTCGCCAAGCATACCTATCTATTTTTTTCCCCCCAAATCTACCATATCTATCTTCATGTCCCTGCTCTCTTCCTACCTTCTGCCAAGGATATCTGCACACAACAAAATCCTCTTCATCTATTCAATGCTGACATAACTCAGTCCCCTCTGTCCCACTCCTTGCTCCTCGAGACTTTTGTCTTATAATAATATGTGGAATCTGTTGTAACTGGCTTTGTATTTATTTCCCTGCCATCAGCATTTTATGAGTTACCAGAGGGCAAGTGCATCACCTTAGTATTAACTTTTAATGCCCTCAGAATGTAGCTTATATTTGTTGTAAATTTTAGTTGAGAGAATTGGCATGGCCTGCATAGAGGCTATGAAAGTAGCTAAGAGAGCACAAATTTGTGTTTACAACAATGGTAAGGAGAGAAAGTGGACTACGCAAACATCTTGTGTGTATAGGTCACTTAGAAATTGTGGCTAAAATAAAGGTATTGGATTTAATGGTAATTTCCATGAAGTGAAATTTTGTCCTCCAGTTGAATAATAATCAAGGAAGCTTCAGAGAATCACATTGTATATGTTTTCCTAAAGAAAGTACAGGTACTTATTGGACCCAAGAGTTCAATGAACACCTTGGTGTTTACCAATGTAACAATCAGCTTTTACACTCATGTGGAAATTTGGTTATCCTGAGTCAGTCTAGTCAAACGATATAGTTTATAGCTCTAAAAAAACAATGCTGGAGGTTAGACCCTTAATGACTCCCCCAGGTGAGTAGTCCTACGGGCGGCCCTGGTGGGAAAGTGAGCTGAGATCACTAAGTGACACCTCTATGTTGCTTTACTCTAGCCACAATATTTACATAATGAAATATTAAATACTAAATATAGTGCATCCATTATTCAATAAGATATTGAATATATTCTATATATAGAATTATATTATATATATTATATATAGAATATATTCAATATCCAGTAAGATAACAGTATATAAGTATTTAAATGTTTCTGACATACTATCCTATGAAAAGGAAACCTCCAAGTCCTATCTCTACAGTAATCACAATTACATATACACATACCACACATGTGTATACCCACCCACAGAATAAGAGAACATAATAATAAAAATAGTTGCTTAATAATGAGTGGCTTGTTGAACATTTTTAGAAATTCCCTTCCTAGCGGGCGCCTGGGTGGCTCAGTCCATTAAGCATCCGACTCTTGATTTCGGCTCAGGTCACAATCTCAGGGTCCTGAGATCAAGCCCCACGTATGGCTCCACGTATGGCTCCGCACATGGCGTAGAGTCTGCTTGAGATTCTCTACTTCTGCCTCTGCCCCGGCCACCCCACTCGTGCATGCATACTCTTTCCAAAAAGAAAAAAAAAAGTTCCCTTCCTGTTTTTTTAAAAGTTGACCTAGTTATAAACCTGAGCTGAAGAAAGAAAAACTAGTAGAGCAGTTTCTGCCTCATGGATGTAAGGCAGAGGACACACAGTAGACTCACTGGGGTACAACCAAAAAAATATATATAAAATGGCTGTTCAGTCTGTTGTCTCTGGTCCCCTTCTCTGAGGGAGGTTGAATTACTGTATTCACTGTTTAAGAAAAACCTGATGAACATACTTCCCCAGCTTGTCTCAGGCAGGGTGAGAGAGAAGGAATCAGCTGTTTATTCTTTCCTCTGACAGACACTCAGCTCATCCCCTCTCTCCTCATCTCCCCTGCCCTCATAGTAGTCAAAGCACCCGAAGGAAAGTCACAAAAGACCTACTCCAGCTCCTGAAGGTGACAGCTTGGATGCCGAAAGGCATCACACAGAAGCTTTACTCCGTCATCCTGTAGCCAGTTTGATCCCAGATCCAGATGTGTCAGGCTCTTGTTGAGCAGGAGAGCAGACGAGAGATGTTCACCGCTAAGCGAAGTGAAGTGGCAACGCCTCAGCCTATAGGAAGTACAGTGTGAGCAAAGATGGAATCACTGCTTTACTGCCAGGAGGTTCTTATCTTTGAGAAGATTTCATGCTCTGGTCCCTTCTATCTATTTGCCAACACTCATCTCATCAAATACCCTCTGCCCTCATTACCTCTTTGCTGGTCTCACTTGGGATACCTTAGGTTTGCACCAAATTGCACAAACTGGATCCACGTTTTTCAGAATGTTTCTTACTATAAATGAAATGTTAACCTCTTTACACTGGGCATAAATACAGTGCCCTATTGCAGAAGTAGCTACATGGAGCAGAAGAGCAGGCATATGGAACAGAATGGGAGTAATCACAATAAAGTATTTTTGTATATAATAAAAGTGGCTTTTCCAATCAGTAGGGAAAAGATCTATTACACCATAAATAATTGGGAAGGCAGACCTGACATATGGGGTGAAATAAGTTTAAGCCTTATAACAAATTAGGAATAATTTAACATTTCAAAAATTAAACCATAAAGTGTGTAACAGTTTTTTTTAAAGAAAGATATTTCTAATTATGACAAAACTGAGAAGTCATGAGGATTTTGACTTCACAAAAATTTTAAACTTCTGTATTCTAAAAATGACCATAAGAAAATTAGGAATACAGCAACATGCTAGGGAAATTATTTGCAATATATAAAAAATAATGGCTATAATATATATGTGCTATTAATAACTATAGTATTTAACATACATAACAGAAAACAGAGGAGAATTGAGCCCATGAAGAGGTAATTCCTTGAATACTAAAGGCCAAAAACATTTGAAAAGATGCTCAACATCAAATTATTTTTAGTTATCTTCAATTATCTAAATAATATTGATAAGGGACACCTGGGTGGCTCAGTTAAGCATCTGCCATCCGCTCAGATAATGATCCCGGGGTCCTGGGATCAGGCCCTGCATCGGGCTCCTTGCTCAGCAGAGTCTGCTTCTCCCTCTCCCTGCCGCTCCCCCTGGCTTGTGCACTGTCAAATAAATAAAATCTTTAAAAAATAATAGTAATATTGGTTTAAAAAAAAAGTAGATAGCCAGTGAAGATCTTAAAATGCAGGCCTCTAGACTGCCGAGGAAATATGAACAATCTGGAGAAAATTTGACCATATCTAACAAAATAAGAATTTTGGCTCATCAATTCCATGTCTAAAATTGTCTAAGAGTCATGAAGAAAATAATCATACTGTGATCCAGCCGTACCATGGGATGCTGCATTTCTGTTTAATGGTGTTCATATATGTATGTATATACCCCTATTCTAAGCCCAGAACATGGAGCTAGACAGGCAGACTTTAGTCCTGAATCCATCATCTTCTTGTGAGCATTAGGCAAGCTACATAATCTTCCTAAGCCTCATATTTCCTACCTGTTCATTGAGGCACTTAGAACTCAGGTGGCCAATTTGACACCATCAGGTATTTTTGTACAGATTAAACCAATTTAGCACAGGGCCCAGCACAGAGTAAGGACAGAATAAATGGCAGTTATTAACACCATCATCCTTGTCATCTTATCATTATGGATAACAGACAGGAAAAAGCAAGGAACAGAATATGTTCATAACAGTCTCCCTTTTAAAATGTATTTCAGCTTTTTTCTCCTTTTCGCTGCCATCCTGGTGTGTGGTTGACTATTCCTCGCCATGTCTTCTCACAAGACTTTCAGAATCAAGCGATTCCTGGCCAAGAAACAAAAGCAGAATCGTCCCATTCCCCAGTGGATTCAGATGAAAACTGGTAATAAAATCAGGTACAACTCCAAGAGGCGTCACTGGAGAAGAACCAAGCTGGGTCTGTGAGGCATCACACTCGATGAGATGGCACACATACTGAAGCTGCATGAAGCCCATGTGTTCCTATCCTATCCCTCTGTTAACATCCCTCCTGCCTGAGCAATAGATAGGCTTTATCAGGGAAATGATTTTTCTGTTACTATGCCTTTACCTCACTAAGTTGGTTCAGTAATAAATGTGAGACCTTTCAGTTGAACTGCTGTTGTGTTCTGATTTGTGAAGTACTGAATTCCTTTTCCTGTCAGATCTCACATAGCACTGTCCAGTAGAGTTTTCTGCAGTGATAGAAATGTCCCGTGACAACCAAGTGTGGCTGGGGGGTGCCTGGGTGGCTCAGTCAGTGAAGTGTCTGCCTTCCACTTAGGTCAAGATCTCCAGGTCCTGGGATTGGAGCTCTGCATCAGGCTTTCTGCTCAGTGGGGAGTCTGTCTGTCCCTCTCCCTATGCCCCTCCCCCGCTCATGCTCTCTAATAAATAAAATCTTAAAAAAATATATATATATATATTTCAAAATGTAATATACACAAAAGGATAAAAACTAGTAGACTCTTACACGAGACTCCGGAGATTGCACTGTGGATTTTTCAAAGCATCACTCACAAATTTTACTCCATCATCTCCCAAGATGTTGTCCGCCAAGCACAAATGTGTCAACCTTTTGTTGCTGATGACAGCCAAAGAAAGATCCTCACAACCAGCTACTGTGAGGCCACAGCTTTCTAGGCTGAAGGAGAAACAGATGGGAAGGAAGCAGTCAAATCCCAAAGTTCCTGTTTCTCCTCTCCTTTTTAGGGACACTAGGTGGTACTTACAGCCCCTACATCTCCACCATAGAATCAACCTTTTCAAACCTACTAAAATTATAAATGCCACTGCGGCTATGTACGGAGGAGAGGAAAAGGAGGAAAACAGTAAAAATAAGCAGTCATGAAGAAAAGCAGCATTTAAAAACCAAATAGAAGAGGAAGCAAAGACGGCCTTCATGTAGAGTTCATCCAGGCTTGACAAATGAGCCAGATGGTATCAAGGCCCACACAGTTTGCCCTTTCAGCTCTTCACTAAGCCACACAAGACTGCACAGAAGGACCCCAGGGAAAACAAATCAGCAAAACTCACGACAGTCTCTCTAGGTGACACTTGGGATGTCCTAAGGCCTCACACAACAACTTGATCCCATCATCCAATAGGTGATTGGTCGACAAATTCAGAAATCTCAGGCTCTGGCTTCTGATGAGAGCCTTAGAGATATTCAGACAGCAAACTGTAGTTAGGTCGCAGGATTCCAAGCTGGAAAACAGCGCAAAAGAACAGAGAACCCGCCTCAGAGAAGAGCTATGAGCACCACTCACCAGCCAGAGGGTGATGTCTCCCAGGCTTTGTGACCCACTCTGAAGACCAGCTTCCCTACATGGAGTGAGTTCTTTAACTAGGACAAGGCTCTGAGAGAGAATCAGGAAGGGGAGGGATAGGAGGCTTGTCTCTTCCATCCCCACCTCCCCAATTCCCTATGAAAATATGTATTTATTATTTGAGAGTGAGCAAAAGCATGCATATGGGGGAGAGAGGAGAAAGAAAAATCCTTAAGCAGACCCCTGCCCCCTGAGGGGCTTGATCCCACGATCCTGAAATCATGACCTGAGCCAAACACTTAACTAAGGCACCCAGGTTCCCCCCTAAAAAAAATATTTTTAAATGATAATCTTTTTTTAAACTAGGAGAAATTTCCTCCAGCTACATACAACATGGAAGGTGGACTGAAGGACGCTGTGTCTTTGCACTCTGACTTCTGAAACAAATGGGCAGAAGTCTGGAGCAAAAGCTGTGATTCCCACGATAACAGCTCAGCTATTCATGGGAGTCATTTCATGTTTTCTGAGGAACCCAGTCCTTAGGAGTAAAAACAAGAAGTGAATCAGAATAATATATTTCAAAAATAAAGAAGGGAGGGGCGCCTGGGTGGCTCAGTTGTTAAGCATCTGCCTTCAGCTCAGGTCATGATGCCAGGGTCCTGGGATCGAGCCTGCATCCGGCTCCCTGCTCAGCAGGAAGCCTGCTTCTCCCTCTCCCACTGTGTCCCTCTCTGTCAAATAAATAACAATCTTCAAAAAAATAAATTAAGGAGGGAAGCAGAAGAAGAAAGGAAGAAGTGCATGTAGAGCCCACACTTTGAGACTCCTATATTTAGAGACAGCTGGTACTGGGAGAAGGCGGGGCCTGATAACCAGCTCTTAGAAAGAGGAGGCAGGTGGCAGCAGGTTCCACGAACTTGAAGTTGCTGTAGTTACTTCTTTGAATCAAGCACTTATCAACTCAGTCCCTCAGGATTTGGTTCTCTTCATTAAAATAAGGGTGTACATCGGTAGGAAAGAGAAGCTCCCTCCTCAGTCCCATATTAGACCTCAATGGATGACTTAGGATACAGCCTAAGGCTGAAAACCTCAACTTGCCCTGAAAAGGTGTTACAGACTGAACTGTGTTCCCCAAAATTCATGTTGAAGCCTGAACTCCCAATGTGACTGTATTTGGAGACAAGGCCTTTAAGGAGATAATTAAGGTTAAGTGAGGTCATAAGAGGGGACTCCTGATTCAACAGGACTGGTGTCCTTATAAGAGAGAGGCACAAGGAATGGGCACACACACAAAAAAGGCATGCGAAGACACTGAGAAGGGGGCTATCTCCAAGCCTAAGAGAGAAGCCTCACCAGGAATGCACCCCACCTGCACCCTGATCTTGAACTTCCAAGCTCCAAAACCGAGAAATAAATTTCTGCTTAAGCTACCCAGTCTGTGGTATTTGGCTGTAGCAGCCCGAATAGAGTGATACAAAGGGATATTATGTCAGCAGCCAAGCAGGCAGGCAGAGGAACAAGGGAAACAGTGGGTTTGCACAGAGCTCTTCTAGAAGGAAAAATATTCCAGTATTATGGGCTCTGTGGATAAAATATTAAAGGTTAACTAAGGGACAGAAAATAAGTACATTTATGAAAAAGAGAAAATGGAAACAGAAGAAAATGTTTAGAATGTCTTGCTTTACATTTTAAACGTATAGGATGCAAATTCTGTGAAAGAAGAGCATATCCTAAGTGGAGGTCAGACTAAAGGGAGCAGGTTTAAGATAAAGATGTGGTCCATTAAAATTCATGGAAACAAATGAAAATGAAAACACAACTGTTCAAAATCTTTGGGACACAACAAAGGCAATCCTGAGAGAAAAGTATATAGCAATACAAGCCTTTCTCATGAAACAAGAAAGATCTCAAGTACATAACCTAACCCTACACCTAAAGGAGCTGGAAAAAGAACAGCAAAGAAAGCCTAAACCCAGCAGGAGAAGAGAAATAATAAAGATCAGAGCAGAAATCAATGAAATAGAAATCAAAAGAAGAGTAGAACAACTCAACAAAACTAGGAGCTGGTTCTTTGAAAGAATTAATTAGACTGATAAACCCCTGGTCAGACTTATCAAAAAGAAAAGAGAAAGGACCCAAATTAATAAAATCATGAATGAAAGAGGAGAGATCACAACCAACACCAAAGAAATACAAACAATTATAAGAACATATTATGAGCAACCATACACCAGCAAATGAGACAATCTGGAAGAAATGGATGCATTCCTCAAGACGTATAAACTACCAAAACTGAACCAGGAAGAAACAGAAAACCTGAAGAGACCCATAACCAATAAAGAGATTGAAGCAGTCATCAAAAATCTCCCAAAAACCTAGATGTCCATCAACAGATGAATGGATAAAGAAGATGTGAGATATATATATATATATATATAATGGAATACTATGCAGCCATCAAGAGAAATGAAATCTTGCCATTTGCAACGACGTGCATGGAACTAGAGGGTATTATGCTAAGCAAAATAAGTCAATCAGAAAAAAGACCATTATCATATGATCTCTCTGATATGAAGAATTCGAGAGGCAGGGTGTGGGGTTGTGGGGTTGTGGGGGGGGGAAATGAAACAAGATGGGATCAGGAAGGAGACAAACCATAAGAGACTCCTAAACTCACAAAACAAACTAAGGGTGGCTGGGGGGTAGGGATAGGGTGGCTGGGTTATGGACACTGGGGAGGGTATGTGCTATGGTAAGTGCTGTGAAATGTGTAAGCCTGAGGATTCACAGACAGGTACTCTGGGGCAAATAATACATTATATGTTAATAAAAAAAAAAAAAATCTCCCAAAAAACAAGAGCCCAGAGCCAGACAGCTTCTCAGGGGAATTCTACCAAACATTGAAAGAAGAATTAATACTTATTCTCCTGAAACTGTTCCAAAAGATAGAAATGGAAGGAAAACTTACAAACTCATTTTACGAGGTCAGCATTACCTTGATCCCAAAACCAAAGACGATCAAAAAGGAGAATTAGAGACCAATACCCCTGATGAACATGGATGCAAAAATTCTCACCAAAATACTAACCAATAGGATCCAACAGTACATTAAAACAATTATTCACCATGACCAAGTGGGATTTATTCCTGGGCTGCAAGGTTGGTTCAACATCTGCAAATCAAGCAATGTGATGCAATACATTAATAAAAGAAAGAACAAGAACCATATGATACTCTCGATGGATGCTGAAAAAGCATTTGACAAAGTACAGCATTCTTTCTTGATCAAAACTCTTCACAGTGTAGGTATAAAGGGTACATTCCTCAGTATCATCAAAGCCATCTATGAAAAACCCACAGCGAATATCATTCTCAATAGGGAAAAACTGAGAGCTTTTCCCCTAAGATCAGGAACATGGCAGGGATGTCCACTAACTCCACTGCTATTCAACATAGTACTAGAAGTTCTAGCCTCAGCAATCAGACAACAAAAAGAAAGAAAAGGCATCCAAATTGGCAAAGAAGTGAAACTGTCACTCTTTGCAGATGATATGATACTTTATGTGGAAAATCCAAAAGACTCCACTCCAACACTGCTAGACTCATACAGGAATTCAGTAAAGTGTCAGGATATAAAATCAATGCACAGAAATCAGTTGCGTTTCTATACACCAACAGCAAGACAGAAGAAAGAGAAATTAAGGAGTCGATCCCATTTATAATTGCACCCAAAACCATAAGATACCTAGGTATAAACCTAGCCAAAGATGCAAAGAATCTGTACTCAGAAAACTATAAAGTGCTCATGAAAGAAATTGAGGAAGACACCAAGAGATGGAAAAACGTTCCATGCTCATGGATTGGAAGAACAAATATTGTGAAAATGTCTATGCTACCTAAAGCAATCTACATATTTAATGCAATCCCTATCAAAAT
>CM052884.1:52551226-52614321 GCA_028534135.1 Potos flavus | reverse complement strand
TTTTTTTAATTAAAAAAAAAAAAGGCAGGAGGGAGTGGGAGGACTGAGAAACTGTCACAGACCAGAGGAAACAAGATGACCAAATGTAATAGGTATTCTGGAAAAGATCCAAGAACAGAAAAAGAACTAGGAAACACTATTGAAATGTGAATTAAGTGTGACTTAGTTGATAGTCTTAATTGCCTTAGTGGTTTCAAATCTACCATAGTAACACAAGATGTTAAACTAGGAGAAATTGGGTAAGAAGTACATAAGAACTCTTTCTGCAAATCTAAAACTATTTTATAGTAAAATGCTTATTTTTTTAATTGGAGGTACACATCCCTTACAGCTTAACAATGACACTCCTCAGAATACACCCAACAGAAATGTGTGCACAAATACTGAGACATGTAAGAGTAGCCATAGCAGCATTGTTTGTAATTCCCAAGTACTTGAAAAGACCCAAGAGCCCACCTATGATAGAACCAGTAAGTAAATTGTGGTAAGTTCATACAATGAAAATAGAGGATATGAAGCTACCTGCTAGGATGACTCTCACAAACATAATCAGTGAAAGAAGCCAAACCCAAGAAGATTATGTACCATAGAATCCCATTTACAAAAAGATCAAAATTAGGGGCACCTGGCTGGCTCAGTTGGAAGAGCGTGCAACTCTTGATCTCATGAGTCTGAGCACCGCACTGGGTGTAGAAATTACTCAAACTTTATAAAGAAATCAAAACCGAAAAAAGAAAGCTAAACTATACTTTTTATGGATGCATGTATAAGTGACAAAGCCATATGTTTGTTTGTTTGTTTTTAAAGCCATACTTTTTAAATGGGCTAGGGGTACGGAGTTAACTACCTGTAAAAGTTGATTTACCACCACCTCTGCAGGGAGGGAGGTGTTCATGATCAGGGAAATGCCCCTGGGGTTGCGTGGGCACTGGCAATGTTCTTTTCCTTGACTTTGTATTGGTTTACGTGGATGATCATTTGGTAATCACTCACTAAGCTGCACATTTGTTTAATGCTGTCTTCTATATGAATTATAGTTCACAGTAAAATATGGTTTTAAGAAGGTTCATTTTATCAGAAAGACATAATACAAATAGATTAGAAAAGCACTAAAAGCAAATTATTGCTAAACGCCTATTCATACAGAGACGGAAAGAGGTAAACGGCTATCAAGTATTTCAGAAAATGTTCAAACTGGAGAGATCAAAACTAATACAAACCAGATATCACTTCACAATTATCAAAATGGCAAAAATATTTAGCTGTAAAAAACAATACAATATGATGATGAGAATGGAGTGGAGCAGATACTATTAGCATAAATGTTAATAACTACACTCTTGGAAAGCTGCGTGTCCACCTACGAATAACTTTAAAAACATGCATGACTTTTCAATCAGTAATCTCCCTCTGGGATATTATCCAATGGAAAGAATCCCAAATCTAGAAATAAAGTTTTCTAAAAAAAAAAAAAAAAGAAAAAGTTTTCTGCATAAAGGTATTTTTTAAAATAGTAAATAATTGTCAAATTAAAATTCAATTTTTATTAATGAAACAGATGCATTAAAAATATGGCACATGCTAGGGCACCTGGGTTGCTCAGTCAGTTAAGCGACCATCTCTTGATCTCAGCTCAGGTCTCCATCTCAGGGTAGAGAGTTCAAGCCTCACGTTTAGCTCCAGGCTGGGTGTGGAGCCTACTTAAAAGAATTTGTTTTTTAAATGTGGCACACACTTGATTAAAACTAATTAAAACAAAACATCTGCAAAGAAAATATACCAAAATACTAACCTTGGTTGTATTTTGGGTTTATGACAATTTGTGACAATTTTAGAATACATTCCTTAAGTGGAAAACCAAAAAGAAAAAAAAGGCGGCATTATCGATTTTTCAAATTCCAAAAAGATGAGGAAATGAATGCCTGTTGACCGTACTTGAATTTGGCGGGTGGGAGCTCACTCGCAACCACTGTATAGGGCGCAATTTTAGGTCACTGCTGAGGGACAGGGGTGGGAGTTATTTAAAGCCTCACTGTGGGTAGAAGTGACCGGTACGGGAAGCAAGCATGCGCAATTCCTTCTCGAACTTTTCTAGTTAGGAGACAGAAACTGGTAGCGTGGAGCACAGGGTCTATAAAGTTTTTGGCTGTTTGTTTCGTCTTCAGTAGGAAGAGGGGCTGAGAGAAGGCAGAGTGGAGGAACAACGGCTGAGCCCAGGTGGAGAGAATATTCTCAAGACTAAAGACTAAAACACCTGGTCCCGGGCGGGCAGGAAGGTGAGAGGTGTGCCTGAATTTTGGTTTGGCAAAAGTGAGGATAATCACACCACCTGCCCTCATGGGAGTTAAGAAGCGAGTACTGCGCGCGAGTTATGGACCACCCTAGGTCGCCACCCAAAGTGGTCTCTCTACCCACGTGCGTACGTGACGGCCAGCCCCAGCACGCCCGCCACGTTCTCCATCCAGAGGCCTGACAGCTCCTCCTCTTGGACCTCTCTGGTCAGGGTCTCCATTCCCCTCCTCGCCTTCCGTAGGAATGTGGGCGCTGGGAAGACCTTCACGGGACCTAGCCTATTTTAGAGCGAGCAAAACACCCCCAGAGAAGAGGAAAGTCATTCCATACCGTGGGTCACAGAGGGCGTGCGTCCGGAGGCGAAAGTTAAATCCCAGCACTGAAAGCCACGAGCCAAAGAAGGAAGGGAAAAAGGAAAAGAAATGCCTCAAGTACCTGCTGCTTAAAGCGAAACGCGCCCTCACTCTTTGGCCTTTTATGCCCAACCTCCCTCCTCGGCTGCGCGCCGAGCAAATGGGCAGAGAGCAGCGCAAGGCGCGCGCGCTAAAGGACCCTCTCCAGAGAGGCCCAGCCTCCCGGCCCAGCCGGCCCGGGAGCCACTCTTCCCATTGGCTGGGGCGGGGCGTCGGGTTCTCAGGCACGCCGTGCACTCAGCGCTCTGTGCTCAGCACACCTGTGGGCGCACAGCCTTCTTGCTTTCCCCCCTACCCAAGAACACGTGCGAAAGTGAGGGTCTGGGAGCCGGACCCTGGCTGCGGAGCACCTTTCCCAGACAAGTTGACTCCTAATAAGCTGCATCCCTTTACTCATCCATGCAGTAAACCATATAATTACTGAGCACCTACTTCGGGCCTGGCAGTCTTCTAGGCCCTTTCTAGCTGGGAATAAAACATCCGAAGTTCACAAGTACATACACCTTAAGAGAAACTATGAGTGTTAAAGGTTTGGGTTCCATAAACCATTTCTAACATGCTTATAAACCATGAAAGAACATATTCATTCCATAAAAAATAGAGGAGACTGTTAGAGTAACAGTTTTAGAAGCTGAAGGTCCCAAACTGTGCCTTAAAAAAATGAATTAGACTCCTCCGCCTTTTCATTTACATATACCTGGTACATTTAATTTTACATAAACGCTTAAGTATTATACAACTTAGTGCCATCTTTTTTGTTTCTTTTCGTTTTTGGTTTAGCCCTACCATAGAAAGCAACCTTTGTGAGGAAGAGCAGCGCTTGCCCTTTATTACATTATCACTAAAGAAAAAATCAGTTTTGTTGTTTCCCTATTTTGCTAAAATTTAATTTTTCAGGCCTTCTTTGTCTTAAAACACTCAATAATAAAATGGAAAATGCAAGTCTATTTATTTAACAAGTACTAGCAAGAAGGCATCTTAGAAAAAAATTTTAAGATGTCTCCTCATGCCCTTGAAGCTGGAAGGAGAGACACCATTCTTCATAAAACTACACTAAGAAGGTGGGAAGATAATAAAGGCAATTAAAAGCACATTTATTACATGTGGATGAGGATTGCAAAGCTCATAATTCATTTTTGTTAATTTCCTATGGACACAAAAATGTGTTCTCTATTCTAAGGATATGTTTCTATATAATTCTTAAATCAAGATTTTTATATTATTCAATTTCTGTAGGACCTTTTCTTTTGCCTCCTAGATGTAATTCTAACACAAAAATTGAATTTTCCCACAGAGGTGTATTTAACAAGTTCTCAGATTTATAAATTTTTGCCCTATGTATTTAGGAGGTTTAATGCTATTATACTTCCTCATAAATTGTGCCTTTTTTTCAATGTATAAAATCCATCTCTGATTCTGAACTTTCAATTAGTTTCCTGCAATTTCTGCTTTTTGTTTGTCTGGCAGCTTATCGACCAACCTCACAGGTGTTTCTTGTAAACAGCATATGTCTGGATTTTGTTGCTTGACCCAGTCTGTCTCTGCCTTTATATATGAAAATTCAGTCCATTCGCCTGTAGCACATGGACTGAAAATATATTGCATTCTTTATGTTACTTTGGGTTCATTATTTATTTTACATCATGGCTTTCTCTGTTTCCTTTCCCATAATTTTTCTGACTTATCTCTGTCTTTAGTTTATTTGTTATTTGTTTAGAGTCCTTTCTTGAACTGTTTCTTCAGATGGAAGAGACCTGGATGATACAGCCTCTGAATTCTTGCAAATCCTCAAATAGTTATTTCATGAGGACAGGTGAATATATTTTAGCTGATGGATCACAGCCCCTTTATTTTACCAGTCAATAGTCGCTGTTTTCTAGCTTCCAACATTACAAACGAGAAGTCTAATGTTTTTTCTTTTTAGATGACTTGCCTTTCTGCCTGAATGCTTATGAGTTTTCTTTTTTTCTTAGCATCTAGGAATGACATCTGCATATGCTTAGTGTGAGTCTTTACTCATTAATCCAGACTGAAATGTATGGAGTTCTTTAGATCTACAGACTCAAACCTTTAAAATTTCTTTCAGCCCAGAAAAAATTTCTATTATTTTGTAATTCACTTATTTTTTTCACTTCTATCCACTCCTTTTTTTCCTTCTGGATCGTCTGTGTCTGCATACTAGGTCTCGTAGATCTATCCTTTAAGCCTATTATCTTTTTTTAATTATTATTTCTATCTCTTTCTTTTCCTCTATGCTTTGGGGTATTTCTTTAAGTTATCTAGGCTACTTCTTGGGTCTCAAAAGTGACCATTTCAATTCACTTGCTAAATTGATGAATTAGGAAGCCATAAGTAAATAGATACAGATTTAGACATTTTTAAATTTAAATTTCTGTTTTTAAAAGTATATTTATACACACGCACACACATGCGTATGGTATATTTGTTTTGTCATTTCACTGAGGTTCAAGTCTGGTTAATGGACTATTTTAAGTGGTAGTAGTCCCCTAGATAGGGGAAGACAAAGAGGCAAGGAAGCCTTTACTGTGGCTGGCTGTTGAGTAAGAAGCATGAATCCTGCCATTTTCCTACTGAGGCACCTGGATAAAACCCTCTTGCTTTTAGTCTCCTTATAATCTCTCAGACTCAGCACAGGAGACAGTCAGCTTCAGCTTCTTCTTGGCCTTCTGGGAATCAAAGAACCCCAGTAAATTTATACAGATTTCCTAAGAGATCCACAGACCTAAGGTCTAGGCTCTTTTCAGGAAACCCCACTTTCAAATCTGCACACCTAGGCTCTGATGTTCTCCACATTCTTACCTAGCCCATAAAGAAGAGGATGGAGAGAGATCCAATATCAGGTTTCTAAACCAGCGCTCTGGGCTCACAGTTTCTCTCCATAAGTCCCAGTTCTCTGGTTTAGGAGAAGCAGACATCAGAATAGGGAACAGAAGAGCTCATTTCAAATCTCCCCCATGATCCACGTCTAACTTTAATAGAGAGCTACTGCGCTTTTCTTTTCTTTTCTTTTCTTTTTTTAAGATTTCATTTATTTATTTGACAGAGAGAGACAGAGAGAGCAGGAACACAAGCAGGGGGAGTGGGAGAGGGAGAAGCAGGCTTCCCACTGATCAGGGAGCCCGATATGGGCCTTGATCCCAGGACCCTGGGATCATGACCAAGCCGAAGGCAGACGCCCAATGACTGAGCCGCCCAGGCGCCCCAACTACTGCTCTTTTCTGTGAATGACCTTATGAAATGGGAGACACATTTACTTTCTTTTATATGAAAAAGCCCTGTTTTTCCCTAGTATTTGCCAACCTTAACATGGAGAAGACATGTGTTTGGGATGAAAGTTCTTAAGGATTCCAGTTGTTTGAAACAAAACTCTGGTTCCACTTCCCTCTCAGAATAAGTTCAAAAAAGCTCAAAATCCAGGAGACCCAGTCACATCTCTGAGATCCTCTGATACACAATAGTTTATTCTGTTAGTCTCAAAGCACATTTTAGAAATAAGACTACAGGGGCGTCTGGGTGGTACAGTGGGTTAAGCAAGCTTCTGACTCTTGGTTCGGCTCAGGTCATGATCTCAGGGTTGTGATCTCAGGGTCATGAGATTGAGCCCCATGTAGAGTCCTACCTCAAACCCCACATCAGGCTCTGCGTTCAGTGCAGAATCTGCTTGAGATTCTCTCTCCCTCTCCCTCTGCCCCTCCTGCTCATGCTCTCTCTGTAAAATGTGTGCATTCAGGATCTTAACTAGAACTATTTAACCATATTAAAATCTTCATCTTACAGATAAGAAAACTGGGGTGAAAGATTAAATAACTTGCCCAAAATCACCTAATGGGTAACATAACCGGTTTTAAAGTCAGTTCTGTTAGACAGCAAAACCCAAGTCTTTAAACACTGTGCCATATAGACTCTGAATGTGTAAGCCAGGGATGGGTCTACACAATGATTTTCAAAATGTGATCTTGGGAGCCATAGAAATTCAGGTGTTCATTTCCTGGTGGAGGCCAGAGGGGTAAGCCCTGGATCACCTACTTCTACTAAACATTCAACTGTAAACATAGTTAACATATATAACTTCCTATGTGCCAGACACCGGTTTAAGCATTTTGAGGACATTAACTCAGTTAATTCTAACAACAAGTTTGCAAAATAGTTACTTTTATTGTGCCTATTTTGAAGATGACACAAAAAGGTTGTCATTCAGCCAAGATCACATCATGAGTGGGTGGTATTTTCAGAATAGAATCCAAGGAGTCCCTTGCTTTTAAAGACTACCCTGAAAAGCGTTCCTTACCTAAGAGTCGAATACTACTGATCCAGCCTAAGTTTGAGAAAAAGTGCTTTAAGTTAACGAAAACATTTTCCTAAGAGAACACTGAACAAGATAATAGAAGAGCCAAGTGGTTGGATCTCTTTCTGGGGCTCTTTCCTATGGCTCTGCCTCAGTCCCACCTTGTCTTTCTCCTCTCAGCCTGCAGTCTCCAGAGAAGTCCAGTACTTGGCAAAAAAAGAGGGAGGAGGAAAGCGCGACCCCGCCACCGCGTCAGCAGGAGCCAAGAGGGTCCCGGGCAACAGCAACCTGGAATTTGAAAGATCCTCTTCGCGGCGGCGCGACTCCAACCTCGAGTTTAAGGACAATGCTAGGACCAGAGATAGTGGGGTGCCTATTCCGCCAAAGGCGCGGGACAGCGGGCTCAAGCATTCCTCGCCCCCGAAGGCGAAGTGACAGCAATGGTTTCTCCCAGATGCCTATTGGGGGGTTCCCCACTCGCGGGTTCTGCGGGTCCCAGAATTCTCCGAGGCCAGCCAGAATCCCCAGCCCTTCTCCTTTCCCAGGGGCCGTAAAAGCTCCTAGAACAGTCCTATTTCGTTAGCATTGCGGTGACTGCACCCCAGCCTCCTGTCAGCGGAGAGCACAGGTCTTCTGCCGTGAACGCGGGTGGCTGAGAGCCGGACTGAGCCCTGAACCTTCTGGCCAATCAGGAGCTACGTTCCCCGGCGCTCTCCTTTCCTGCCCCGCCCCTCGTGTCTCCATGGAAACACTCCGAGTATCTACTCCGAGGCCCCGGGCTTCCATTTCGGTCTAGCGGTGCTGCGGCCATTGTTTGTGTAGACGGACTATTTTGGCCGGTCCCGTCCCCCTCAGAGGCTCCATAAGTGACGCGGACTCTCGGGAGCACCGAGCCAGAAGCGGACAAGGGCGGGGAGAGCTGTGGCTGAAGAAAGAGTGGCAGAAAAGGGAGGGCGAGGGGCCGAGAAGCGGCTCTGGCTTAGAAATCCCGAAGACACCAGTGTAGGTGGGTCCTTCACAGCCGCACTCCTCAAGTTAAAACCGAATATGGGAAGGGGAGAAGAGGACAGAGGCAGTTTGGACCCTGGCGCCGGGGTGCTCGGGGTTGGAAAGTGTTGGGGCGGAGCTCGGGTCGGGGGTCTGGACGTGGAACGGAGGCCGCGCGCGTCTTCGCTGCGGGAGCCGAGGCCCCGCAGATCCGTGGCCCTGGCGCGGGCAGATCCTGCTCCTAGAGAACCGTTTGTATGTCTGAATCCAAAAACACTCTGGCAGCCCGTGGCGCTTTGGGGGAGCCCAAACCAGTGCTGCTCTTGAAACGTCCATGAATCGTTTTTTGTTTTGTTTTTTTTCTCTCTAGAGAAAGAGGGCTCTTAACTGTTTATCATTTACCCCAGGGACCTGTGATCACCAAGGCAGGACCAGGGTAGCAAAGGCTCATGTCCCCATTTTACAGGTGAGGAAAGTGAGGCCCTAGGAGGTCTAGAAGAAACCATTTTCAAGGTTCTACAAGTGGTTAGTAATAGACTTGAGACTTATCAGGTGCTAGGAACGCTAGATCTGGGATCCTTCTTTAAGGTTCTAGGTACTCAGTAAATCCAGTATTTCTGTTGTAATAAGTACAGGAGAGCAATGGAATTATCTTTCTACTTAACTGATTGAACAAAACAAGAAAAATACTTTTAGAAAGAAACTAAGTGTCACATTTCTATTATTATTCTTGTTAATAATTAACTAAGAAAGCCTTGGGACTTAGGTTAAATTACATGGAGAGCATCTGCATCCCTGAAGGGACTGTAAGATCAAATTCTGTTTTCATGCCCAAACTAAAATTGTACCTTTGAAGTTTTTAAAGGTTCAGAAATAAAGTCCTTGGTGCCAATTCTCATAACTCTCCTATCTAGCCCTTGAAACGGGACAGTATATGGGGACTGTAGTGAGTTTGGGGACTGCAAGGCATGCCCAAACTTTCATCCCTCCTTTCTTCTCCCTCAGCTCAGACTCCTCAAAATTCCATCCTTCCCCAAAAGAGCATAAAAGAGGAAGGAATGTTCACTACTTTCCTCATAGTCTGATCCCAGGTGAGTAGGATTGCCTTTTCTCGTTTATAAAATGCCCCTGAATTCTGCACCGGTGGTGGGAGTAAGAGGAAGCGGCAGTGGGGATGGATGGACCAGATAGAATAGAAAATGTTCCTCACTTGCCTGAGAAGCTTCTAAGCCTCCTATGTGGCATTTCCCTGCCTCCCACCCAGTGTCTTTTCCTAACATTTACTCATTTATTCAGCCGGTCATCCAGGTCTGTTGTATAATGTATACTGTTCTTGATGCTCTAAGGAAATATATAAGAATGTCTTTTCTTAACGTTGGGGAGATAAGCCATATGAGGTTAATAATAATTTCTCAAGTTATCATATATTAAACAGTGTCAGAATGAATGGCATTTAAAAGAAACAGAAGCTCAGGTTTGAAAAATCATCATGAATAGGAAGATATTATTCATTCTAGACAGGAAGACGATCATTTAGTCTCAGGCAGAAATTGAGGGGAAAATAAGAAAAATGAGCTAGTAACTAACTAACTGTAGAGCATTTAAGTATGTATGTATAAGGTGAAGCCACATAGTGGAAGGCTCTACATGTTTAATTGGTTACTTATTGTGCACCACTCAGTCCTCTGCACTTCAAAAGGGAGCCATTACTGACGTTTGGATCTATTTATAGTCTTTTATCTAATATTTGGTATACATACATACATAATCTGTATAGACACTAATACACATACATACATATATGTACACATACAAATAGACACATAGGTAATCTAACATATATGTATGTAGAGAGATTAGTATATATAAAAAAATTTGAACATGATAAATAGGCTCCATGAGGGCAGAGAACATTTCCAGTACAAAGAACTATGCCTAGCATGTAGTAAGCCCTTATTGAATATTTGTTGAATGTATGGATAGATCTTACATGTATAATTTTTTCATTGTTAAATATATGTTATGTATAATTAACAGTTTTTCCACATATTTTTTGGTAGCCTGAGTTTTAATGACTACATAGTATTCCATTTGAATTACGTATCATTCCATTCCAGATATATGGGCTTTATTCTAGGTAAATATGTCCCCTTCCAGCCATATGTACTTTATTTAAATCTTCTTTTTTTGGGGAAAAACTTAAGTAATTCTCAATATTTTGCTGTCATAAAATTTTCTATTAAATATTCTTAGGGCGCCTGGGTGGTTTAGTCAGTTAAGCGTCTGCCTTCAGTTCAGGTCATGATCCCAGAGTCATGGGATCGAGTCCTGCATCGGGCTCCTTGCTCAGCTGGGAGCCTGCTTCTCCCTCTCCCTCTGCCTGCCACTCCCCGTTTATGCTCTCTCTCTCTTTCTTGCTCTCTCTCTCTCTCATATAAATAAAGTCTTTACAATTTTTTAAAAATATTCTTATAATTTATTTAGTGTATCTCTTTATATCCTCAAGGTATGCTCTGAGAAATAGGATAACAGAGTTAAGGAATATAAACGTGTTTTCTTTTTTTTTTAAAGATTTTATTTATTTATTTGACAGAGAGAGAGATCACAAGTAGGCAGAGAGGCAAGCAGAGAGAGAGGGGGAAGCAGGCTCCCCGCCGAGCAGAGAGCTCAATGCGGGGCTCGATCCCAGGACCCTGAGATCACGACCTAAGCCGAAGGCAGAGGCTTTAACCCATTGAGCCACCTAGGTGCCCCATAAACATGTTTTAGACTTTTGAAAAACTTAAGTTCTTTTTTTTAGAAATACTACATGAACTAACTTTTATAACGATTTGAGGAAAAATACTATCTTTTGGAACCTTTACCAGCTTTGAGTATTATCTTTAAGATTTTGCTGTGAATTGCATCCCTTTAATCTTTAGTAAGGCTGACCATTTTTTACATACATTTACTGGTCATTTGCATTCCTTCTTTGACATGAGTAATGTATGTCTCTTGACGTGCATTATTTTTTTTTCTACTAAATTTTTTGTTTCTATTTGATAAAAGATACTCTTTGTATGTAAAAGATCTAAACCATTTGTTAAAGGCTGTATTTCTCCAATTGTTTGCCTTTTGCTTTTAAGGACTTCTTTGTTTATATGAGTTTCACATTTGTATAAAGTGAAATCTTATTTCTTTTTATTTATATAGTATTATGCTTTAGGAGCTCTTCTTCACCCTCAAATCTAATACACAATGACTTTCGTTTTCTCAACTGTTTTTTATAGTTTCAAGTATTTTAAAAGTTTAACTCTGAAACCTATCATATATTTATTTTGGTGTGAGAAATGACAGAAGTGAAACATTTTTCCTCCCACTTATTTTATTTTTCTAGTAACATTTACTTTCTCCATTGATTGTGGTGCTACCTTTTTACATACCAAATGACTAAATTTTTTCACATACATATACACATATACAAATTGTATACAGACCACTTTTGGGGCTGTCCTGTTTTGTGGACCCATCTCTCAATTCTTATACTGCTATCCAAGTGAATTTAATTTTGTTCCTTTATGTGTGGTATGCTTACTGGGCAATGCAGAGGAATTGAGCCTTTCTTTTTCCACGTTTAGGGATAAAGAAAAGGAAGATGGCTCATTGTGGAAAAAAAAGGAAGTAAAAGTTTCTTATAATAAGTTTTAGATATCGAATATATTAACTTTTCAGTATTTTTTTTTAGTCTAGCTTATTGGTCAAAATACAGGCTCTGAAAAAAGAAATACAGGCTCTGGACCCATTATCTAACCTTGTTGCATTGCCTCTACCACTTATGAACTAGATTGCATTACTTAATCAGTTTCTCAATTCTGAAGTGGGGAAATAGAACTTTCTAGGGTTAAGATGTAAACATGTAAAAACCAGCACAGTGCCTGACAGAATCACTAACAATGGTTGCTATTATGTTAGTTATTGTTAAAATATAATGCATATCTATACAACTCTCTCTAGTCACTAAGACATAAGAATTGAGGCAGGGAATCTAGCCTTTTTTTTTTTTTTTTTTTTGACCAATGGCTAGTCAGATGTTCCAGCATCATTAATTATATAAGCCATCTTATCCTCACAAATTTGCTATCACCTTTACCATGTTTAGTATTCACTGCTATATTTAGGTCCATTTCCACATTTCTATTCTTTTTTATTGATCTTCTCTATTCCATGTCAACTGCATGGTGTTATAATTAGAGCTACAGAGTTTTGTTTTTTTAAGATTTTATTTATTTATTTGACAGAGAGGAGAGAGATCACAAGTAGGCAGAGAGGCAGGCAGAGAGAGAGGGGGAAGCAGGCTCCCTGCTGAGCAGAGAGCCCGTTGAGGGGTCATGACCTGAGCCGAAGGCAGAGGCTTTAACCCACTGAGCCACCCAGGTGCCCCTAGAGCTACAGAGTTTTAATATACCATTGGGTTAGTCTCCTCTCATTATTTCCTTTTAACACTTTTCCTTTTTCTCACAAAAGTACTTGAAAATACCCTCCCCCAAACCTGTTGTATCTTTGAAAATGTAAATAAGTTTAGTGATAACAAAATTATGTTTATTTCTCCTACCAAAGATTGAGGAGTGTTTTCTAAATTCAAAAGCTACATTTATCTGGGTTCTAAGTATTTTATTAAGCATGTAGGAATTTATATATATATATAAAGATGTATTCATTTATCAGAGAGAGACAGACAGAGAGGGTACAAGGAGGGGGAGAGGCAGAGGCAGAGGGAGAAACGGATACCCCACTGAGCTGGGAGCCCGACCTGAGGCTCGATCCTAGGACCTCGACATCATGACCTGAGCCAAAGGCAGACACTCAACCATCTGAGCCACCCAGGCGCCCTGGAATTCATATTTTTTAGTTGCTGTTGTAAATGTCATTTTAAAATTTTATTTATTTTTTATTTATTTGAGAAAGAGAGAGAGAGCAAGCATGGGTGGGGGCAGAGGGAAAAGCAGACTCCCCGCTGAGGAGGGAGCCTTGATGCAGGGCTCTATCCCAGGACCCTGAAATTGTGCCCTGAGCCTAAGGCAGCCGTTTAACCCCAACTGAGCCACCCAGGTGCCCCTGTACATGTCATTTTATTTTTTTAAAAGATTTTATTTATTTATTTGACAGAGGGAGAGATCACAAGCAGGCAGAGGGAGAGGGGGAAGCAGGCTCCTTGCTGAGCAGAGAGCCCAATGCGGGGCTCGATCCCAGGACCCCGAGACTATGACCTGAACCAAAGGCAGAGGCTTTAACCCACTGAGCCACCCAGGTGCCTCTGTACATGTCATTTTAAAAATACCTTTTAAAAGGGGCACCTGGGTGGCTCAGTCAGTTAAAATACCTTTTAATGAGTATATGTCTGAACTTTCTAAATTATATAATTGTATTTTACATGGTCAATTATTTTGAACTTGTATTGTGATGCATTACATGCATGCAAAAGAATATACTATTATGTATAATTTAAGATAACATGAACACCTACCCTCTAGACCACCAAATATTTTTAAAAGCCCCCCATGCTGACCCCACAATTTCATTCCCTTTTTCTAAAGAGGCAACTATCTTAAATATTGTGATTATTCCTTAGTTTTATATAAATGGAATCACTGTATATATTCTGTGATTGGCTTCTTTAGTATAACGTTAATTTTTACAGTGCATTCATGTTGATTTGTAGCTATATAAATGTAGCTATAGCTTTTTTGTATGTAGCTATAGCTTTTTTCACTGCTGTGTACTGTTTCACAGAATGACAACTTATTTATCCATCCTACTGTTGTTGGGCCTTTTGTATTGCTTCTAGTGTTTTGCTATTATAGCAGTTATACTGAAAATGTTGTTGTATGTATCTTCTGGTATACATGTGTAAGTTTCTCTAGGGTACAAACCTAGCATTAAAATTTCTGGGACGTTGACTTTCCTAATAATTACTAATGATTTTCAGCTGATTTTCTTGGGTTTCCTATATACAACCATACCCTCTATAATTGTCTACTTGTATTGTCAAGTGCTTTCATTAGTGGTTTATAAATAATGAATTTGCAGTATATTTGTCGAGTTTCCAGTCTTAATGGGAATGTTTTTAATGTTTTACTTTTGGATTTGAGATATAGTTGCATGTCTTTATTTTTGTTTTGCTAACTTGCTTTGTTAGTAGTTTTAAATGAAGGACCCATGTTGCATTTTAAGAAGTACTTTTTTGGCAGTGATTAAAATACAGGACTTTTCTTACTTGACATTATTATGACAGTTTATAGTTAATAGACTTCTTCATTTGGACCTTTCTTCACCTTTTGGAATAAACCACCACTCCATCATGCTGTAATATGGTTTGGTATTATAAATGATTGCATTTGCATTTTCCAAAGATGGCCACACCTATAACATATGTGACTCTTCATGCTTGTCTTAAAATGTGACTTACTCTTCCCACCAAAAAGTAGGATCTGTGTCCCTACTTCTCAAATCTGGCTGGGGTTTGTGATCACCTCAACCAGTGGAGTACAGTGGAAGCGATGCTATGTGACTTCCAAAGCTAAGTCATAGGAGGGATACAGCTTTTGCTAGCCTATGTTGAGAGGTAACCCCCGCCACATAACCAAGTGCAAAGAAACCAAGACCTTCCATCAGTAGTCACAACCAGCCTGCCAGCCATGTCAGTGAGCCACCCTGGAAGTGAATCCTCCAGCCCAGGCAAGCCACTACTCAACAATCTCATGAGGGATCTAAGCTAGAACTGCCCAGACCATTCCTGAATTTCTGACCCAGAGAAATTGTAAAAAATAATTATTTTTGTGTGAAGCCACCACATTTATGAGTAATTAGTTCTGTGACAGTATAAATATAGGTGTTGCTGGATTTTATTGGCCTTATATTTTCCTTTATTCTTGAAGTTTGTCAATATTCATTAATAATACAGTATAGATCTATAGTTTTCTGACTTTTACTGTCTCAGTGTTTTCCTGAATGTTTTACGAATTTTGATAGTTTTTCTATATGTTTGAACAATTTAATAACTCCAAGTCTGTTCCTTGAAAATTTGAATTTATGTGAGAAAACCTTTGGGTTGGTTATTTTTGAAGGTCATAGTTCTTTGATAATTTCTTTCATAAAATTGACCTGTTCAGGTTTTTTCTCTTTATGACATATTGAATGGTTTTCTAGGAAAAAATATATTTCCTATTAAGATTTATTCTTAAAGAGATGTGAAAAGTGCCCACCTAACATTCAGTTAAATTTTTATCTGTTGCCATTTCCCTAATGTCAATTCTAACTTTTTTTCTACTTATGCTCGCTCCTTTTTTCCCCTTTGGTTAGGTAGCTGGTAATTTATCTATTTATTTTTCTTCCAACAAACTGGCACTTGGATTCATTTCAGAATGGTAAATGTTTTTCAACTCCATTTTCTTTTGCTTTCTCTATAGCTTTCCCTTTAAAAAAAGTGTTTATTTGGGAGACAGCACAAGCAAGGGGAGCAGCAGGCAGAGGGAGAGGGAGAAGCAGGCTCCCCGCTGAGCAGGGAGCCTGATGTGGGGATCTACCCCAAGACCTGGGATCATGATCTGAGCTGAAGGCAGACGCTTAGCCAACTGAGCCACCCAGGTGCCCCGCACTTTAAGTGTTTAATCTATCTAGTGTCTACATTATATATGATACTAAGTTGTAATCTACTTTTATTTTTTCTTATACAGTTACTCAGTTTTCACAACACCATGTAGTAAATAATCCATTCTTTCATTTTTAATGCCATCTTTATTATTAATGTGTCATATATAAACAAACACAGTCTGAATCTTCCATGCTGTTCTACTGGTCTATTTGTCAGCTCTGATTTTACTGTTGTAGTTTGGCGGTATGTCACTATTTGGTAGGGCAAGTCTTCCTGCTTGGTTTACTTAAGACTCTATGTTATATCCTTCTTTTCCTTCCCTGTAAATTTTAGGGGAAAAAGTATATTGCATTCCTCAAGAAATCCAGTTGGAATTTGACGGGGTGGTATACTGAATTTAATTCAACCCATCCAAGAACATGGAAGTATGCCTCTCCTTTTATTTAGGTCTTCTTTCTGTTTACTCAAATTGAAATGTTACCTTCCAAGAGTTCTTTATATTCTTGGTTTAGTGTTTTTTTTGTTTTTTGTTTTGCTTTTTGTGAATGGTGTCCCCTATTTTCTAGCAGTTGATTGCTGATACAGTTATGCTTTATTGTATCTGGTAATTTTGCTGAGCTCTGTTTATTTTATGGTTTATCTATATACTCTTGGTTTTTCTAGGTAGATTGCCATAATATATGCAAATAGTTACATTTTTTGTTTTTACTTCTAATCCTTATGCCTCCTTTCATTTTTTTACAGTGTTTATCAGACCTTTGATACTATGTTGAAAGCAATGGTGATGGTAGTCACTCTTATCTTGTTTACTGTAACAAAAGAAACACATACAAAATTTTTCCGTTCAGCTTAATGTTTGATATAGGTTCCTAATATGTTACCTTTCCCACTGAGAGGGTTTTTTATTCCTACTTTGCTAAAAGTTTGTAAAGACCATATAAAGGGAGGCACCTGGGTGGCTCAGTTGGTTAAGCGACTGCCTTCGGCTCAGGTCATGATCCCGGAGTCCCGGGACCCAGTCCCGCATCGGGCTCCCAGCTCCTCGGGGAGTTTGCTTCTCCCTCTGGCCTTCTCCCCTCTCATGCTCTCTTTCTCTCTCTCTCAAATAAATAAAAATAAATAAAATCTTAAAAAAAAAGACCATATAAAGGTGTTGAACATTATGAACTTTATCACTTGATTTCTCTTCATCAGTTATAGTTTTCTTCTATAGTCTATTAATATAGTAAATTATGTTGATAATTTTCTCATATTGAACTGTCCTTCCTTCCTATAATGATACCTGACCATGATGCATATTTTAAAATACTTCTGAATTCAATTATCTAATATTTTATTTAGGATTTTTTTTTTTTTTTTGACAGAGATCACAAGTAGGCAGAGAGACAGGCAGAGAGAGAGGGGGAAGCAGGCTCCCTGCTGAGCAGAGAGCCCGATGTGGGGCTCGATCCCAGGACCCTGAGATCATGACCTGAGCCGAAGGCAGAGGCTTAACCCACTGAGCCACCCAGGCACCCCTTATTTAGGATTTTTATAGATTTATAAAATTTACAAATGGGATTATAATCTAACTTTTTTGTATTGTCTTTATCTGGTCTTGGAGTCAAGATTACACTAGCCACATAATGAGCTAGCAACTTTCACTTTCTGTTTTCTAAAACAATTTGTAATAGTAATTAAACTCTAATAGAATGTTTGCTAGAACAATAATATTTATTGCATAGTAAGTTACATTTAGCAGTTTAAAATAATACAAATTTATTATGTCACTCAATTTCTAAGGGTCAGGAAGCTGGGAGCAGTATATGGCTGTGTGGTTCTGGCTCAGGGTCTCTCATGAGGCTGCAGTCAAGCTGTCAGCAGGACTGCAGCTATTGGAAGGCTTCACTGGGGCTGGAGGATCCTCTGCTAAGATGGTTCACTCATGTGGCTGTTGGCAGGATGCCTCATTTCTCACTGAGGACAGAGGCCTCAGTTCCTTGCCACATGGTGTCTTCACAGGACTCCTAAGTGTTCTTACCACATGGAAGGCAGCTTCTTAAAATTGAGTGATCTAAGAAAATAGGCAAGGAAGAAGCTGCAGTGCCTTAAGAGCTAGTCTTGAAAGTTGCACACCATTACTTCTTCCCCTTCCGTTTTTTAATATAAAATTCATCAGAAGTGAGTCCTTAAGTCTAGCCCACGCTCGAAGGGTGGGGAACTGGCTACACCTCTTAAAGGGAAGGGAATCAAATAATTTGTGGACATATTTTAAAACCACCACAAATAAAATAGACATATATGTACTGAAATGTGAAGTTGTACATTATATATGAAAAATGCAAACCAGAATTATCATGTCTTAGTTAAGAAAAAAATGTCAGCGGGGTATGTATGTTTGTGGGTATGCATGAAAAAAAGTCAGAAAAGACAGTAAAAACTATCCTGGTTACTTCTCAAGTTATTTGGGGAGGGTAGGCTTTCAGGTTTTACTTATATTACTTCGGAATTATTTTAAAATTTTATGAATTTATTTTTAGTAAGGGCAACTAGACTCAATCTCTAATATATATTTTAAGATTTATTTATTTCAGAGAGAGAGAGAGAGAACACGCATGAGCAAGGGGAGGGGTAGAGGAAGGAAGGGAGGGAAAGAGAGAGAGAGGAAGAGAATCCTCCAGCAGGTTTCCCGCTGAGCATAGATGAAGCAGGGCTCCATCCCAGGACGCAGGGGTCATGACCTGAGCTGAAATCAAGAGTTGGCCACTTAACTGACCGAGCCACAGAGGTGTCCCTCTAGTATAGTTTTTTAAAGAAGTTCTTAAATATTTAAAAATATAACAAAACCAGTAACGACAGGCTGAGTTTTATTTTTCTATACTTTTTACATAATAAGGAACCAGTAAGTTCATTTATTTTCTGTTCTGACTCCAGTTTTCTGTCCTGTCATCTGGGATTCTAAGCATCCCGTTTTTCTTTTCTGATTTTATTTATATTTTCATTTGTATGTGTTAAAATAGACATTATATTTTGAATTTTTAACATTTATTTTATAAACATTTAAAAATAGCATTGAATTTTCTCATTCTTGAGTTGTTATTTGTGGTTAGTACTTTATTGTTTACGCATAGATTTTCATGTAGTTTATTTGGAAAGCAGTATGTGGGTGGTATATTTTGAATCCTTGAGTATTTCAGTACATCTTCCCATTGTCCTTTTGTTAACACAATAAGGACGTACATGGAAATCTTGATTTACAATTCTTTACCAAGTTGTTTTTGACTTCTCTGACTTCAACTTAGTAGGTAGGCCACTATTTTGTAACTGCATGACCTTGTCCAAGTTACTTAATCTTGCTAAATGTTGGGTTTCCTTATTCCTTTAGTGTTGATAATTATACTTTAGAGGATTGTTGTGATAATGAGATAACAGCCCCTTTTCACATAACTTCTTGATAATATTTAACTGCTATGATTATGATTTGATAGTCAAGATATTCTAGTTTTCCTCCATGAAAAGTATCAATTTCCTTTATTCCTAGTATTTACTAAACATTTTTAATTGATCTTTAGAATTGAGAATGTTATCAAAAAAAATGAAATAACAGTTTGTCAGATAACCAATTTATGAGCTGTTGTCTCCACTAAAAGAAGAATTTGGGGGCAGTTTGAATACATATATTTATCTCTTCTTTCTAAAACTTCATGATGATAATAAGAAACTAAAAACAGTCTGAACTGTCAATGATGAAGTAAGGAGCCATCAGCAAATGAGGAATTTCAGCAAAAACTTGGAAGAGGTGCCTGGGTGCCTCAGTCAGTTGGGCATCTGGCTCTTGATTTCAGCTCAGGTCATGATCTCGAAGTGGTGGGATCTAGCCTTGCCTCAGGCTCTACCTTAGCCTGGACTCTTGGGATTTTCTCTCCCTCTTCCTCTGCAACCCCACCAATCCCCGCGTGTACACTCACTCAATCAATCAATCAATAACATCCTAAAACACACACACACACACACACACAAATTTGAAAGCAACAGGTAGAACAGTGGTAAGAGCCTCACAGGGCTAAAGACATTACATCCTGGAATGCTCCACAGGGGAATAGGCACAGGAAGGATAAACCCTGTGAACTTCAGGGAAGCTGAGGATGCATCCATATCATTGGAGGCAGAGGGCCAGTCAAAAGGAACCCTAAAATATTTCCAGAGAGCAAAGAAAAAGTTGCTTGCAAAGGAATTAGAATTAAAAAAAAAAAAAAAAGGTCTTAGAAACAACAATGAAGGCATAGCAACAGTGAAGCAATTTTGAGAAAAATTATTTTCACTCTAGAATTTGATACCCAGCCACTTGTGAGTGATGATAAGGACTCCCAAGCAAGCCTGGAGATTCTCCTTTAAACCAAATGTATGTCCTGAAGAAAACCTTGCTTGCTTCTCACCTTTGCTTTTTTTTCAGTGGCGATGGGATTAACATTCATAAGCTTGACTGAACTCATTTGGGCATATACCTCCCAATTAATGGAGTAAATCACAAAAGGGAAAGAAGTATATGATCTTGAAAATGGAGCACTAAAGAATAGCCAGACTAGGGGCGCCTGGGTGGCTCAGATGGTTAAGCATCTGCCTTTGGCTCAGGTCGTGATCCTGGGGTCCTGGGATTGAGTCCCGCATCGGGATCCCTGCTCCTCGGGGAGCCTGTTTCTGCCTCTCCCTCTCTCTCTCTCTCTCTCCATCTCTCATCAATAAATAAATAAAATCTTTAAAAAAAAAAAAAAAAAAGAATAGCCAGCCTAGATTGGAGCAGGAAGATGAAAAATTCCAGAATAAAAAGGGTTGGGGGATCAATTGACTTAATCTTTTTCAACTATTACTTACTAACTTTTAAAAATTGGGATAATAATATTATCTATAAGAGAGCGTTGCTGTGACGACTACTTGAAATATATATGAAGTCCTTAGCCCAATGGTTAGCAAACAGATGCTATTAAATGTTTCTTATGACTGTGATGGGCTTCAGTGACTAGATACATTATTTAGCCATCCCTATTATTAAGTCTCCTCTTACCTTTCTTGTTTTTCTTCATTACTGAACTTCTTTCTTTTTTGATTTCATTTGTCATTTATGTTACCTGCTGAATGGCTGTTTGTCCATCTTCTCCCTTAGGTCTCTTCTTCCTGGAAAACCTGATTTTTGACCAGATGGCAGTGACATTTGAAGATGTGACCGTTATTTTTACTTGGGAGGAGTGGAAATTCCTGGATTCTTCTCAAAAAAAGCTCTATAGAGAGGTCATGTGGGAGAACTACACAAATGTCATGTCAGTAGGTAAAGTTATCCCAGCTCTTAGGTAACAGAATTAGTTTCTTCTGGAACCAGTTTTGTTGAGTATTTTGGTTCTTTATCTAGGTATTGTATTGAGATAGAAGGAATATGACCCTCAGAAATGGGTCATAAATCAGATGACAGAAGATAGAACAAGACATCTCCCAAGACACCTAGGCTATATAATTAATAGGTATTTGTGATTTTTATTCTTATTCATTTTCTGGATTACACTTAAAATACAGACCTCTACACATGAGTTTTGTGTGGTCCTAAATTTGTTCTCTTTTCATACTATTTATACATATTAGCTTTTGCTATATAACGAACTACCCCAAACTTAGTGACTCAAATATATTTTTCACAATTCTAATTGGTTAGATGGATCTTCTATCACAGAGTGATCTGAGGCTGGATGGTCTAAGATGAAGCTGGACAGTCTGACTTATATGTCTGGCTGTTGGTTGGTATCAGTGGGGATAATGGGAATGTGTTGACCATATGTCCCTCTTCAAGCAGGCTAGCCCAGGCTTGTTTACATGGTGGTGGTCATAGGATTTTCAAAACTAGCAAGAGAGAGGGCAGGCCCCAGTACACAAGCACTTTCAAGTCTCTGCTTGTATCAATTATGCTACTGTCCCATTAAACAAAGCAAATTGTATAGCCAAGCTAAAGTCAGCGTGGAAGGGGAACACCCAGAGGTACAGAGTTAATGCAGCCATTTTTTCACACAACCGGTCACTCTGCTAGAACAGAAAAATAGAAACAATATTTTATTTCTTAAAATAATGCCCCAAAGTAACCTAATTAAATCTGTTTTTAAGATGATTTCCATGAAATAGTCAGCCTTACTTGTTTATTTCTAATAGTACCTGGTAAGTAGTAGATGCTCAAGAGTGTATCTACAGCATGACTGAATAAGTGAATGAATGAATATATATATGAATGAACAAACACATGAATTTCAGACTAAACATGGAGCAGCCTGAGTCATAATCCCTTCCCACTCCACCCACACATTTATTCCTATAATTCTGGAAGTCAATGCTTGAGGTACTTGGGAATTTTTTAAAACCACCTTTATCTCACCAATGGGTTATCTGCTTATTCTTCTAGGAAACTGGAAAGAGAGCTACAGACCCCAAGAAGAAAGATTCAGATATTTAGAACATGAAAATCTTCCCTGCTGGCAAGGCTGGAGAAATGCCAGTGCTCAGATATATGAGAATAGAAACTATGTGGAAACTGTCCAAGGAATAGATTCCAAAGACCTAAAGCAACAAGATCTTTCCCACCATCAAGAATGGTTAATACTCTCTACCCAAATACCATGGTATGGGAACTATGAACTAACTTTTGAAGGCAAAAGTCCCAGGAACTTAAAATATACAAAGTTTATACCTTGGCAGTCCTTAGAAACAAAACATACCCCTGAAGACTATGCTAGAGAAATCTATGTGAATGATTCACATAGTTTTCAAGGAAGCAGATGCCATCTTGGCATATCTAGGAAAAATCTCTCTGTGGAAAAAGAACAGAAGCTCGTAGTTCAGCATTCTTATATCCCAACAATAGAAGCCCTTCCGGAGTACACTGGGGAGCTATGTCAACATGACCTACTGAAAAATGCTATGGAAGAGGAATACTGTGGATGTAATAAATGTAAGGAAATTTATTATTGGAACCCACAGTTTGTTCTCCACAAGAGAAATCAACGTGGAGAAAAGTTCTTTCAGTGGTCTGTCAGCACAGCATGCTTCTCTCAGAGATCAGACCTGTACAGACATCCAAGAATTCACATACGTAAGAAGCTGTATGGATGTGATGAAGTTGATGGTAACTTCAGGCAAAGCTTAGGTGTTCACTTTCATCAGAGAGTCTACACAGGGGAGGTTTCTTATATATGCCACGTGTGTGGTAAGAGCTTCAGTCAGATCTCTAGTCTTCACAATCATCAAAGAGTCCATACAGAAGAGAAACTCTATAAATTTGAGTGTAATAAGGACCTCAGTAGAAATTCATTACTTCACATTCACCAGAGACTTCACATAGGAGAGAAGCCTTTTAAGTGCGATCAGTGTGGTAAGAGTTTTAGTCGGAGTTCAGTACTTCATGTTCATCAGAGAGTCCACACAGGAGAGAAACCATATAAGTGTGATGAGTGTGGCAAGGGCTTCAGTCAGAGCTCAAATCTTCGGATTCATCAGTTAGTCCACACAGGAGAGAAGTCCTATAAATGTGATAACTGTGGTAAGGGCTTTACCCAGCGTTCAAATCTCCAAATTCATCAGAGAGTACATACAGGAGAGAAGCCTTATAAATGTGACGACTGTGGCAAGGACTTTAGTCATAGCTCTGATCTTCGTATTCATCAGAGGGTCCATACTGGGGAGAAACCCTATACTTGTCATGAATGTGGGAAGGGCTTCAGCAAGAGCTCGAAGCTTCATACTCATCAAAGAGTACATACTGGAGAGAAACCCTATAAATGTGAACAGTGTGGTAAGGGATTCAGTCAGCGTTCACATCTTCTCATTCATCAGAGAGTCCACACAGGAGAAAAACCCTATAAATGTGATGATTGTGGAAAGGGCTTTAGTCACAGCTCTAATCTTCACATTCATCAGAGGGTCCACACAGGAGAGAAGCCTTATCGATGCACTAAGTGTGGCAAGGGTTTCAGTCATAGCTCAGCTCTTCGAATTCATCAAAGAGTCCACACAGGAGAGAAACCCCATAGATGCCATGAGTATTATAAGGGATTTGATCAGAATTCACATCTTCACAATAATCACACACGAGAAACCTTATAATTATGTTTACTTAGTTAACCACTTTAATCAAAGCTTAACATTAACCCCAATAAATTCTGCTGGGAAGAAAATTCTATAAATAATCCAAATAATCCCAAGCAACATTTCTAGTTTCCCCCAACTCCCACTAAGAATCATTTGCTTCAAGAAGAAATCCTTAGGAGGATGCCTATATATTTAAAATGAAAGTGTATTTACTTTTTCTATTCTATCATACATATCCATTATAAAATACATGAAAGATTCAAGGAGAAAACTCTTCATCCTGTTTTGTTCTAGCCTTTTTTTGGTGCATTTTCATGTGAATGAAATCCTACTGAATATTCAACTCTGTCTTTTCACTGACTTCAAAACATTTATTTACCTTTTGTTTTGAATGGAAATTGGCTAACTATCTATGAAACAGCATCCTGACTCCTCTGTAAAGTCCCTAGGAAGCCACAGGAAAAACACACACAAAACTTCAAACTCAAACTGGTAGATAACCTATTGCTTAAATGTGGAAGAATTAAATTATAAGGCAGGACAATTTGATTGCTTATGACATAAGACAGGAAAGTACTGCATGACCCTTTACCTGAGATAGGATGTCTTAGAGATGTTATCTCTGTCAACCAGAGAAGTCAGGAACCATCTTTTGCAGAGGTGCTGTACTTTGAGGTTACCACGGTGCACTCACATCCCCCTTCCAGGATTCCACATTGATTCATAGCTTCAGACACCACATAACAAGAAGTACAATATTTAATATCTCTAAATAGGGTGTGAAAGATGTCAGCAAAAGCTAATAGAAGTGAATCTTTAGGAAACTGAAGATACTCCATCTGTTCATAATTAAAGATTTAAGCAGTAGACTGATTTATTCTCAGAAGAGAGAGGTAAAAATAGAGAAATAGCTGCTGGAAGCAGAACTAAATTCAAGCAAAGTGCAAAACTGAACTAATAACCTAATTATGGAAGAAGAGAGAATTTGGCCATTGTAAAATGGAGTAGAGTCAGCAGGAATACACAAGCCCTAACTATTGATAATATAAGTATGTTTAGACATTGCTGCCCAAGAGAAACTAAATTAAGTGGACTTGTTTAGGGAAATAACAGGGAATTGCAGTACCAAAGAACACTACTATGAAGAGTTAAAACCTGATAGCCCTGAAAATTAGCTATTTCAGTCTCCTGAAGAAATTTTTAAAGAACTGGTGTCTTGAGTAGCATTACAGAAAACCTGAAATCAGTAAAACTAGAGCAGAAATCGGTAAGTAGAGAAGAGCCTCTAAAACAAAAAGAAAAACAATGAAGAAGGACTACAGGGAAATTTAAAATGGATCAAAGTAAAAGGCAATAGAAGCAGAATTGGCACTGCAGAATATCAAATACTGTAATGAATGAAGTTGAGAAGATCTTCAATGTATACAAAAAGGATAGTGAGATGGAAGCAATGAGAAAAGACAGGAAATACAAAGAATGGAGATCTAATGTAGGATTTAAAGGTGTTTCTAAGAAAAATAAAAGGATGTGGAATACAATCAATGATCAAAGAAATTAAGATATTTTACCTGAGGTAAACGTATATATGCTCACTAGATTTTAGAAACAAACAATATAAAAACCGTCTTAGAAACAGCTTAGGGAAAAGAACAATTGAAAGCATGCAGAAAGAAAAATTCTGGTTAATCTACAAAGCCAGTGAAAAGAGAATGGATAAAGAATTCCAAAAGTAAATGTCAAAGGAGAGTGGAACGACACCTTCAGAATTGTGAGATTAAAAAACCTGTTATCACCTATGGTATTATTTTTAATCAACTAAATTGTCATTATTGTCTAAATTATGCAAGTAACAGGTTAGATAAGAAAACAGGAAACATCATACATGTTCTTTTTTTTTTCTTATGTTCATTTAGCCACTATATGGTACATCAGTAGTTTTTGATGTAGAGTTCAATGATTCACTAGTTGTGTATAATGCTCAGTGCTCATCACATGTTCCTTTCTTAAAGAGAGCTCAAGAATGTGGAAATTATGGCCTAAAACTGGTAATGAGAACTAACATCAGTTAAAGTGTCCAAAATAAATAGCTGTGCAAAAAAATATTTAATATACAAATGCTGAGTATAAAAGCAGATTATATACAAATGCCTGAGAGGGAGACTATGGCTGTCAGATAAAATACACCAGTTCAGATTTCAGATTTACAATGAATAATTTTTTAGTGTAAGTATATCCCAAATATTCATGGGACTTACACTAAGAAATTATTTGCTTATATGAAATTCAAATTTAATTAGGCATCCTGTGTTTTATTTGGAAATCCAGCAATCCCATGGGGTAAGAACAGCAAAAGAAAATGTGCTACATTTCTGATCTCAAATAGCAGGGACTCTACATCTTCTTTAACAATTGAAGAAATAAAGGTGTAAAAGATATATATATATTTTTATAAAGTTAGAAATTGCAACTTATAGAACTAAAGCACATATACCTTTCAAAACAGGAGAAAATAAAAACAAAAACTATTTAGTCCCTACTAGCAAAAGAAAAAAAAAGCAAAATGATATTGATCAGTAACTATCCATTATTAATTGATCGATTGCTCAATATTAATTTACTGATTAATTTTATTGATATAAAAGAACAGGCAAAGGTTTATTAGGCAAACATGAGGGAGTGCCTACAATATGTTTTTAAAAGTTAATAAAAATGAACTAATTAAACCCATATGGTGAGTAAAAATACAAAAACCAGTAGTGCTATAATCAGAAAATATGGGTAGAAAAAAGTAGGGTTCATAATAACACTTAAATTTCTTTTCTAAAAAAGAACAAGTAAAAATGTAGAATGAAAATAATGAAAAAAATCTGAGGAAAATAAAAGACTTGCATAGAGAAGTCTTATAATTTTTTTCAGAGGAAATGTTCCTAAGTTAATCTATAGATTTATTTCAAATTTCACCAAACCCCAGTGAGATTTGAAATTTAAAAAAAATCTAAAGTCTTTTAAGAAAGACACTGGAGAAAAGCAAAGATAATTTATAAGATCAATGAGATTGCCCTAAAATAAAAAGTAAATGATATCTTGAAATTAATGGAGAACTTGATTGTACATTTGAAAAAAATGTTCAGAATGCTCAGTCAGTAAATCGCTTAGAAACAGACCAGTATATGGATAACATGTGTAATATAACATATTTAGTATATATGCATATATACTTTATATATTAAAAATACCTATGAATAGGAAAATGATTATTCAGTAAATGGTGCTAAGAAAATGATTTAACTCTCTGGTGAAAAACAAAATTGGGCTTTCATGACATACATCGTATATATATTGTTCTAATATGTAGCACAAGTTTTCAGGCTGACTTCTGTGAACCTCCATGTGGTTTCACGAAGGATGGTGCATCAGAAATGAACCACAAATTTAACCCCATTTTTTATCTAATTCATATTCAAGATTAGCATAAGATTTCTTTCTAAAAAAGTCTAAAAAGGGTTGTGCTGCTTTAACGTAAATGTTTGAAATCACTGAAGTGGGTTTTTATATAGATGAGAACACACATATGCATTTTTTTGAGAATCAGATAAAAAGGAAGAACTCAGAAAAAATACCTAGGAATTTGGCCACATAAAATTTTCTAAACTGTAGGTGAAAAACATGGAAATCAGATAACAGGAAAAATATTTGTCATGATTATGACAGTTAAGAATTAACTTCTATAAATTAATAAGGAAGATCGACATCTACTAAATATTGGCAAAGGACATCAGCAGATTAAAGCAATAAAATACCATTTCTATTAACAATTCTAATAGCTATTTTCAGTGAGAGTACAGAGTGATTGATACTTATACATTATTTACAATGAGGGTAAATTGATAGATTCTGGGAAGCTATTTGGCTAATCATAAGCCTTAAAATTATTGATATTCTTTCCGACAGTGATTTCATTTCTAGGCATTTATCTTTTGGAAATAGATTACACATTATTAGAGTGATTCTATTTCCAAGGAACACAGACCCCACTTAAGTTATCTAATTCAAAAATAGAGCTATATAACATTCATGTTTTAAAATCTCACAGAAAAAATCCAAGGACAAAAACTTTCATACAGGAACTTGTCTAGAAAGCCATTACACAAAGCCACTCTCTCAAAAACTTGTTTCTCTTTCGTTAGCCTCTCCTCTCTACACGTTGACCTCCTGTTTCCTTATTCTGCAGGTCTAGAATTGCCACCACATCCATGAATATAGGTTTTTAAATTCTATTGCCTACCGCTAACTTGTAACTTCTGTTTGGATCTCTATTCAGATTTGAGTGGGGGAAGACAACTGGCTTAATTTTCATTACTACCTCTACACAAGCCTTTGAGGCGAGGCTACACCTAGGCTACTGGGAAGCCTTTGGATTGGCTAGCTTTATATCAGATGTTCACATTTGTCCCTTCAGACATGCCCAGGGATGGGATAATAAGGCATATAACATGGCCCTTAAAGGCTCATGTTCCAAAAGATTTCCCCAGAAAGTGGCAGATTTAAGCATTCTGAACTACATTAGAACACACAAAGATAAATAAATGTTCAAGTTATTTATTGCAGTATTTTTTATGCTGCACTCCCCCCACCCAAATAGGAGAAAGGTCCTGTATGTGTAATGTTATGCAGTCATTAAAACTTGTATTTTTTTTTTAAAGATTTTATTTATTTACCTGACACAGAGAGAGAGATCACAAGTAGGCAGAGAGAGAGGGGGAAGCAGGCTCCCCGCTGAGCAGAGAGCCCTATGCGGAGCTCGATCCCAGGACCCTGAGATCATGACCCTATCTGAAGGCAGAGGCTTAAATTAACCCACTGAGCCAACCAGGTGCCCCAAAACTTGTATTTTCCAAGAGTACTGTAATGATAATATACTTAATGGTGTTAAGTGAAAAGCATAAGATATAGAACTGTATATGGGTAAAAAATATATATATATATATATATATACAGATATTCCCATGGGGAAAAGTTGGCTATATATATATACACATATATACACTCACACACACATTCACACACAAAAAATGTTATTGGTGGATCTATTTGATAGGATGGATTGTGGCTATCTTTATGTTCTTCATACTTTTCTGTATTTTTTATATTTTTATTGGTGTTTTATTTTCATAAAAAATAAAATCACATTTTTATATACAACTTACTTAAAATGTTAATGGCTACATGATATTCTACTGTGTTACTATACTACAATGCTTAATTATCTCTATATTATTAGGGATTCAGACTTTTCATTTTTATATCATGAATTTAACTGCCATAAATGTCATCATGTATGAAGTTTCCTATTACTTTTGTCAACTTTTATAATTTTCTAATTTTCTGTATTCAGTTACTGGTTTGGAATATAGGTTGCAGAAGTGTAATTTGTGCAAAGAAATGAAATCATGAAAACAGATGATGTAGACGGCTGGCTACAAGTAGCCTGACACTGATGGCATAGAAAGTGTGAAATTAGAAGGAGAGGTTAGAGGATGGCCAGATCATGAAGGACTTTCTGTGTCAAGCTAAAAAATTTCTGTTAGTCATGAAGAAACATTAAAGAATCTTAAAGGAGGGTGCAATACTATCGTTTTGGAAAGATGACTTTAACAACAGTGTGGAGGCTGGATATGTTAGAGTGAGGGGAAGAGAATGAGCAAGAATGGAGACCAAAAGACCATTTAGTACACCATTAGGTGGTGTCAGTGAGTTTTTACAGTAGTAGACCGTTTCCTTTTTTAATTGTTCATTTTATTTTTCCCTTGTGTGCTCACCAGTGTAAATTTGGAAAACATACTCACTAAAAAAATAAGGTTAAATGAACTCTACCTCTGAAACTAATAATACACTATATGTTAACTGAATTTAAATTAAAAAAAGGTTAAAGATAGCATGAAAAACCATTGAAAGGTTTTAGGGAACATGATTTAACTTTAAATTTTAACAGGTCACTGTAAGGCTGTGAAGAATTTACCAAAGGTAGGGGCTAGCGGCAAAGCAAGGATTCCACTTAGGAGGTATTGCAGTAATGCCTACAAGAAATAAGGTGTTAACCTAGTATTAACAGGGGAGGTGAGAGAAATAATCAAATTTTGGATAGATTTCGAGTAAGATTTATATATCAGAAGGTAGTTTTAAAATTGGGCTTTGGATAGCATTTTAATATGTAAAAAGAAGACCAAAATAGTTTACAGACAGGAGGAACTGCTTGCAAAAACTTGTAGTTGAGCACATGGTTTTAGGAAGAGTGAAATTGTTCTGCCTAGATTAATGATTTTATTTTGGAGTTTGAGCTACAGATGTAGGATTTTTTCATCTGGATAATATGGAAGTTCAAATTGTGCCATAGGACTAGTCCAGCCCAACTTTGGGTAGGAGTTAGGGTGTGATTCCAATCTTAATCCGAATAAATTGAAATAACCTGAGGGGAAGGCAGGGGAAGGGAGTTGGTTATTTCAAGGAGACTGAGCAAAATATGTAGTCTTAGGAATAAGTATAACCTGGTGGTTAAGAGCTAGGTTGCGTGAGCGCACATCACTTACTATGAAAAAAGGTATACTTCCACCTATGTCAAATTTATAATCATTGGGTCAGTGTGAACTAGGAGTAATGCAGAATGTCATCAGGACAACTATCAGAGTCAGGCAGATCTGCCAGAAATGCCTACCAAATTAATTAAATCTTAATACCTACTTAATACCTGAGTATGAGGTATCGCCTCAGGCTTAGGCGATCCACTCCAAAACGTAAAGTAACACTAGCGTGTGCTTTTCTTCATCCTCCCATGTTCATGTCCTAGAACTTAAAATACAGACCACTGTGAGTCATGTGTACAGGTGTCTTCCACTAAACATTAACGCTAATTGTCAAATGAATTCGAACTTTAACATTTTTTTGAAAAAGTTTCCTGGTGAACAGTGAAAAAAGCACAATGGCTGAAAGATGTAAAGGACTCTCTTAAGTTTAACCTAGGGTCTTTTATCAGTGGCATGGTATTGGGACAATCATTTGACTTCTCCGAGTTTAAATACCCTTAGTTGTAAATTATAGAGGTTGAATTAACGAGTCTTTAAAAAGTCCCCTAATGAACTCTACAATAGTGCGTACCATATATTAATTTTTACAGCACACTCATTCTGCGAAATCTTAACAGTTTACTCTCATTTTAATTTCACCATCACTTCAAGAAAGGTCCTAATAAGCGCACGCTATACTCAAGAGAAATCGTGGCTCGAAAAGATTCGCGATTAGCCCAGCCCAGCCGGCCGGAAACCTCTAAGTCTGCAAACACCAAATGGCAACGGCTTTTATGGCACTAGAGGTCACGGTACACTTCCAATGACAAGTGCAAGTGACGAGAAGCCCAAAAGTCAGAACTGTTACCCGGTTTTCCTGGGAAAGCTTGTCAACTTCAGGACCCCAGAGCAGACACCAAGGTAGGAGTGGAAAACCGACCCAGCCAGCTGAACCCCATCGCGCTGGCGCAGGAGGACGGACGCAGCCGCAGAACACCACTCAGGCTCCGAGTCGTTCCACTTCCGGTTTCCCTACCCCGCCCAGGCCTCACAGGGCAGTGCCTTCCAGCCGGGATAAATCCTTAGGGCTACTTTGGCTTGAGAATCCTTAGGGATGGAGTTTGGTACTATTGCTGTGGTGGGTTGAGCATTCAAACCTTCGAGCCTGCCCTGCTCTCATACGAGAGGCGCTTAGAGGGCAAGCAAAGGCTTAGGCTTGATTTCTTGTTGATAGAGTGAAGCTACGAATTGTAGATGCATTTACTGGATATCTCACAGGTCTCAATCGGAACCTCCTGCAGCTCTTGGGACCGCCTACAGTGAGCTCACAAAACTAGGGGCTGAACCAGGCGGATTTTATTCTGGAAATGACGGGAGGGGTTTGGAATCCATCTAATTCCTTAAGGATGTGGGAGTTCGAATCACTTTATAGTGTCTCTCCTAGAGAAGTGATCTCATAAGACTGCAAAAGGGACTGTCCTTATATTATCCCGGCCCTCGCCCTCCTACACATTTTCATTCAGAAGTCAAACCCACTGAGATGCTACCATTTTGCCTCAATGAAGATGTAAAGGAAAGTTCTGTAACAAATACGATTTTCCTCACTTGCTGGACTGGTACATAATGTCTATGACAACTGTGGATCTTTTTAAAAAAATAACCTATTTCAGCCGTTACAGCATCAAAATGAAGTAATGGGGGCAAGAATAAACAACTTGGATATCAAGGAGTACTTGGAGAAGATTGATAGAGTAGAACTGGTATTGGTAAATTACTAAGATGATAGCAAACAGAGCCCAGTCAGGGCCATTAATCATAATTCAATCCTAATTCAGTGTGAACGGAAGTTTTTTTTTTATTCAAAAGAATACACAAATTTGAAAAAAGTACTGATGTTATAGTAGTGGGATCATTAGTATTCATTTAAAAATGTCTTTGGAGAGGTCCACCTGGGTGGCTCAGTCTGTTAAGCATGAGATTCTTGATTTTGGCTCAGGTCATGATCTCGGCGTCGTGAGATCGAGTCCCTCCTAGGTTTCCACACTCTTTGTGCAATAGGCTTGGGATTCTCTCTCTCCCTCTGCCTCTGTGCCTCACCCCTGCTCACACACACTCTCAAAATAATATTTTTAAAATGTCTTTGGTTACATCGTTTTACAATGAGGTGTAAAAAGTAAGTGGTCAGGTCTATTTCCTACTCACATTCAATATTATTTGTTGCCAGCTAGTATACTGCTTTTCACAGACTACTTGTCCCCCCAAGCCATACTAAGTAGTTACGGGATATGGTCCAATAAATAATTGTAACAGAATTCCTAAAAGTGCTGTAAACGTCTAAGTATGTGGAACTTAGTACATAGATTTTCTCAGTCTTCGGTTGTCAGAGGTGGCTTTCTAGAGAAGGAAATCTCTTTAGTTGAACTTGAGTGAAAATTACCTAGATGAAGAGAAGGAGGTCTCCATGAATAGGAAATAGCATATGGAAAACCCTAGAGCTAAGCATACACAGTGGATGGGAAGCTGGAAGCTGCTGCATGGCTGACACGTGGAATACAAAGGGTGCGGCGCAAGAGAACATTAGAACATGAAAGGCAAGACAAGTCAAACAAACGTTTCAGAGTTTAGATTTCACCTAAAAGTTCACGGGGAGTCTTTAGAAGTTTTAAGCATTTGTGTGCAATAATAAAAATTTGTATTTCAAAAAAGATCCTCTGCCTGCATTTTATAGAATTTCAAGGCAGAGAGACTAGTTGAAGTAAGAGAGGACAGTAACGAGAAATATAAATATAGTACCAGTAGGGATATATGCAGATAGATACAAGGAAGTGTCTAAAAGATTTGGTGAGCACTTGAACTAAGGTACAGGGCAACCTGTGGCACAAAAGAAACAAAACAACAAAACCAGGAGCTTCTACACGACTTACGTTTATTTCTCTCTGTCTGGAGGTAGATGGGTGGCCCAGGATTCCATTCCTAATAGTGGCTTCCACTTGTAATCTACTGCAGTTACTACAGTTTTCAGGGTTCTCCAGCCAGCAAGGAGAGGGAAACACGTCAGGAGAATAGAATGATGCCTAGCTGCTTGTAGGGCAAGACCTGGAAGTAACACACATCATTTCTGTTCACATTCCATTGACCAGTATTTATTAACAGAGAGAAATTTAAAGTTGGGTGGCTATGTGCCCAGCTAAACATCTATAACCATGAGAATGAATAAATATAATGGATAACAACCAGGAGAATGCCTTAGTAATTCATGGGATATGGCATATGGGCACAGAGAGAGGGCAGGTTTTTGAGATTAGACAAGTGGGCCATTTGAGGCTGCAATGTGGCTGAATGGCAAAGATCTTCCTATTTATTTGTGCCTTCTTCAATTTCTTTCATCAATGTCTGATAGTTTTCAATATACAGATCTTTCATCTCCTTGGTTAAATTTATCCATAGATATTTTATTCTTTTTATGCAGTTGTAATGGGATCCCATTTACAACTGCATAAAAAGAATAAAATATCTATGGGCAAATTTAAGAAGGCGGCACAAATAAGTGGGAAGATCTTCCATGCTCATGGCTTAGAAGAATTAATACCGCTAAAATGTCCATAATACTCAAAGAATCTACAGATTCAATGCAATCCCTATCAAAATCCCAATGGCATTTTTCACAGAAACAGAAAAAAAATCCTAAGATTTGTATGGAACCACAAAAGACTCTGAACAGTCAAAGCAATCTTGAGAAAGAAGAACAAAGCTGGAGGTATCACATTTCCTGACTTCAAACAATATTACAAAGCTATAGTAACCAAAACAGTATGGTACTAGCATGAACACAGACGTAAATATCAATGGAAGAAAACGAGTGCCCAGAAATAAACTCTCAGGTGGTCAGTTAATTTCCTACAAAGGAGCCAAGAATATACAATGGGGAAAGGATAGTCTCTTCAATAAACAGTGCTAGGAAAACTGGACAGTCATATGGAAAAAAGGATGAAAATAGGCCACTCTTATGCCATACACGACAATTAAATAAAAAATAAAGACCTGAAACCATAGAACAAATGAACATATAATAATTTTGTAATTAACTCATAAGTGTTCACACTCCAGTATACCTTTACTGTTTTTGAATAAGATATGAACTTTAACAAAAAGCCACCATCATCATTCATTGGTAATCTCTCCAATATGAATATTTTGGGGCATATTAAAGATAAGTTTCTTGGCTCAAGATCCCAAAGGTAACTTACAGAAATAACAGCAGAATGAGGAAACTAGTGCACAGAGTACTAAGACACTTTATTGACCTCTTAATGTTTGGAATAAATGACAGACCCAAGACTATGGATTTCCCTCCAGCCTACATTCCAAGGAGTACTTTTAAAAATGAGGATTCGACGACTATATATAGAATCCGCTTCCCACTGCAGATGATAATCCTCCTCCAATTCTAGTCCCCACTCAGCACCAAGACAGCCAAGGATATTATCATGGAGTAATTTGTCATTCCTGTGGTCTCTGCCATTAATTCAGAGAGTTCAGTCCTTAGAACTATAGTCTCGTGAGCTCCTGGTTTCTTATGACCTTCCCATAAGGACTGAAAGTTTGAGTTTTATTAAATATCAACTCCAAGGGTATTGCTTGGTTCCCTCCTAATATCTACTTCAATAAATCATGTGAATATAAGGATGCCATAGGTCCCATTTATGAACTAGGAATGATGATGGCAAATGGATTATCAGAATAATGACAGGCGAAGACTTGTATGGTGATACATTTTACTCTAAACCCTTGTGGCTTCATTTGGGAATAGATTCCTACACAATAACAGATTTCTCTCAGATACTAATTCTGTCATATCAATTAAAGAAGAATCCCTGACAAAAGTTTTCTTGCATTTACTCTATTCACAGGATTCCATCTAGTATAAATTCACTGATGTAGGTAATACTGCGTTTCTTTCTTTAACAGGACTTCTCTTGAGTATGTACTTTTTGGTGTTTTTTAAGGTTTGAACTCCTGTTGAAGGTTTTCTCACATTCCTTACATTTGAATGGTTTCTCTCCTGTATGAATCATTTGATGTCGAATAAGGGAGGAGCTCCGGCTGAAGGATTTTCCACAGTTAACACATTCATAGGGATTATCTCCAGAATGAGGTCTTGAATTTTTATTACTATCTTCACTCTCACTGAAAGCTGTTCTACATTTACTGCCTTCACAGATCTTTGCTTCAGTATGAATTTTTTGATGCTTATTAAGGTTTGTACGTCTGTTGAAGAATCTCCCACATTCACTACATTTATATGGTTTCTCTCCTGTGTGAATGATCTGATGTCGAATGAGGGATGAACTCCGGCTGAAGGCTCTCCCACATTGATAGCATTCATAGGAATTCACTAAGGTCTGACTTTCTGGGTGTTGAATATCTATACTCAGGCTCAAGGCAGTCCCACATTCATTATATTCTGAATATTGCTTACCTGAGTCTAAATTAAATTTGAAGTTAGTTTTAAACTTACCACATTTTGAGGACCCCTTTCTCATAGGAATTCCTTGTTGCATACCCAAAATTGAATTAACTGACTTAACATCTAAGCTTTTTTTATTCTCACTACCTTCAAAGTTTCCCACCTCAGTGTAGACTATCTTATGAACAAAAGCTTCTTCTGGCAAATTTATGTCCCAGTGTTCCTGGTTCCTATATAACCAATCATCATTCATCCAAGCATCTAAAGAAGGGGATCCACTTTTGGTCAGTCTTGTCATAATCACTCCAGGAGACGATTCTTTTCCAGAAATTCTCTGCTTTGGAATTGAATCTTGGTTTTCTGAAATTATCTCTCTGTCTAAAAAGAAATTAAAAATTCCATGAACTAGAAGAAGGGAAATTGTTTAATTGGGAAAGGGATGCTAAACCACATAAGGGAATATGCATATTATATAGGCCTTAAATACAGAATGGAAATGTAAGGTGAGATTAGAAAAAGAAGAATTATAGAAGAAATAAAAGAGATAAAAGTATTAAAAGGGAGGTTAGGAGATAATAAAATATGAGAAGAGCTATTCAGGAATATTAGAGAGAATACATAGGGCTTGAGAAAATATCCAGCATATGAACTGAGATAGGGTAGCATATCGTAGTTCAAATTATTACTGGTTCATAACTAGTCTATGTGGGTTATACCTAACCTTCCTTTCTTTAGCATCTTGTCTTTGTCTCTCTTAACGTACGCTGTTCATCAACAATAAATATATCCATCTAAAATATCAATTTAATTATTTCTTTAAAAACATGTCTACATTTACAGGCACCACATCTTAACCAGCTACAAAAAACCTGTAATCAGTGCTTCTATTTTCCATACAAGCTGCAATTATCCCCATATTTAACAAAGGCAGGAAAAAAAAAAAACTATAATCAAAAGTAACAGAGAAACCACCCTTTTTCCTGGGCCAAGCCAATCTTGAAAAAGAAAAACAAAACTGGTGGTATCAAGATATACTATGCAAAGCTGTAGTAATTAAAACAGAATGGTACTCAATGAAACAAAATAGCCAGAAATAAACCCACAGCTTTATGATCATTTGATCTATGATAAAGGAGGTAAGAATATAAAATGGGAAAAAGTCAGTCTCTTCAACAAATGGTGTTGGGAAAACTAGACAGCTACATGCAAAAGAATGACACCGGACCCTTTTCTTACACTATATAAAAAATAAACCCAAAATGGATTAAAGACCTAAAGGTGATACCTGAAACCATAAAACTCCTAACAGAAAACATAGGCAGTAATTTCTCTGACATCGGCCATAACAATATTTTTCTCAATATGTCTCCTTTGGCAAGGAAAATAAAAGCAAAAGTAAACAATTGAGACTACAGCAAGGTAAAAATCCTTTGCACAGTGAAGGAAGCCATCAACAAAATTAAGAGCAACCTACTGAATGGGAAAGATATTTTCAAATGACATATTCAATAAAGGGTTAGAATCCAAAATATATAAAGAACGTATACAGGGGCGCCTGGGTGGCTCAGTGGGTTAGGCCTCTGCCTTCAGCTCAGGTCATGATCTCAGGGTCCTGGGATCGAGCCCCGCATCGGGCTCTCTGCTCGGCGGGGAGCCTGCTTCCCCCTCTTTCTCTGCCTACTTGTGATCTCTCTCTCTAAGAAATAAATAAAATCTTTAAAAAAAAAAAAGAACGTATACAACTCAACATGACAAAAACTAACAATCCAATTAATAAATGCACAGAGGACCTGAATAGACATTTTTCAAAAAAAAAACCAAAAAAACAAAACATTAGATGGCCAACAGACACCTGGAAAGATGTTCACCATCATTCATCATCAGAGAAATGCAAATCGAAACCACAATGAGATATCACCTCACACTGGTCAGAACGACTAAAATCAGAAGCACAAAAAAGTAACAGTGCTGGCAATGATGTAGAGAAAAAGGAACTATTGTGCACTGCTGGGGGAATGCCAACTGTATAGCCACTATAGAAAACAGTATGGAGGTTCCTCAAAATATTAAAAATAGAAATCCTACATGATCTAGTAATTCCACTAGTGTGTATTTAGCCAAAGAAAATGAAAACACTAATTCAAAAAGATATATGCACCCTTATGTTTACTGCAGAATTATTCACAATAGCCAAGATAATAGAGGCAACCAAAATGTCCATTCAAATAGGAATGGATAAAGAAGATATGATATATATAGGGGTGTGCGTGTGTGTGTATAAAAAAACCAGAGTCTTAAATATAATGAACAAACCAGTGCTTGCCAAAGGGGAGGTGAGTGGGGGGAATGGGTGAGAACAGGAGAAGAGGATTAAGAGTACACTTATCATGATGAGCACTGAGTAATATGCAGAATTGTTGAATCATTATATTGTAGAGTTGAAAATATAACACCATATATTAATTATGCTTGAGTAATAAAAAGAAATAGATGCACATTCTTTGACAGACTCCCATAGAGAAATGGAATTTATTTTTCTTCCCCTTGAAAATGGGCTGCTCCTGTGACTGCTCAGCCAACAGAATATGGTAGAAGTAATACCATGCCACTTCTGGATCTGGCCTTTAAGGAGACTGACAATTTCCAATTCCTCTCAGGAAATTCCCAGAACCTGGCTGGCATGCTATGAGAAGCCCATGCCTCAAGGAGAGGCCACATAGAGGTGCGTGGTCCACGGGGCTGAAGTTCCCAGTGACAGAGAGCATCAACTTCCAGCCATGTGCTGAGCCATCTTGATCATTCCATCTCAGCAGCACACTGTATCCTCAGCCAACATCATGTGGATCCTGACAACTCCTAAGTCAACTCACAAAATTGTGAGACTTAATAAAATGCTATTTCAAGTCAGTAAGTTTTGGGGCAATTTGTTAGAAACAATAGGTAACTGAAACAGAAGTTGTTCCAGCAGTATTCACTGAATGGCAAAATTCCTAAATGTATTTCTCCAAGCAAATCTCTGATGTTCTCATATTTCTATGGCTCATTTTTCATATAACTTCATTACTCCTATTTTTAAAATCACTTTCATGTATTTTGTTATTTTCAAATCACTTAGTTCTAACATATAGGAAAGCTACCAATACTTTTATTTTATATCGGGCCACCTTACAAAACTCTTAACAGATATAATAGTATTCACAATGAGTTTCTTGGATTTTCTAAGTAAAAAGTTACCATTTACAAATAATAGCCTTTTTTCCTCTTTTCTACTATTTAAATTTCTCATTTTTTTTCATTCATTAGTTATGTCTTTCAGGTCAACATTAAATAATTATAGCAACACCCTTATCCATTAATTTTAGTGGAAACACCAGTTTATCTTTACACCATGATTTGTTCGCCTTTTGTGCTAAACAGATTTTGAGTTAATGTCTTATTCCTATTAATCTTAAACTCACAAACTATGCTTTACCTGTAAGACTTTGTTCCTGTCTCTAACCTGAAACAAAAATGAACACTTTAAACCTTAGCCTATCATCCCGATCCTAGGTGTCTGGAGACCAGTCCATGCCAAACCACCTCTGCCTTTCTTTGGCCTATCTCAAAGTTTTCCCCAACTTCTCAAATCATTCCAATGGCTTAACTGTGTTTACAGGATTCTTTTTCCAATGGTTCTGACTACTTAAGCTGTCCAAAATTTGGTTTTATATTCTCTATCCAAATTTACCTTAAACTGTTTATAATAAACTTAGATCATTAGCACTTAAATCTAGATGTGCCTCTGATCATCTGATGAGCCTTTAAGTACACATACATGCACACGTGTGTGTACGTATGTACATTCCATGTGGCTATGCTGGGCTTCTAAACAGCGATGTCAAGCTAGCTGAAGTAGTGGCTACTAACTTCCAAGAGAAAGAAGTGGCAGCTACAAGTCCTATTATAGGCTAGACCTGGAACTGGCAGTGTCACCTCTGATGCATTTTATTGATTAAACAGTGTAGTGCCAGCTGAGATTCAAAGGGTGGAGAAACAAAGTCTGTATATATATATATATATATATATATACACACACATATATATAAATATATTAATATATTTAACTTAATTTAATATATAAATATATATAAATATAAATATATTTTAAATAAATATAAAAAATATATATAAAATTAATTTAATATATAATATATATTATATATATATTATATATATTTATATAATATATATATATATTTTTTCTTTTCTTTTCTCTAACTGAAGTATAGTTGACACACTATGTTACATTAGTTTCAGGCATACAAATGTTGCATCTTGATGGAGAGAGTGACAAAGATTCTGCAGCTACCTTTAATCCACTGTAGTCCATTAACTGTTTTGGAAAATAAACGACATTTACCGAGGTAAATTCCAGATTGATTGAAGTATTATATTTAAAGGATGAAATAGATGAAATCAGAAAAAAATCAGGAAATATATTTCCTAATTTGGGGATGGAAAAATTCTTATGCCTAAAAATAAGAGATATAAAGCACTGGGGGAAAGATATGTGATAACATAAATTTAAAAAAATGTATGGCAGACACCGTAAACAAAATAATAAAACAACTTCAGTGATATTTCATTTGCTGTAACTGTGATCAGTTACAGTGGGACTTTCCATGAGATCTTACTTAAAAATCTTCAAAGTCTTAATAGAGGACATAAAGCCATTTTTTGAATCACAAATGACCAAAACAAACAAAATAATTTTTACCTTTCTCATAATCCAATATTCATCTATCCAGTTTTTTCCTTTGGTTCCTACAAATGTGCAAAAGCTTGAGATATAAAGGTAGGGAAGAAAGAGACACAGTTTCTACCCTCAAGGAATATAAAGCCTAATGTGGGAGACAAAGACCTATACAGATAAAAGTAAAATATAATTGTGATAAATGTTAAAAAAGAAGATTATTGTCCTATGGGAGTATATAACAGAAAAAAAACAAATCAAGACAGGCTTCCCTGAGGAAATGTGAAATTATTTGAGCTCTGGAGGAAGACGAGGAGTCAACTAGGCAAAAAACAGGAGACCAAGCATTTTATGTAAGGAAACCGCATGAACAGAGGCCCTGAGATGGAGGGCAAGCCTCACTTGAGGGACATCTGGAATATATGTCCTGTGGAACTCTTTTCTCTGCAGTCCTCCAATACCTATCAGAGTGCTTAGGACACAGGAGATGCTAATACGTATTTGATGCTGACTGAAAGCAGAGCAGTGTGGTCTGGGTGCAAAGAGTGACAGGAGGATGCAGGGTGAGGCGAGGCTGGAGAAATAGGTGGGGACTAGTGTGTTCTGAAGCAGGCAAAACTGCAGTCAGCCCAGTGATGTAAGCAAGCACATGACAGAACTTATCTCTGACTACAATGTGGCTCAAACACTGGAGTTGGGGAAAAAGAGCAAAGAGGCATGGCAAGATCTTCCAGTATGATGAATTAAGAGATGGCAGGGATAGTTGAGATGAGAGATGGTGATGGTACATGGACTACGGTTGTGACACTACAGATGGAGAGAAGTGGAGACATTCAAGGGATATTTAGAAAGATAAAACCAAGTATTAAGAGGTGAAGGAGAAGAAGGTGTGTTAAGGATAATCACTATACTTGTGTAACTGGATGGATGGCAGTGCCATTTGCTTAGGGAACAATGGAGGAAGATTGGAAAGGAAAAAGTTACGACTTTGGTTTTATAGAACTGGAGTCATCTTTAAGACATCCAAGAGAAATGTCATGTGTCTATAAATTTTTCAATTCAGAGAAGAAGCCTGGGCTGGGGACACAAATTTATAAGTCACCTACACATGTGTGGTAAATGAAGCTGCAGTTGTGGATGTGATAACCTAGAGAAGAAAACACAGACTAAGAAAAGACAACAACATGAGACCACATGTCGAGAAACTCCGAAATTAGAGCTAGAGAAAGAGAAGTCTCCACCAGACAGAGAGAGAAAGGCCAGAAAGAGAGGAGGAAAATCAGAAGCATTATAAGAACCTATGAGTGGTTTTAAGAGCGAGGAGCAGGTAATGTAAGACAAGGAATGAAAAAATAGCCACTGGAGTTAGCTACAAGAAAGTCTTCTATGACCTTAGTAAGGACTTTTTCAGATGGAGATGTAGAATGGGGTGAGGAACAGAAGGTGAGGAAATAAGAAAAGTACAAAATATTTTTAGAAGATTGGCCATAAAGTGAGAAATAGAGTTATAGGTTGAGAGAAAAAATTTTTAAATCAGTAATGACCTGAAAATGTTGAAAAGCTAATGAGAGGATGAGGCAGAAATGATAAAAATTAAGTGGAAGAAGGCAGGGAGAAATGGGGTCCAAATGAAAAAGGTGGGGGGTAGGTGAATTTACCTTAGAAAGGAAGAAATTGAATAATTTGCCTATCAAATCCATAAAGATTTCAGGTAAACAATAGGGTGCTAGGGTGATAATAATAAATAGATAATACGTTATTAGTGACAGTATGGATTGGTATAACCTTTCTATAGACAATACAGCACAATGTAACAAGACTGTTAAATAAATTCATGCCCTTTGATGAAGTTTCTCTTCTAATAAGGTATATCCTATGGAACTTATCAGATATACCTGAAAACTTGGCAACAACCTGAATGTCCAACAGCAGGGGGGAATGGTTAATGCATGTATGCATGTATATGATGCATCCTATGATGGAACGTTACATGTGAATTAGAAACCACATTTTCACAGACAATTTAGTGACACAGGTAATTGCTCATGGTATGATATTAGGTGAGAAGAGCAGAACATAAAGTCACATATCCCTGATGATCCCAATTTTGGAAAAAAACAAATCTTCACAAGCCACAGAGACACATCATTACAAAGAAAAAAGTCTAAGAAAATAAATCAAAATGTTAATACCGAGGAGCTCTGAGGGAGTTAATAGCTCTGGGGAGTGAGGTAATGGGGTGAGCTCTATTCCTCTTCAAACTTTTCTATTTGTATTAAAATTTACATTAAGCATATAATAATTGATAATCTCCCACAAACAAAATGTCAGTAAGAATAAAGAGATTACATGAAGGTAGAAAGTTAGGGCACAAGAAGTTCTATAGTAAACGAAGGAAAAATGGAAGATTACTAAAGTCACTCTAGTATAAAGCAGAACTTTCTGTTTTCTTTAAAGAAAGAATATGATTTCCTGTTGGGTTGGCTAATGTTTGTTTACGTGGCCCTTACCACGTGCCAGGCACTGTTCTGAGTATGCTACCCATATGACTCACTTAAGCCTCACAGGAACGCAGAGGTAAGTACTGTTACTAACTCCATGTTACAGATGAGGAGATGGGCAGGTAGGTTGCTCCGGGCCACAAAGCTTTAAGAACATCTGTGTTCCTTACCTGCAACTTTCTTTTGCCTATCCACCGAAGAAAAAGAATCTGTGAACGAAAGGCAATGGTGACTTTTTCCCTTCAAAGCCTGGGCAGGTTTGTCTCACCTCCCCCACTCTTACTCAAAGGCTGTTAACAGTACACTGTGTTTGACAAACATAAGCTTCTTACAGTGGCCTCGTATCTGCCTGGTTCTTACCCAAAACAGATGTGCTTGGGATTTCATGCTCCGTTATCCATCTTCTTTCCTTACTCTCCAGCCTGGAGATCTCAACTGGCTTGGAAAATAGATGTTCTGTTCATGCGGAAAATGACAAAACAACAACAAACAGACACCTCAGCCATTTTTAAAGGGAAGAGATTCCATCCCTCCATAGTCTAAGAGCTGCTGAAAGGCCAGTGGTCACCACGGATTTGGGGACATCTAGCTCTCCATCAGAAAGGACTTCCACACAGATACATAGCAGGAAAATCTGCTATTGTGCCCAAAGGATATTAGGAAACCTGAACCTGAACCCACGTGCCCTTAACCACTGTAGTTGTCCTCTAGTTTTTAGCAGCAGATGAAGAGACTACTGACGGGCAGAGGAGGTAAATACACAGAAACCACCTTGATGCAATGAATTCAGGTTCCTATAGTTCTCCAGCATCACATCCCTGTGCAGGGTCTTTACAGCAGGGTCCAGTTGTCCCCACTCTTCCTCGCTGAATTCCACAATCACATCTTTCAATGTTATTGGTTCCTAAAACATTAAATTTCTTTGTAGCCAAAGGTCACTCCCAAAAATATTACTAGAGAAGAAATGAATTTGGAAAGAATAGGGTAGGTCGTCAGAATATGTAAGAAACTGACAAATGTTTGGGGTTCTAAGTGATGAAAATCAAGTTATACTTGATGCAAATCAAGTTATACTAGAGGCCTATCAACTTGGTACTCTGTGAGGACTGCAAAAGGAAATCAAGTGCAGTTCTAACCCTAAATTAACTTTTATTTTGGTTGAGGGAAAAAAAAAAAAAAAAGACAGTTGGAATAATTGTGGAACAAAAAACTACTAGAGTAAAAATACCTGCCATAAAAGGAGTTCAGAACAAGAAGAGTTTTGGATAGATATGAGGGGAATTTGTAATGAAGATGGAGACTCTGCTAGCAGAAGAGGTAGGGCATTTTCTCTGAGAAAGGAAGCCTGCTAACTCCTTCCCAGGCGGGTCAGGCAGTCCTTTCCTGATTACCCAAGATGAAGTAGCCACCCTCCTCATCAGTCTCTACTACAATTTCTTTCTTTTCTTTGTAATAATTATTACTATCTGCAATTATCTTATTTGCCTATATCTGCATTATCTTATTTGCCAATCTGCTTCAACTGTCATTTCCACAAAGGATTTCCTTTTGTTTACCATCACATTCCCAGCCTCTAGCAGTGGTGTATCAGACCCTGCAGAGATATTTCTCATGAGGGCCTTCCACCGTCACCTGTTGCACTTCCCTCTCTAGCATTCTTAACCTTGTCATGATGGGCACCTTCAGTCACAGTGAAATACACAAATCTCTTCCCTCCCTCTACCTCAGAGCCAGATGGCTCGAAGACATGAGATGACTTCGTGAGAAAATCATCTACATTAGTTTTGTCTACTTCCTCACCTTCTTCCCTCAACCCTCTGCAACTTGACTTCTATTCCTACGTATGGTAGTATCTTCATGATAGTAAGGGAACAAGCACTACTCATGCTGGATTTTTCTGAAATTTTTAAAGGATTTATCCTTGCAATATTCTCATCCTTGGCTTTCAGTGACGTCATATCTTCTTGGTTTTCCTCTACCACTTTGATGATTTCAGTATCCTTTGGGGTTTCTCCTGCTCCTGCCTATTCAATGACATTACTCAGGATTCTGTCGTTGGCTCCCCTCACTTTTTCTTTTTTTTTAAAGATTTTATTTATTTATTTGACAGAGAGAGAGATCACAAGTAGGCAGAGAGGCAGGAAGAGAGAGGGGGGGAGGCAGGCTCCCTGCTGAGTGAAGAGCCCGATGCGGGGCTCGATCCCAGGACACTGAGATCATGACCTGTGCCGAAGGCAGAGGCTTTAACCCACTGAGCCACCCAGGCGCCCCAGCTCCCCTTACTTTTAATTCTAAACATTCTCTGGTGGGCTCTATTTCTATGGCTTTGATTATTGTCTATAATCCAGAGGGAACAGATGCACAGAAAAATACAAAGATTAAATATTTTCCAGAGTGTGTCATCAACTAAAATAAAATAGATCCAATGTCCTATGAGAGAAATAACAGTCTTACATCCTTAGATGGACTATATTTAGCAAAGAAAAGCCAAAAAAGAAAAAGCAGATCATTTTAGTAAAGAGTAGGATCTGAATTCACCTGGGAATTGCCAGTTAGTGAGTCAGCTTCCACTTTCTTCTTGCTGCTCCCCTTCCGGAGCAGGACAGAATCCTTGCAAAGTAGCTCTGAGAAAGATGAAGGAAAACATTAGGGAGAAAAGATTTGTCCTGGAGAAACATTTAGTGATTATGTAGTAGTTCTAATATGCTATTCATAAAAATCGTCTTCAGAGCTTTGTAACGATGTCAGGCCCTACATCATTGGACTACTGATCTACAGACGTATAGAATAATACATTCACACTGTTTTAAGCCATAACTTTGTGGTCATTTGTTATGACAGTAATAGAAAACCAATATAACTAACTACAAATAAGCACCATCTCAACTCCTTCTCTGAAACTGTTCTAAAGCTTAACAATTACTTCGTAATCAACAATTTCAGTAAATTACTTTCAATACTCGTCTTAGTAGGAGAACCTTTTTGTCACACCACTGTTGAACACTCCCTTCTTGAATATTTCTCTTTTCTTAGCTCAAGATACTAACATTTTCTGGTTCTCTGATGTCCTAGATTACACTTTTCTAGCCTGCTTAGCCAGCTTTTTTTCTTGTTTAATCCTTTATTTCTTTTTCAAATAAGGACTAAATATAGTAACAATATCATCATTCTCCCCAGTCAATAATTCCTTGTCAAATATGCAATCAATTGCCTCATGACTTAAAAGGTTCACACATTCACATGATTGGTTATACATCTTTTACATTTAATTTCTAAATCCCTTGTCCATATCCCCACTTCTCCCTTAAAACTATTTTGTTTTAGAGGGGTGCCTGGGTGACTCAGTCGGTTAAACGTCCAACCTTTGACTTCAGCTCAGGTCATGACCTCAGGGTCACGAGATGAAGGCCGTGTTGGGCTCCATGCTCAGTACAGAGTCTGCTGGAGATTCTCTCTCCCTCTCCCCATCACCGCCTGCTTGCGCATGTGTGCTCTTTCTAAATAAATAAAATCTTTGTTTAAGGTATAATTGACATATAACATCCTATAGTTGACCCTTGAACAACAGGGGTCAGGGGCACCAACATCCTGAGCAGTTGGAAATCTATATGTAACTTTTTTTTTTTTTTTAAAGATTTTATTTATTTATTTGACAGAGAGAGAGATCACAAGTAGGCAGAGAGGCAGGCGGGGGAGGGGGGGGAAGCAGGCCCCCTGCTGAGCAGAGAACCTGATGTGGGGCTCGATCCCAGGACCCTGAGATCATGACCTAAGCCGAAGGCAGAGGCTTTAATTCACCGAGCCACCCAGGCACCCCTGCATGTAACTTTGGACTCCCCCAAAACTTAACTACTAATAGCCTACCATTGACCAGAAGCCATACCAATAACATGAGCAGTCTAATGCATAGTTTTTATATGTATTACATACAGTAAAGTGAGGTAGAGAAAAGAAAATGTTAAGAAAATTGTAAGAGAAAATACATTCACTGTACTGTGCTGTATTTATTGAAAAACACCCATGTATAATTGCACTCGCACAGTTTAAACCCATGTTGTTCATGGGTCAACTCTATTAGCTTCAGATGAACAACATAATGATTCAATATTTATGTATATTGCAAAATGATCACCGCAGTAAGTCTAGTTAACATCTGTCACCATATATAGTTACAAAAATTTTTTTCTTGTAATGAGCACTCTTAAGATCTAATGTCAATAATTTTCAAATATGCAATGCAGTATTATCAATTATAGTCACTACCCTTGACTTATATTACATCCCCATGACTTATTCTATACCCGGAAGTTTCTATACCTCGTGACCCTCCACCCATTTTGCCTATCCTCCACCTCCACCTCTGGAAACCACCAATCTGTTCTATCTAAGAGCTCATTTTTCCTTTTTTTTTTTAGATTCCACATAAGGGTCAACTATTATTCTACTGCCAATTTTCTACATTCTCACCTTCATCTTTAAGCATTTCAATCACATCCTCTATGAGGGTCACCACTTCTTTGCTGTTCTTTGGATGCTGTAAATTCACCCAAGTCCTGATGTCTTCAGGGAGAATTGTCAGAAATTGTTCTAGCACCAACAGCTCTAGGATCTGCTGCTTTGTATGAACCTCTGGTCTCAGCCACTGAAGACAGAGCTCCCAGAGTTGGCACAGGGCTTCATGAGGCCCAGACACTGCCAAATACTGGAAATTTCTGAACTTTTGACGAGAGGCCTCAGAGTCGTAGGTTTCCATGACTGGGATGGATTTCCACGTCCTGGGATGGAGCCAGGACACATCTGCCCTCAAGGCCTCACTTTGTTCACGCAGAATCAGGTTTTGAGGTTTTGAGACAGCTATCAACTTGTTCAGAGACTGCATCTTCCTAGACAGAACTCCCACTGTAGTTTGAATTTGTCTAACTAGAGGACTCTAGTAATTCTTGGGCTTGGGCAAAGCACTTGTGTACAATATATGTGCGATGTGATTTCAGCCAAGTTCTAGCTCAATAAGAGAAAAATTCCAGGAGCTTCAGACAGAATGTCAACATTCAGGTACCTGAGAGAATGAAAAAAGACACCAATATGACCTATATTTAATGAATATGTTTTAACAGTGTTAAAAGATAAAATAATACAAATAATATTCTTATAAATTCTCTAATAAGATAAATATTATGGATTATCCTTCCATTCTTGTTTCCCAGTTTTATAACAAGAAAATATACTATCTCTTTCCCCTTACCACCCACCAAAAAGACAGAAAACACAGACATCACACAAAAAGTGATAAATGAAATAGTCCTTTTATTTTTTTTTAAGATTATTTATTTATTTATTTGACAGAGAGAGAGAGAGATCACAAGTAGGCAGAGAGGCAGGCATAGAGAGAGGGGGAAGCAGGCACCCTGCTGAGCAGAGAGTCTGATGCGGGGCTCGATCCCAGGACCCTGAGGTCATGACCTGAGCCAAAGGAAGAGGCTATAACCCACTGAGCCACCCAGGCGCCTCAAAATAGTCCTTTTAAAACAAACCTCATAATTTAATTGCAATTAGATTTCTCCTGCACCAGGTGACAACACAGCTTTTAAAAATTTTATTTATTTATTTAACAGAGAGAAAGAGAGAACACAAGCAGGAGGAGTGGCAGGCAGAGGAAGAGGAAGCTGACTCCCCGCTGAGCAGGGAGCCCAACATGGGGCTCGATCCCAGGATCCTAGGATCATGACCTGAGCCAAAGGAGACGCTTAACCAACTGAGCCACCCAGGTGCTCCAACACAGTATTGCTTTAACACTAAGCAAAACACATCTTCAGAAGGATATTCAAGTTATTAAGGCTTTATACTCGTGATGCCTAAAAAAAAAATTCTCACTAAAATATCAACAAGATTGAGTGAAATAAGTCAAGCGGAGAGAGTCAATTATCATACGGTCTCACTTAACGTGTGGAGCATAAGGAAAAACAAGGAGGACATTGTGAGAGGGAAGGGAGGGATGAATTGGAGGAAACTGGAGGGGCGAAGAACCATGAGAGACTGTGAACTCAGAGCAACAGACTGAGGGTTTTGGAGGGGATGGGGTGGGGGGATGGGTGAGCCTGGTGGTGGGTATTGAGGAGGGCACGTATTGCATGGAGCACTGGGTGTGGTACATAAACAACGAATCTTGTAACACTGAAAAAATAAAAGTATTTGGGGAAAAAAATTACATAAAATGAATAAAATTGGAAATACTAAAAAATAGAAATTAAGTTAAGAAACAATTATTTAAAAAATAAGAGAATAAATATGAGTCATTTCATTTTTAGGGATAAACCTAAAAGTACATTTCAATGACACAAAAATGGGTAGAGAGCCCAGGAAAAAACCCATACTTATATGGTTAATTAATCTATGATAAACAAGGCAAGAATACACGATGGGGAAAGGACAGTCTTTTTTTTTTTTTGAAGATTTTATTTATTTATTTGACAGAGAGAGGCACAGCAAGAGAGGGAACATAAGCAGGGAGAGTGGGAGTGGGAGAAGCAGGCCTCCGGCCGAGCAGGGAGCCTGATGCGGGGCTTGATCCCAGGGTCTGGGATCATGACCCAAGCCGAAGGCAGATGCTTAACGACTGAGCCACCCAGGTGCCCCAGGACAGTCTGTTTTCAATAAATGGTGCTGGAAAACTGGACAGCTACATGCAAAAGAATGAAACTGGACCATTTTCTTATACCATATACAAAAATAAACTCAAAATGATAAAATAAAAATAAAGTAATAAAATATGAGACCTAAAGCCATACAACTCATAACAGAAATACAGGCAGTAATCTCTTGGACATCAACCTTAGTAATACAATTATGGATATGTCTCCTCAAACAAGAAAAACAAGTGCAAAAATAAACCATTGGGACTACATCAAAATAAAAACTTTTGCACAGTAAAAGAAACCATCAACAAAACAAAAAGGCAACCTACTGAATGGGAGAATATATTTGAAAATGAGATATCTGATAAGTAGTCAATATCCAAAATACATAAAGAATTTATACAACTTGATACACACACATGCACACACACACACACAATTCGATTAAAAAATGGGCAGAGGACCTGAATAGACATTTTCCAAAAGAAGATATACAAATGGCCAACAGATAATGAAAAGATGCTCAACATCACCGATCAGGAAATGCAAATCAAAACCACAATGAGCTATCATTTCACACCTGTCAGAAAATGGCTAGTATGAAAAAGACAAGAAATAACAAGTGTTGGTAAGAATGTGGAGAAAAGGGAACTTTGTACACTGTTGGTGGGAATGTCAATTAGCGCAACTACTGTGGAAAACAATATGGAGATTTGTAAAAAAAATTAAAAATAGAAATAGGATACGATCCAGTAATTTCTCCACTGTTTTTTTAAGATTTTATTTATTTATTTGACAGAGAGAGAGAGATCACAAGTAGGCAGAGAGGCAGGCAGAGAGAGAGGGGGAAGCAGGCTCCCCGCTGAGCAGAGAGCCCGATGTGGAGCTCGATCCCAGGACCCTGAGACCATGACCTGAGCTGAAGGCAGAGGCTTTAACCCACTGAGCCGCCCAGGTGCCCCTCACCACTGGTATTTAACCAAAGAAAATGAAGACATTAACTTGAAAAGATATATGTACCCCTATGTTTATTGACTTATTTACAATAGCTAAGATATGAAAGCAAATCAAGATGAATGGATTAAGAGGAGGTAATATACATATACAATGGAATATCGCTCAGCCACAAAAAAGGATATCTATTACTATTTGCAATGACATGGATGGATCTAGAGGGTATTATGCTAAGTGAAATAAGATAGAGAAAAATAAATACTGTACAATTTCACTTACATCTGGAATCTAAAAGCCAAAACAAATGAATGAATGAACAAACCAAAAAGACTCTTAAATACAGAGAACTGGTTGTTGCCAGCATGGAGGTGATGGCGGGGGGGGGGGGGATAGGAAAAAAAAAAAAGCGAATTAAGAAGTACAAGTTTCAGTTATAAAATAAGTCACAGAGATGAAAAGTACAGCATAAGGAATATAGGTAGTAATATTGTAGTAACATGGTGACAGATGGTAACAACACTTATCGTGGTGAGCATTTTAAGTACAGAACTGTAGCATAGGTTGTATACCTGAACCTAATATTGTGTGCCAATATTATTTTAATTAAAAAAAAGTACATTCCCAGATTATAATGATTAGAAATTTTCATTTGTTAGGACTCACTATGGGCTAGTCTGCAATGTCCACCAGGGAGGTTACGCTCAACTAAACATTTAGACTCACAAGACTACATGGGCCATATTTGGTACTAGTTTGTTCAGTAGGCCACTGGAGAGAAAACACAGCTTGCTAGCAGAGTGAGTAACTGGCACCATTCTTCAGTGGGAGTTCTCATAGGGTATAGCCAAGTCAATAGATCCACAGAGGTTGTGCAGAAAGCATATTGTCTGAAAAGCCTTCCCACAAGAGCCAGTATCTCTTTTAACAACTATGAGCAGAGCACTCACTGTTCCCCAAAGAGCTTGCCCAATTATAAGAGTCATTACACTCAGGGAAGTTCAGATACAGTTTTCTACTCAGTTTACAATTCTCCAAGTATGGATGCAATTCAATTTTCAGGGTTCATTTTATCATACATCTCTAAGCCAGGGGTTTTCAGGAGCAATTGAGTACCAAGGGAAATCTGACAATGTCTACAGACAGTTTTGTCTGTCACAACTGGGGGTTCTTACTGGCACCCAGTGAGAGAAGCCCAGGGATCCTGCTAAACATCCTACAATGCACAAGACAGTGCTCTATAATGGAGAATTATCCAGCCCAAAGTGTCAGTAATTCCAAAGTAAAGAAACCCTGCTATAGAGAATACATAGTGACTAAGAGTTCATACTTGGGAGTCATACCGACATAAGGTTAAATCCCAGCTGTACCAGTTACTACATGTATGAACTTAAGGAAATTATTTAAGCGAACCTTGAGTTTTCTCCACTGTAACATGGATATAACAATACCTGTCTGATTGAATTATACGGATTAAAAGAACACTCATCCACTTCTTAGCAGATAATACACACTCAATATCCATTTTGTTGAGTTTTTTTTTTATCATTAATGGATGTTGAATTCTGTCAAATGATTTTTCTGCATCTATTGAAATGATGTGATTTTATTTTTCATTTTCTTAATGTTGTGTATCACACTAACTGATTTGCAGATATATTTGCAAATCACATCTGGTAAGAGATTAATATCCAAAATATATAAAGAACTCATACAACTTAATAACAAAAAAAAAAAAATCTGATTTAGAAATAGGCAGAAGATTTGAATACTTTTCCAGAGAAGACATTTGAACATTTTCCCAAAGAAGACATACAGGTGGCCAACAGATACATAAAAAGATGCTCAACATCACTGATCATCATTGGGCAAATGCAAATCAAAACCACAATGAGGCATCACCCATACCTGCGAGAATGATTATTATGAAAAAGACAAGACATAACAAGTGTTGCTGAGGATGTGGAGAAAGGGAACCCTTGTGCACTGTTGATGGCGGTGTCAATTGGTGCAACCACTCTGGAACAGTATGGAGGTTCCTTAAAAAATTAAAATAGAACTACCCTACATCCAACAACTCCACTTGTGGGTATTCACCCGAAGAAAATGAAAACACTCACTGGAAAAGATATATGCACCCTCATGGTAATTACAACACTGTTTACAATAGCCAAGATATGAAAACAACCTAAATGTCCATCAACAGATAAATGGATAAAGAAATTTATCTACACACACACACACGCACACACATACACACACACAGAGGAATATTATTCAGCCGTAAAAATAATAAAGTCTTACCATTTGCAACAAGACGGATGTACTTTGAGGGAATTATAAGTGAAATAAAGTCAGAAAAAGAAAAATACTGTATGATCTTATATGTGTAATCTTAAAAACAAACAAACAAAAACACAAGCTCAGAGAACAAATTGGTGGTTACCAGAGAAGAGTGGTTAAGTCGGAGAAATGGGTAAAGGGGGTCAAAGGTCTCCCAGGTCTCAGTTTTTAATACCATTCTTCAATACAAGGAACCATGGCTCCATGGAGAAATGACTTATTCTAGAACTGGAGCAAGAAACATACAAGATGGGGGACCCTGGAGGGCTCAGTCAGTTAAGTGTCTGCCTTCGGCTCAGGTCATGATCTCCAGGTCCTGGAATAGAGCCCCGCACCAGGCTCCCGGCTTGGCGGGGAGTCCTCCTTCTGCCTCTCCCTCTGTCCCTCTCCCCCACTTGTGCTCTCTCTCAAGTAAATAAAATTAAAAAAAAAAAAAAAGAAATATATAAGATAAGCTTAAAGCATCTTGAAGTGCTAGAAAATAGATTAAGAGCTCAAAAACAAAGACCATTTACTGAGGAATATCCAACACACACAGGAGCCAAAGGAAAGAGCTCCCAATGGCCAAAGCTGAAACAATATGAGCAATAACCCAAACTATAAAATTAATATCCATAAGCTATACATGACTGACTCAATCAATAAATAAATGGGGAAGAATAGACCAATCTCTCATGCAGAATTCCAAATAATTTGTGTAGATACTCAGCTTTCCAGGAGGAGGGGCATTAACTCTCCATCCCTTGAGTTTGGGCTCTGCATAGTGAATCCCTTCCAAAGAGTAAATATGGGAAAAGATAAAAAGAATAAATTTATAGTGGAGAAACCTGAAAAATATACCTAGGCCACACGACCAAAGTTAACATCAATAAGGACAGGCCATGTTGACAGTATGTACCTTTGAGATGATGTGGTAGAAAGAGCATTTTTCTCTGTGATTTGCTTCTCCAAACCCATAACCTCAGTCAAATCATGAGAAATTCTAACAAATTCTAACAGATGGGTTTCATATAGTATACCTGACCAGTACTCCTCAAAACTGTAAAGGTCATTAAAAACAAGTCTCAGAAACTGTCACAGCCAAGACAAGCCTAAGGAGATACGACAACTAAATGTAATGTGGCATCCTGGGTGGAATGCTGAATCAGATAAAGGACATTAAGCAAAAATTAAAGAAGTATAATTAAAGTATGGACTTTAGTTAATGGATCTAATTAATAGAACTAATTAACATGCTAATTTGTTACTAATAGGGGAAATGGGTGTGGGGTATATGGGAACTCTTTGTACTATATTCTCAATTTTTCTGTAAATCTGAAATTGTTGTAAAACAAAAACTTTATTAAAAAAACTAAAAGACACTTGCCTGATGTATAGAGATTCAAAAGGATGTGTGGTAAATTTATGAAACCAAATTAGGGAGCCATTTACCGAAACAGGATGAGATTAAGGTAAATACCAAAATGGATTAAGAGATTGACAATCTTGACTGGAAGGAGTAAAGAACAAAAGGAACACTTTGTTGAACCAGTGATATGACAGACAAATCTCAAAGTCTCTCCCAAAATGCTGAGGTAAGGGAGAACAAAATCTTACGGTGAAAAAATAATTAAAGTTATGGAAAATTCTTTGCAAATCAAAGGATCCATGCACATGGCAAAAGGAAAAACAAAAGCACATGAGAACTTTTATGATGAAAATCAACAGTCTCCCATCCTACCCTCCTTTCTACGCCCAGGTTTACTATAAAGAGGTGATTTTTTGGGAAATTTTGTGTGTATTATGGGAGATTTCTGTCACTTGACCTTGTAGAGGTCATTAAAAAAAATTTCTACAAGTTATATTTTAAATTTAAGAGCTTTTTCTTGTTCCCTGATGGGTTTTTTTCCCCTCATTGTGCTTATCTTGTTGTTGCAATTATTTCAAATTTCTCTTGCAATTCTAATTTGAGTTTTTCTGTTTCCTAAATTCCCTTTTATTCTGTGGTCAGGGTTTCTGTTTATCTTGGTTCTTAGACATCTGGCGTTCCTTAGTTTTCTGCTCATACTTACGAATCAAGTGTTAGGGTGACTATTCCAGAGAGCCGCACCAATTTCTATTTCGGTTGTATCAGTAGATTAATTTCCTAATGGGCATCTACTCTGAATGGGAGATCTTCTTGAGAGCCATGTGTACATGGGTGAGACACACAGATTGGCAGACTTTGATTTAGGGTGAGTGGGGGAGCTGGCTGTCAGGCTGTGCTCCCCCTCCCCACATAACAGAGTGAAAGGTTTTACTTTGAAAAGGCAACATCCACATTAAAAGCCTTAGCTCTTCTCAGACAGTTTATTCAATTTATTTAGGAAAAAACTTTCTGAGGGAGGAGGGAACTTTAGCTAAACTGCTTCTCTATATAGGTGGAAAGGGAAACAGGAAGTTGGGGAGGTGACTGAAAGAGACGTTTCACATGTAATCCTTCACTTGATTCCTCTATTCTATTGGATTCTTACTCCCACAGCCTGTTGGAACTGCTTATGAGACACAGAGGAAGATTCCACCTCCACTGTGGTTACCTCACAGTACATTCTAAGTTGCGGCCCTTTCTACAGTTCGTTAAAAACTGTTTCTCTCCATTCGCCATCTTGTACAGATGTACTGGCACCATTTATATGCTCATTAGTACCCCCATTATATGTCCACCAGACACAGAACTAAGTGGATCAAGTGAAGAAAGATTTTGAGATCCAACACAAACCTTCTCTAAGCTTATGGAAAGCAAGGTTCACTAAAAAAGAAAAAAGAAAAAAAAGTTTCAAAGTGATTCAGAGGTACCATGGAGTCCCACCAAAGAATAAACTACATGCCCAGATACTTTTTAAATTACAATCAAGGGAGAAAGAAGGGAAAAAAGCTCATAGGCAAGTGTTAAAAATAAAATGAAACACCAAGGAAGCACAGAAATTTAAAAAATTAAAGGTAGAAATAGTAACGATGAAATCCACTGTAACAATAAATGTACTGGATAAATAATCTCACTATATAAACACTCGAAAGACATCCAAAACAAAAGAACTGGAAAGTTGAAAGTAAAGGGATGATTAAAACATAATAAACAATTATGCAGGGATATAATGATTTAAAAGCACAAATGCATGAAAGCAGACAAAAAGGAAACTTTAAATGACTAAGGTACAACTTATAATGAAATAGGACTTGTTAAATGTACCAAATAACATAAATGGAATATGTTTATCGCAAAATCCTCAGAAAACAAAAGATGAAATCAACAAAGACACGCCCCCAGAAATGGGAAAGACTAATAAAGCAACTTTCTAAATCCTCAACACATAAACTAAAATTAAATAATAATATAGTAGATATGAAAATGTACTTAGTGTGATATATAAAACAAGATAGAAAGCAGTTTCTATTCCAGCACTTATGAAAATGTTTACAAAAGCCACTATATCAGCTTACAAAAAAACCTCAAATAAAAAGTATCTACCAGTGCTACAGACCACTTACTATCAGAATGAAAACTAGAATTTAACACAAATAAAAAACATTCTCAATTTGAAACTTAACTTTGCATCAAAATACAACTCAAATTAAAACCAATAAAAACACCGCATGTCAAAATCTATAGAGCACAGCTTAAGTTCCACTGTTAGGCAATAGCAAAGCCTTACATCTATATTTAAACAAGAATGAGATGAATTAAACATTCAACTCAAAGTGAGAGAAAGCAACAAAATATACTGGGAGTTTACAGGTTAAAGTACAATTTAATACCTTACTCGCTATCAGTAATTAGAGTACCAGGAGGACAGAGATGTTCAGGAGGACACGCTTGCATTTAAGATTTCAAAAAAGGGACAGTTTGGATGATAGAAGGTCCAAGGTATGGCTGTGACTGCGAGAAGCTTAAGTGGTCTGTAAGCGACGAACACCGGAATAAACAAAGTCAAGCACGGGTAGAGTTTAAACTCTAAAGTACTGAAGACGCCTCTCAGGACGATGGTGGCAGTCCAAATGAAGAGCTAAGAGTGTGAGCCAGTACCACGGGAACGGAGGGGTCAATGAGGTGCAAGTGACAGGAATCTGGAGCGTTAACCACCCACGTGACACAGGTTCAAGGGATTTTAGGACGTTGAGGAAACTGCACAGGTGCAAATCGTGCGCTGGTAGTATCTGTGGGCAAAGAGGGTTGTTTAAACCAAACAGCGGATAGGCAGCTTTAGGCAAAAACAGCCTGTCGAGATTGGTGCAGTAAAGGGGCGCAGAAAGCAGTTTGCAAACGAAGCGTCTGAAAATAAAGAAAGATGCCTTAAAGTTCTACTGTTTCGAGGACTGGCTGGGAACGGTTAGGAAAGAAGGCAAGTTGGAATTGTCTTCTCCATTTTCTTTTCTAGTTGATCGATCCAGCCTTGTTACTTCCGAGACGGATCAATACCAGTTATTGCCTAACCCACTGACTGAAGCCACTTTCATCAGGTCGAGCGCCTGGAGGCTGAAGCCCCGTTACAGCATGGAAGAGAGGCCGGCTAAACGCTGTTTATGGCCGCTCTCCCGCGCACTGACTACCTTCGGCAGCCCACGCCTGCCCGTTCCCCGTGGCCCCAGCCGCGTGGCCCCGCAGAGACTGCCGAGCGCCGCGCCCAAAACCGCCTAAATGCGAACCATCCCACGCACCCCGGCGGGATTCCCCATTCCGTACACCCACGTCCTCACGGCCCGCTGGCCCGGTGATACCTGGGGCACCGCTCCCAGCAGGGGCTCTGTTCAGTCACACCCAGGCGCCAGTTTCGCCAGGAGCTGCAGGGGCCGCGGGAGTCGCGGGCGGAAGGAGCCGGCGTGGGTAATCACGGCCCAGCCACGAAGCGGTGGCCACACCCAGCGGCCCTTCCACCCCGCCGCCGGATCCGAAAGCCAGGGCGCGCCCTCGACGCACGCACGCGCACCACCCCTGGAAGGAGCCCCCAGCAGCCCCCGCGGCCGCAGTCGGCGGACTTGACCGGGGGTTTCTCCCAGTCCCGCCCCCTTCCCCACACCCCGCCCACCCCGGAGACTGGCGTCCAACCCCAGGGCCAGGAATGGTTGGATGTGGGCCTTGGTCAGGGTGGAGGTGAGGGTGAGGGGCAGGGAGGATGGCCTGTCAAACATTCTTAGCTTCCCCCATCCCATCCGGGAGAACTGGCCAACATCTTCCTCACCTTCTCGGTGCCACCCCCACCCCATTTGCGTGGAACCAAAAAACATGGCAGAATTCTGAAAAGATACCGATTTGTATAAAACATGTTTTTCGCTGATCGATCGATTCATTCATTGCTTCTGTTTGGCATCCAAGTGAAACGTCTCGCGGAAGTCCTTGAGTTCAGTTTTGGCTTGTTGAGTATGAGATACTTTGTGACGTCCAAGAAGCATTATCAAATAGAGCTAGAGGTGTCTGGAACCTCGAGGTGTCTCGGGCCAGAGGTGTAAAATTTGTGTTAATTCTGGGTAGGTGACAGTTGAGACTATGGGTGAGGGCGACGTTGCAGAAAGAAAGAGAAAAAGAGAAAATACTAAAAGGACAGGGTCCAGGGTTGAGCCCCAGAGGATGAACTCACACTAGTAAATCAGGGAAAGCCACCCCGGAACAAAGCTTTAGATCTAGAGCACGCGTTGAACAAGCTAAAACAAAAGGGGAACTAGACGGTTTTTTGCTGATCTCCTCTGTCACTACTGTCTTAAGCAAATTATAAATATCTTCTCACCCATCACCACAAAACACTGTAAGATAGAGGTTATCATCCCCCAATTTTTGGAAACGAAAATCTGACAAAGCTAAGCCCCAAGCTCACATCACTTTTTACTTCTACCACCGCTGTTCACTCAATGCTTCAATATTCAAAGGGCCATTAGTAAGTTATTGCAGAATTATGGATGATATTTTCCAAGATCGGGGGTATGGTGTGGGGTATGGTGTGTGCCCTGAATCGTTTCTGATGAGGTTGACCTTTATAAAAGTCATATTAAAGTTGCTAGGCAAAATAAAAAATTTAACTTGTAAGTATTGCCAGTAAATAGTCTCAAACATGTTCTATAGCCAATTAAAGAGCAGAGAAATGGAAAAGGCACAAAGTAGGAAGGAGAATGGCCAGCCTTTCTCTCACACCTTATAGATATGAGATTTCTGACCATGTGCCTTCACAGGTCCACTGAGGCACTGACTCTGCTGTGTAACTGAACAGGGTAATTTCCAGGTTGCAGTCACTTCACTAACAGTCCAGATATTTTTTAATGGAACAACCTTGTAAGGTTTCTCTCAATATATGACTTTCACTGTAAAAGTAAAGGACTCTGAAGCTTTCTGGGACTTGATCCTTGAGATGCATGCAATCGTTTGCTACAAACTCCATTTCCATGTAGCATCATGACATCCAGATGTTCTGAATTAAAACCTATCTGTATTTAAGAAAAAATACAGAGAAAACTTACTCGAGCCAATAGATTTCCTAGACCACATATTATTCAGCAAATTTTTATTGATGATCTAATATGTGGCAGATATTGTACTAACAGTAGGGAATACATTAGTAACACAATGAGATGAGGACTATCTTTTTTTTTTTGTGAGGACTATCTTAATGCCCAACAGAAGCATTCCCTGTGCTATGCTATTGTATCTCTTCACTCAACATTCTGTGTCCTACATGTCCTCAGAATATTGTGTTATGTCGATTATGAGTTATACTGGTCAGTCTCAATCTGTAAGTAGTCAAGACTTTAGTGGGGTGATTTGGTGTCATAGGCCATATGTAGTGGACATTTGTCAATTTTTGGCTTCTGATCATTTGAGTACACTTTCCATATGTATAGTCATCTGGGAGTCTTGGACTAGTTAGAGCCTGTACCCTCCATACAGTCTGAAGCCATTTGAAATTCACTTCCTTTGTCTTCACTGCAGCTAAGGTATAGCATGTAACTTGGACTCAATCAATTAGATACTCCCAGTCTAGTGTTTGAATTGGGAACTAGTGAGATGAAAAAGCAAGGAAAGCAAACAGTTTCTTTTCTTTTTTAAAAATAGACTTATTCTGCCAGGCGCCTGGGTGGCTCAGTTGGTTAAGCGTCCGCCTTCGGCTTAGGTCATGATCCCAGGGTCCTGGGATCAAGCCCCGCATCCAGCTCCTTGCTCAGTGGGGAGCCTGCTCGTCTCTCTGCCTGCCTCTCCTCCTGCTTGTGCTCCCTCTGTCAAATAAATAAATAAAATCTTAAAAAAAAAAAAGACTTTATTTTGTAGATTCGTTTTAGACTTACAGAAAAACTGAGAAGTACCCTGAATCCTCATATACCCACTTTTCCCTTTATTGACATCTTATATTATAATCATGGTATTTGTTACAAAAAGAAAATCAACTTGATATCCTATTATTTTTTAATGATTTTATTCATTTATTTGTGAGAGAGAGAGAGATAGAGTGAGAGACAATGAGCACGAGCAGGGGGGGAGAAGAAGAGGGGGAGGGAGAGAGAGTATCCCAAGCAGACTCCATGCTGAGCATGCATTCCCATGTAGGGCTGGATTCCACAACCTGAAGACCATGACCTGAGCCAAAACCACAAGTCAGATGTCCAAGAAACTGAGCCACCAGGTGCCTCATTGATTCCTCATTATTTTTTTAACGATTTTTTAAAAAAGATTTTATTTATTTATTTATTTGACAGAGAGAGAGAGAGAGATCACAAGTAGGCAGAGAGGCAAGCAGAGAGAGGGCGAAGCAGGCCCCCCGCCGGGCAGAGAGCCTGACGTGGGGCTCGATCCCAGGACCCTGAGACCAGGGCCTGAGCCAAAGGCAGAGGCCTTAACCCACCGAGCCACCCAGGAGCCCCTGATTCCTCATTATTAACTAAAATCCATACTTTATTTGGATTTCCTTTGTTGTTGTTGTTTTTCTTTTCTTTTGTTCTCTTTTCCCTTACATCCCTTTTCTGATCTAGGATCCCATCCAGGAAGCCACATTACATTTAGTTGTCATGTCTCTTTAGGCTCCTCTTGGCTATGACAGTTTCTCTGTCTCTGTTACTTGCAACTAAGAACCCTAACCTATACATTATCTTCATTATTATTTTGGGGTGTATGTTCAAAATTTTTTTTCCTTTTTTTAAAGATTTTTATTTATTTATTTGACAGGTAGAGAGATATTTCAAGAGAGAGAGCACAAGCAAGGGGAGTGGCAGGCAGAGGGAGAGGGAGAAGCTGACACCCCACTGAGCAGAGAGCTTGATGTGGGACTTGATCCCATGAACCTGGGATCATGACCTGAGCTGAAAGCAGCCGCTTAACTGACTGAGCCACCCGGTTGCCCTGAAATTTTTCTTTAGAAGCTTTCTGGCCATTTATTCCCTCTTTCCCTCCATAGCAGGAGAGATGGCATGTTTGGGGTTTTGTTTTGTTTTGTTTTTGAGAGAGAGCTAGCAGCCTTTATTAGTAGTGTGAAAAAGTCCTGTCGGCATGCATTTTGGTGGAATGAATGGGAGCATAATTCTGTCAGCTTTTCAGTTATTTGTTCAGTTATTCATTCACTTAGTGCCTTAAAAACAGTAACCATTTTGTTTTGCTTAGGATTCTGTGGTTTCAGCATTTGGAGTAGGAATGGCACTACTGGTAATGGGAATATTAAAGAAATGACGATGGTGCAGATGGCTGAGATCATTGGAGGAGTGAAGATCAAGGAATTCTGAGAACGCAGAGTAGTTGAATATTTCATTTTATGTGAACATTAGAATACCTAAGATCTCTAACAGGAGTAGTGTGTTGGGGAAATTGTCACTGATCCAAGGGTTACAGTCTTCAAGGAAATGGAGAAGTGACTTAGGAATAAAAAAAAAAAAGCTCACAATCCCACTTTCTCGGCCCTATTTTCTTTCTTCCTCCTTCCCCTGGTAGGACTTCTCTAAACTAGTGTCCAAATTTTCTATTTACATTTCCTTACTTTTTCCTCCTACTACCGAAATAGATCTCATTCAAATCAGAATAGGCAGCCAAGTCACCAACTTCATCTATTGGTGTTTTGTCCTGACCTGTACTACTTCAACCAGCACATGCTGTTTGTATGAGATTGTACTCTGATCCTCACACCCCAGATGTGACTTTGTCTATTGTAGTGCAGCTCCAGTAATTTTAAAGAGGTGGTAACAGGGCACTTCAGTGGCTCAGTCAGTTAAGTGTCTGTGTTCAGCTCAAGTCATGGTCCTGGGCTCCTGGGATCAATCCGAAGTCAAGCTCCCCGCTGAGTGGGGATTCTGCTACTTCCACCCACCCCTGCATCTTCCCCATGCTCATTCTCTTGCACTTTCATTCATAATAAATAAATAAATATCTTTTAAAAGAAAGGATAGCAACAAATGCAAAAATGTGTATTGAAACACATTATATGTCCGTCATTGCTCTTGGTGTATTGGATACAACCAGAGTCAGTTAAGATACAAGGAAGTAAGAGTTCAGTAAATCGTTTTAAAATGAATCCATGGTTCATCTCCCCCTCCGATTTCCCCTCATTCACCCTTCCTTTCCTTCTCCCAATGTCCTCCATGTTTTTCCTTATGCGCCACACGTAAGTGAAACCATATGATAATTGACTCTCTCTGCTTGACTTATTTCACTCAGCATAATCTCCTCCAGTCCCGTCTATGTTGAAACAAAAGTTGGGTATTCATCCTTTCTGATGGAGGCATAATATTCCATTGTATATATGGACCATATCTTCTTGATCCATTTGTCTGTTGAAGGGCATCTTGCCTCTTTCCACAGTGTGGCGATTGTGGCCATTGCTGCTATGAACATTGGAGTACACGTGGCCCTTCTTTGTACTGCATCAGCATCTTTGGGGTAAACACCCAGTAATGCAATTGCAGGGTCATAGGGTAGCTCTATTTTTAATTTCTTGAGGAATCTCCACACTGTTTTCCAAAGTGGCTGCACCAACTTGCATTCCCACTAACAGTGGAAGAGGGTTCCCTTTTCTCCACATTCTCTCCACCATTTGTTGTTTACTGTCTTGTTGATTTGGCCATTCTAACTGGTGTGAGGTGGTATCTCAGTGTGATTTTGACTTGAGTCTCCCTGATGGCTAATGATGATGAACATTTCTTCATGTGTCTGTTAGCCATTTGGATATCTTCTTTGGAGAAGTGTCTGTTCATGTCTTCTGCCCATT
>CM052884.1:52540796-52551126 GCA_028534135.1 Potos flavus | reverse complement strand
AGTGTCATTTGCGAATATCTTCTCCCATTCCGTGGGTTGCCTGTTTGTTTTGTTGACTGTTTCCTTTGCTGTGCAGAAGCTTTTTATCTTGATGAAGTCCCAAAAGTTCATTTTCGCTTTTGTTTCCTTTGCCTTTGGAGACATGTCCTGAAAGAAGTTGCTGTGGCTGATGTCAAAGAGGTTACTGCCTATGTTCTCCGCTAGGATTTTGATAGATTCCTGCCTCACGTTGAGGTCTTTTATCCATTTCGAGTTTATCTTTGTGTATGGTGTAAGAGAATGGTCTCTGAGCAACAAACTGAAGGTTTTGGAGGGGAGAGGGGTGGGGGGTTGGGTGAACCTGGTGGTGGGTATTGAGGAGGGCACGTATTGCATAGAGCACTGGGTGTGGTATATGAACAATGAATCTTGGAACACTGAAAAAAAAGACTCATATAAGCTACATATTTTAAAATGTCTTCATTAATCATCTTCCTTTTCATACAGTGAAAAAAAATAAATAAAATGAATCCATGAATGCATGAATGAAGGAAATAAGAAATTTAGCTGATTGATCTTACTTCACTGGGGAGGTCTTCTACCGCGTAGTCAGTAGTTCCTGACTACTGAGGTCTGTTGCTCCTGGACTCATACCCATGGCAACTATAGAATGGTTATCATCAAGGGGTGCCTGGGTGGCTCAGTCGGTTAAGCGTCTGCCTTCGGCTTTGTTCATGGTCCCGGGGTCCTGGGGTCAAGCCCCGCATTGGGCTCCCTGCTCAGCAGAAAGCCTGCTTCTCCCTCTCCCACTCCCCCTGCTTGTGTTCCCTCTCTCCCTGTGTGTCCCTCTCTTTCAAATAAATAAATAAATAAAATCTTTAAAAAGAAAAAAGAATGGTTTTCATGGAATCCCCTATAAACATGTGATTGAGTAAAAGTTTGGATAAAATAGGCAAGTGGCTGTCAGCCAGAATGTTTGGACTAAGGATTTATGAAACCTGAAGTGGAGCCCAGAATCGACCATTCTAGAGACGTTGAGCCATGGTGAGATGTGGTTACAGGCCTCTAAGTCTATGGAGCGGTGAGCCTCAGATTGGTAAGGTCCAATTTTAAAATCCTAATTTCTCTTTTGGCTTTGGAAGAGGTATTCATTGTGTGAGTGGGCTCATTCAAAGGTGGATGACCAGAATGAATACAGGGTGCCAAAGCATGTTAGATAAAACAACTTTAAAGAAACAAGTGGGTGGCTGGCTGTGAGAATTGAATTTGGGCCAATACAGAAACTGACTTCAGTGAGTCGTGGTATAGGATACTGAAAATTGTTCTAGGACTAAAACTAGAGAAAGTAGGTTCAAGATATGGGAAAACTGATTTTGACTTACCATAAGGAAGATCTTTGTAATAGCAAAGAACTATCTATAGTTGACCCTTGAACAATGCAGGTTTGGACTGCATGGTCCACTTACATGTGGATTTTTTTTTAATACAAATGTGAATGTATTTTCTCTTACAACCTTCTTAAGAACATTTTCTTTTCTCTAGCTTACTTTATTTTAAGAATACAGTATATAATACATATAACATACAAATTATGCTATTATGTTAACCAACTGTTTATGTTATTGGGAAAGCTTCCAATTAACAGTAGGCTACTAGAAGTTAAGATTTGGGGGAGTCAAAAGTTGTATGAGGATATTCCAATATGTGGGGGTTGGCACATGTTGTTCAAGGATCAACTTATAAATGAATGGGAATGATCCAAGAGAGTAGGGAGCTATATATTCTTGTTTAGGCCAATGCTGTTTGGCTTGTTTGGCCAATGTTAAGCTCAATAGAAATATGGTTTAAGCCTCAGACCTAAATTAAATGACTGTTAAATGTTAAAAGCCTCAGACCTAGATTAAATGACTGTTAAATTACCGTTTGACTGATAGTCTATGTTTCTAGGAAATGTGGGATGATAAGATAAAATACGCATTTTTTTGAAGGTTTCAGGAAAGAACATTATGAACTAGTATTTTGCTTCTGTACTATTTTATAAGCTGAAATGCTCTGAGCCATTAATGATTCCAGTATTAAGGACTCTTCCAGATATATTGATTATTTCTGTCAGTGCCTATTCCTAGGTTTGTATGACTGGACATCTAAACCTGAAATGTCTTTGGTGTTAGAATCATGTATGCAATTCATATTAGATGATATTTCAAAATAATCCAGTTTAAACCTCTTAGATTCAGTTGTGATCATGCTTAAAACAACCATATTAACTGAACTAATCACAAACTTCAAAATAGTATTTGATGTGTTTCATAATCAAGAAAACCTAACTTTCTAATCTTTTATTTCTCCTGTGTGTTCTATCTTAGTGTGGAGTATTCATGGTTTTTAGAATGTGTCCTTCACATTTATGCTTCCTGAACTAATTCTATAATTGTCTACCAAGATACTATACCTCTTTTAAGAGTTACCATAGTCCTAAAAGTCAGACCCAGAGGGGTGTCTGGGTGACTCAGTGAGCTGAGCGTCTCATTCTTGCTTGATCAGCTCAGGTTATGATCTCAGGGTTGTTGCGATGGAGCCGAGTCAGCTCTGCAGTAGCATGGAGCCTGTTTAAGATTCTCTCTCTCTCTCCCTCTGCCCTCCCTGATGTGCATGTGTTCTTTTGCTCGCTTTCTCTCTCTAAAAATCTAAAACTAAACTAAACTAAAAGTCAGACCCAGAGATCATTGCCTCTGAGAAAAGAACTTTCTTTCAGCTAGTTTTCTGAGAGCCCCTTTGACATCCTTGTTTCTCAGGCTATAAATTATGGGGTTCAACATTGGAGTCACTACTGTATAGAACACAGATATCATCTTATCCCGTTCTTTTGTTGTCTTGGAATTTGGCCGCATGTAGGTGAATATTCCTGAGCCATAGAAGAGGACGACGACAATGAGATGGGAGCCACAGGTAGAAAAAGCCTTGAGCCTCCCCTCCCCAGACTTTATCTGGATCACAGTGGAGATAATATTCCAGTAGGACACAAGAATCAGGCAGACAGGAGCTAAGAGGATGACCACGCCCATTGCAAAGATGGCCATTTCTGTGCCGTAAGTGTCTGCTGAAGCCAGCTTCAGGAGGGCAGGAGGTTCACAAAAGTAGTGGTTAATAATGTTCTGTCCTTGATAGGGTAGTTGGAAAGTAAAGATGGTATCCACCATAGACACTAGTGCCCCACTGGCCCAGGATCCGATGGTCAACTGGAGACACACCTTTTGGGTCATGATGGTGGAGTAGTGCAAGGGCTTGCAGACAGCCACATACCGGTCATAGGACATCACTGCCAGCAATGCACATTCTGTACACCCAACCAGAAGGAAGACAATTATCTGTGTCATACACCCAAAAAAAGAAACAGTTTTTCTCTTCACAAGGAAGTGGACCAATACTTGAGGGACAACGCTAGTTGAGAAGCAGAGATCTGCAAAAGAGAGGTTTCTAAGAAAAAAGTACATGGGAGTGTGAAGTCGAGAATCCATGAAGATGAGAATGATGATGAGCAGGTTTCCAAGCACAGTCAAAAGATAAATGATGAGAAAAAGAATAAATAGCAGGATCTGGGTCTGCAAGTCCTGGGAAAGGCCAAGGAAAATAAACTCAGCCACAAAGGTTTGATTTTCCTCTCCCATTGAGATTTATGCCTTTTTGCCTGTTTGCACAAAGAAAAAGAACAAACTTTGGGATGGTGACATCAAGTCCTGTAGAAGAGTATCATTTAAAGCCCAGTTTAAAATCAAATTGGATATTTCTAGCTTGTTGCTATTCATATCATTCTAATTAATACTAAATAAAATATTTTAATTCTTATTAGTTCATTGTAATGTAAACCCACTTCATTGTTTCCCAAATCTCCTGTTCCCAGTGCCACTTATTTATAGAGTATGACATTGTTAAAGCCTTCCTGGCTAGATCTGATATGAGGATATTAGACTTTATGTGGATTTTACTAAATGACTATACACATATTGTTACAAAATGATGTATATTATAGTTAGCACTGTTACCATGTATAAAACTGCACCAATAACTGTTCAAAATATTACATATTTAATCATAATACATTTGCTTGAAAAATATGAAACAGCTTTCAGGCATCAGACTTAATCTGACCTCTTAAAAAACAACTTTTCCTTGCTTTAAAGTTAAGGAGGGCACGTGATGTGATGAATACTGGGTGTTATATGCAAGTAATGAATCATTGAACACTACATCAAAAACTAATGATGTACTTTACTGTACAGCGGCTAACTGAACATAAAAAAAACACATAGTGTCAGGTTACTATAAACAATTATATACTAACAAATGAGATAACTTAGAAAAAATATAAATATTAATATATAATATGTATTTGATTCTTTAACTGAAGTATAGTTGACGTACAATGCTATATTAGTTTCAAGTGTACAACATAGTGGGATTCGACAATTCTTTACACAATGCTCAACACAATAAATGTAGTTACCACCTGTCATCATAGAACATCATCACAATATTAATTACCATATTCTTTATGCTGTACTTTTCATCCCTGTGATTTATTTTATTGTTTATTGTTTTATTTTATAACTTGAATTTTGTACCTTTTATAATCTCCTCTTATAAAATATATAAAATTATATTCTAAGGCTTTAAAAAACATAATGGTCCAAGAATTATTTATAAAGAATAAATGCAAATAACTACTAAATGTAAGAAAAATACTTGATATAATTATAAGTACTTATAAATAAATAGAACACAACGAGAGATACATTTTTTTAAAGTATTATTTCTTTTTTTTTAAATTTTATTTATTTATTTGACAGAGGGAGAGACCACAAGTAGGCAGAGAGGCAGGCAGAGAGAGAGGGGGCAACAGGCTCCCCGCTGAGCAGAGAGCCTGATGTGGGGCTCGATCCCAGGACCCTGAGATCATGACCTGAGCCGAAGGCAGAGGCCCAACCCACTGAGCCACCCAGGCGCCCCGAGAGATACATTTTTCACCTGTGAAATTAGCTAAAATTTTAACAAACAACTACATCACAAAATAGTAACTAGTATTTTATTGAAAATTTAACTCATGACAGGCATCGAGAGTTTTATATAATCACATTGTTCAATAACGTTATAACGTAGACATTATTAATTTTACTTTTCAGATGAGAAAACTGAGGCACAGAAAAGTTCAGCTACCTTCCCCAAATCACACACTTAATAAATGGCAGAATTCTGTAAAATGAGGGTGCAGAAAAAATACATTTTTGTACAATGCAAGTGGGTAGGAAAATTAGTCCAATATTTTTGGAAAATAATTTTGTCAAATATATTTTAAAAATTTAATATTCATATACTTTGTCCCAGTTCTCAATAATATGAGGGAGGGAGAAATTCTGTTTTTACCTGTCCTTTCTTCCCCGTGAGGAAGAATCCGATTTGTGACATTCTAGGATGTTGCATGGTCCATTTTTACTGCTTGCTAGGCTTACTGTGCTTTAAAAGGTCATGCATGTTCTATTTCCTCAGTTCTTCATAGAACTGGACTGATAAATTGGGCAAAATCTCACTCAAGCTCTAAGGGAGGTTGAAGATTTGGAAAGACTTTGGACTAGACCAAGTACTCCAATCCAGGCTTATCAGAGTTCTGAACTTGCATGACATTAGGAACTAGTGCAATTAATAAAAAGCAGTGTCTTAGTTTTAATATTTCTTGTTTCATTTGTAGAACTCTAAGGAGAGGAATGACCAGGACTAAAATAATATTAGGAGTTCCAGAGTCCCCTAGGCCTAATATCATATAATACCTTCAAATATTGTCCCAATTTCTAAATCCAATTCTAGGAATCTATTTTAAATAAAAACTCTAAGTTGAAGAAAAATATTCACAAGGAAATTTGTGTATCTGTTATACAATAATGGTTAAAAGCAGACATATAGACAAATGGAATATAATAAAGAACCCAGAAATAAACCCACACATATACAGTCAACTGATCTTTGACAAGGGTACCAAGAATACACAATGACGAAATGCCAGTCTCTCCAATAAATGGTGTTGGGAAAAATGGATATCCACATTCAAAACAATGAAGCTGGACCCTTTCTCACGTCATATACAAAAATCAACCCAAAATGGATTAAAGACTTAACATAAGACCGGATACTATAAAACTTGATGAAGAAAACATAGGGGAAAACTTGGCATTGATTTGACATTAGACTTGGCAATGATTTTGGATTTGACGTCTAAAGTACAAACAATAAAAGCAAAAAATGGACAAATGAGATTAAAAAAAAAACAACCTCTAATTAAAAAGACTACACAGCAAAGAAAACAATCAACAAAATGAAAAGGCAACCTATGAAATGGGAGAAAATATTTTCAAACCATATATCTGATAAAGGGTTAATACCTGAAATATATAAGGAACTCATACAACTCAATGCCAAAAAAATGCAAATTATCCAGTTTTTAAAAGATTTTATTTTTTTAAAAGATTTTATTTTTTTTTAAGATTTTATTTATTTATTTGACAAAGAGAGACAGTGAGAGAGTGAACACAAGCAGGGCGAGTGGGAGAGGGAGAAGTAGGCCTCCCGCCAAGTAGGGAATACAAAGATGAAAAGAACAAGGAATACATGAGAAAAATAGAAAGCGAATAACAAGATGGTGGATTTAAGCTTAATTGTATTCATAATTACATTAAAAGTATATGGATAAAACATTTTAAGAAAGAGATTGAGAGCCTGGGAAGATGGCGAAGGACCCTAAGCTGGCCTTATCCGATGGATACAACTAGGTAACACTTACATCAGTATATAACCCAGAAAATGACCTGAAGACCGGAACAAACTCCACAACTAAATGTAGAAAAGAAGCCACAATGAAGGAGGTAGGAAGGGTAAATACACAGTTTGGGAATGAAATGGACTGTGGCAGTAGCCAGTGGTGTGGAGAAAGGCAAAAAAATTGATTCTCAGACCAGGGAGCCTGCACGGGGAAGACGAAACCCCACAATATTTGGCTTTGAAAGTGAGAGGGACCAAACCGTGTGAGTTCTCACTATCAGTGGGACTTAACCTGGAATTTACAAAAATCAGCAGACTTCATTCTAGGAGAGCCCAGAGGGTGTTAGGAAGCAAAGTCCCTCCTTAAAGAGATAGCACAAGGAACAGCCAGGGAAGAAACAGCAAACAGCCAGGGAAGACATATGGAAGGAAGAGTTTGAAAACACTGGGGGCAGACAGGAGGGAGAGTAATTTACTCATCTCAGAGCATGCCACAGATAGGAAGGGATGACACGGAGCCCCTCTAGGAACAAAGGAACTGGAAGGAACCATTTCCCTTTCTTACCACCCAGCATAAACACAGGGCCACTTGAGGGAACCAGCACAGTGCTGCCACTCACTAACTTGCTGACACCAAGCCCTGCTCAATCACACTTTGGCAGTTCCATCCTTCCTAGTCACACCTGCCTCAGTCCCAGGTCCATGGGATCCCTCCCCCAGAAGACCAGCACAAACCTTATCTCATTGATAAACTCTTAACGCACAACAAAAAACTTAGCATCCAGGGAGATACACATTATATTTAAAAAGTTACTATCTCTCTATTCCTCAAATGTAAGATTTGTACATTTACATATGTATGTATATATGTGGATTGGGAAGACTGCCAAATAGGAGGATAATAAAAATCATTGAAAAAGGAGGTAAATAAGATGAAATGTAGTATCATTTATATTCCAAAAAAGGCTGGGGATAAATGTCTTTCATGTTCTAAAGAATTTCATATGACTCTGTCAAGTTTACTAAGTAATTAGGTGATGATGTATCTTTATATAATTCAGAGAAAAAATAAGAAGAAAAATCAGAGTGGGAAAATACAATAAAGAGAATAGAAATTAGAAGAAATCAGGGAACGGAAGCTGAACTTAGAAGACAGGAATCTAGAGATGTGGAAAAAAAGTAGAAGAAGGAAGAAAGACATGAAGAGATCTGTAAGTCTGGCTGTGTCCCCAAACCAAAGGGACAGGCAATGTATCTTTTATTCTCGGAGGCCCTAATAACTTTGTAACTAGTATGGCCTTTCCTAGTGACTGTGTCTCACACACACACAATTGCATACATGGCATTATTCCTTGTCATATACACGTGCCACATGCTGCATATACCTACTCACTCTCAGCTTTGCAATATCTTGTATAAACATGCAGACATCCATACACCACAGATATACTCCCTAAAGTATTTTATATTCTCATACATGTACCTTCATGGCCACCAAATCTTTCACAATAACAAAAGACATCACAGAGTAGGTACTGAGCCAACTGGATACTGATCAAGGCTGGGTGTTTTGGGAACCCACCATGCCTGACTTGTATGTGAAGGATACCAATGTATGGGGTGTGTGTGTGAGGGTCCCAGCAGTGGGGGCTAGTATCCTCTTTGAGACTAGAAAGACAACACTGATTGTAATGGGACCCACGCTCTGCTGTCTGTTGTAACTCACCAGGGGGTTGGCCCGCAGTGCCGGCCTTCCTAGAACGGTGTATCTTGCAGTCCTATTCCTTCACATCTCCTAGACCCAGAGAACACTCAAGAGCAAGGGGTTCCTCAAAGCAAGTTTCCTGTTTTCCTTCCAGCCCCTTGTCTGTTCAATGGGAGATGGTGGAACACATGCAAGCTGAGAAACAGTGAAGGCTGAACGGCTGACACAGGAGGGAAAGGGAAAATCAGGCAGATGCTTTTCAATAGTAAGAGGCACAGCCTCTCTGATCTCTCTGGAAGGAGCCCCATCCCTGATGAAGACAGTCTGGAAAAGGATTTTTGGGCTGGCATTCTGGAGAAGAATGGGAATACAATTGTTGTCTCTGGGAGTCTAGCAAGGAAAAACATTGATGTGTAAGAAAGTAAATGACTAAATTTACCTTTCCCAGTGCCAGGCCCACCTCCCAACCCCCAATGGGTACTGACGATTCCCACAGACTGAGACCCATCAACAGCTTGTCCACTCTCACCTGAGGACAGAGAGGAGGCAGAAACTGGGCTACAGGGTCGTTGGTGAAGGAATCGAGGATCAAGTGTGGGAGGGGATGATTTCTGTAGCCTGCAGATCCAGTCTCCAAGGACAGCACCCACTGTGGATTTGGCTCCTAAGTAATGCCTCCCAGCGCCTGGGCTAGAGTCATCCCTAGGAGTCTGACTCCACCCCCAGCCTTTCTGCCTTTCTTCATTCAAGGTATAAACTCCAATTCTCCTAGGTCCCAGTTCTGAACAGAGCATTTTTCCTTCAAGGATATATTTAGAGGTGAGGTCCTGAGAGTATGTAAGCAGGGCATTCCCTGGAGCTTTAAAAGCCCTCAAGTTTATTACCTTTCCATCCTCTGAGACATCCTAGGGCACTCGGTGTTGCATTTGAGGTCACAGGCTAAAGTCTCCAACTCATACTAACACCCCTGTTCCAAACCTTACACCCATATCATTCCAAACAGCTCAGCAGATATATTCTCAGGGGTTTACAAGTTATCAAATGTGTTTTCATTTATATGGTAATTAAATAGAAGTGAAAATAAGCAGATATTGGATTGTCTGGATGCCAACTTTCTGAGTACTATAGCTGCATTCTAGGCCTTGTGCTTTCATTTTGGTTCGCAGTTGTTTTGGTGCCATATGATCACTTTAAGTGGTGGAGTTGAATTTGGTTAGCATGGTCTTAATATCAACATGATAGCAGGGGTTCTGGGTGGGCTCTTATATTATTTTTAATTTGCTGGACATAAAGTCCAAGCTTTTCTTTTGAGGGAATAATTCACAAAGGACAGTCTTATAAAAGGAGACTTTTAAACTAAAATTAAGACTTTGGTTTGGCTACATGAAAATGGAACTACTCCTATAGCTCTCTCAAGCTAGTGAAAACATTTTCTCAAAGGTAAATTTTAGATCCAAATGATGCATTCACAGCATCTGAAGGTCAAAAAATGTAAGAGAAAGAAAGTGGAAGAATAGGCGATCATATGGTAATATAGCCATGTGAGATTCAAGGAAATGCCCTGAAGTTGTTAATTCCCCAATCATATTTCAAGTGGCAATTTAGTTACCACAAAACACCATTTATCACCTTAAGGAAATGCTAGTAATTTGAATTTTATTGTTTTATTGTTTTTGTGGTTTGACTTGTACATTATTTATAGTTTAGTTTTGATTTCACAGTACCTACAAATCTAACTCGTTAAAAATAAATAATTATGTTCCATGGTATAAATATGCTGTAATTTACTTAACCATATCCATATTAATGGACATATGGATTTTTTTCTACTCCTTAGAC
>CM052884.1:52509143-52540296 GCA_028534135.1 Potos flavus | reverse complement strand
AAAAAAAGTTGCATTAATTTACAGTCATTAAAATTGCATAAAAGTTTCTATTTAGTTACACGTTTACTAACATTTGGTATTGTGAAACTCTACAATTTTGTTAATGCATTAATAGGTTAAAAAATGGTATCTCACTGTTAATTTATTATAGGATACTTTAATTATACTTGAGGATGAACATAATTTTAATGTCAATTGATCATTTTCATTTCCTGCTAGCTTTCTTTTATTGGGCTATTCAATTTCTTTTACTGCTGTGTAGGACCCTGGAGTATTATCAAGAATTGGCTCTTTGGGGGCGCCTGGGTGGCTCAGTCGTTAAGCGTCTGCCTTTGGCTCAGGTCATGATCTCAGGGTTCTGGGATGGAGCCCCAAATCAGGCTCCCTGCTCAGCGGGAAGCCTGCTTCTCCCTCTCCCCCTCCCCCTCCTTGTGTTGCCTCTCTTACTCTGTCTCTCTCTGTCAAATAAATAAATAAAATCTTAAAAAAAAAAAAAGAATTGGCTCTTTGATTTTGCATTAAAAATAAATCTTTTTTTTTAATTTGCCAGTTGACTTTATGGATTTTTGTATCACATACTTATAATTTAATCAGTCTTTTCCCTTATGACTCGGTTTTGTGTTAATATTTGAAAGGTCTCTGTTGCTAAAAGGGTATGCTTTTTAAAAATCATTAAAGGGTGTGTTTTTTCTTCTAAGATTTTCAAAGTTTTGCTCACACATGTGGCTTCATTTACATCTTGATACATCCAGAATTTATTCTGATGTAAGGAATGATGTAGAGATCCTAGTTTGTTTGTTTGTTTGTTTCACAATGGTCACTTAGCACCATTTATGAGAAAATTCACATCAATTTTAAGTGTCTTTTATATGAGATATTAAACTCTTGCTAAATTTGGTCTACTTTACACCCTGTAGTCTATTCCTTTACTAACTTTGTATTTCTGTACAATACCGTGCAATCTTAATTTCTCCTGTTGTTTGTTTGTTCTCAGGCATGAAGTATTGAGTTATATTTCTCAATATATGACATATTGTATGATTAGTAATTTCAAAGCCCTCTCTTGTTTATTTATGCATTTATTTATTGCTTGCTTAATATACACCCATACCTCATTCACATTGACCTAGTGACCATTCTAATGTATGCAATGCTTTTAGTTTGTCCTCAAAAAATGATTTTGTTTGTCCACATATTTTTATTTTACATAAATGATATTGTGTTATATGCCTCTTTATCTTTTTCACTTGACTGAGCCTTTAATATCATTTACAATGCCACATATTCATCTAATCTTTCTCCTTACTGTTGTGCAATATCCTTGGTGCATATATCTTACATTTTCATTTATGTCTTCTCCCAGTGAAGGATATTCAAATTACACAACACCTTGCCAATACAAATAACAGAACCACAAATACTACAGGATTATACCATATCACTGTACCATTCTCTGTGCAAGAAATTTTGGAGGTCTATATTTAGCAATAATTATTATATCATAGAATATGCATAGGCATAAGGTGACCCAGTAATTCCAGGTTCCTTTCCAGAATGGCTGTATCTCTCTACATTTTCCCCAATGAAAATGAGTGTTCCTCTCTCTTCTACTTTTTGCCAACACTTAACAGCTGATTTTCTAATTTCTGCATGCCTAATAGGAGTAAATAGACATCTCTTTGTTGTTTTAATTTGCATACCTTCCAATACTAATGAATTTCAGTATTGTTTTCTATTCCTGTAGCCCTTTGAAGTTAATTTTTGTGAATTCCCTTGTATATCCTCTGCTTTTTTTCTATTGGGAGTTACTTCCTTTTATCTTGATTTTTAGAATTTATTGTGAATTTCTGATATTAAGTTCTTATTTCTTATTTGTTTTAAATAGCACAAATATCTCATCCATTTTCTCATCTATCTTTTTAACTTTGTTCATAATGTTCTTTGAAGACAAATCTTAGATTTCGAGGAAATCAAATTCAAGTTTTTCATTATGGTCTGTGTTTGGAGCCTCCTTGCTGTAGGTCAAAAGATGTTCTCTTATGTTTTCTTCTATAACGTCATTGTTCTATTTTAACTTCTAGTTATTTAATCCATTTAGAGTCTACCTTCTTGTGTCATGTTAGATAGAAATCCAGTTTTATTTTTCTCTACATAGTGAACTAGTATTTACCAATTCCATATATGATTTAGTAGTAAAATCGTATTTATCAGTACTTTTTACTACACTATTTGTCCTCTTCATAATGATTTTTGGAATTAACTTATTGTACATTAAATTTCACATATGTCTATGAGCTCTCAATTCTGTTCCACTTAACAGTCCTTTTTTTTTTTCTACCAGCAATACATGGCTTTTATTTTTGAAACTTGGTAATATTGCCAATAGAAAAGGAAGAGGTTCTATTTTTAACTGTGGTTTTAATTTGCAAATCCCAAATGCCTGCCTAATGATGTGCAGCATCCTTTCATGTTCTTGTCAGCAATTTGTGTATCTTCTTTGGAGATATACCTTTTCAACTCCTTTGGCCATTTTTAAATTGTTGTTCATCTTTTTTGGTTTTGAGTTGTATGAGTTCTTTATATATCTGCATAATAGACTGTCTTCAGACATTTGATTTGCAAATATTTTCTTCGATTCTGTGAGATGTCATTTCACTTTCATGGTGAGAGTAAGTAAAGCAACACAAACATGGCTTCAGTTGTCTTTTACCTGATTAAACATTCATGTGATTGCTATAAATCTCTATTTTCCAGAATCTGGATAAAGTTTGCTCTGACAGTATTTGTCATGTTTTTTGTATTTTTTTGAGGGAGGGCCACTTGGAGTTTCTTGCTTTACTATTTTTCTTCTAACAAATAATTTTTTATACAGTTTTGGCTATCTTAGTAATCATTATAAAGAAAAATTTGGGATTTCATTAATCTTATTTATCATATTTATATTTTGTTTTCTATTTCATTGATTTCTTCTTTTCTCTTTATTATTTACTTGTTTGTGCCCTTGGATTTGCTCTACTATTTCACACCCCTGTGAAATACCCAGCAGTTTGAATTAAATGCTTAACTTCATTTTTTTCTCTTTTCTCTCTCCTTCTCTTTAAATGAGGTATTACTTACATACAGAATGTGCACCAATCTTCAGTATAGCTCAAGAAAGTCTTATGTATGTATATGTCTGTATAACTATTATATAGATCAGAATGTAGAATCCTCACAGCCATCATAAAGCTCCCATTCAACTCCAAATCAACAGTCTCTCAAAGGTAACTGTTTTTTGGAATTTTAAAAATATAAATTAGTTTTGCCCGTTCTTGAGCTTCAAAGAAATTGAATCCTATAGAATATACTTCTTATATGTCCGGCTTCTTTTATTAAACATCTTTCTGCCTACCTGGTTATATGTAGTAGTAATTCATTCTTTTAAAAATAATCAATAGTATCCCCCTTCATGTATCACAGTTTATCATTTTTCTTGTCCGTGCAAATTAATATTGTTACCATTTCTGGTTATTTTGAGTAAGACTGTTGAAAAATACTTGTACATACTTGTAGGAAGGGTAAACACTAATCTCCATAAGGCATGTATACCACAGAGGGGTGAAACGACTGGATTGTAGGAGAGAAAGCATATATTTAAGGTTAATTTTCAAAGTTGCTTCCAAATGGACTTTTTGAATTGATTGTACCAAATTATGCTCCCATGAGCAATGAAAATTGCTCCACATCCTTAGTCATTTTAATCCATTTTTATGAAGCTTAGTGGTATTTCACTGTGGCTTAATTTTTTTTAAGATTTTATTTATTTATGAGTGAGAGAGAGAATGAGTGGGGGTAGGTGGAAATGGAGAGGGACAAGCCGACTCCACCCTGAACATGAAGCCCCACATGGGGCTTGATCCCACAAACGTGAGATGATGACCTAAGCCAAAATCAAGAGTCAGACCCCTACCCAACTGAGCCACCAAGGTGCCCCTCACTATGGTTTTAATTTATGTATTCTGGTGGCTAATTATGTTGTGTACCTTTTTATATGCTTATTAGCTACTTGTAGTTCCTATGTTGTAAGTACATGTTTTAGTCTTTGCCCATTTTGAAAATTGGATTTTTCTGGCTTTTCTTATTTGTAGGAGTTCCTTATATGTTCTGAGCATTAAGTCTATAACTTAGCATCAAGTTATTAAAATAACTATGTGTGTAAATAAAGACATGAAAATATTGTTAAAATGTTAATAATTGAAGAATATCATTATCCGGGGCACATCATATTCACCTTCTACAAATGATGAAATTCTTGAAAATCATACATAGAGTATGTAATGTAATTGAGCAGCAACCTAGAGTCTAGAAACCAAATACTTAATTGCAACAATACATCACTTCCCAAGAAAGAAGAGAGATAAGAGGAACTGGTAATAGGAGCCATAAATGGAGAGGTGAGTGCTAACTGCATGTTATTTTCTGTTCTCCTTATAACCATTTGGGAACCTCTGAGAGAAAACACAGCTCAAGATCCACCCTAATGATTCAGAATTCTCCTGAGCACTTCAGCCACTCCAGAGACTGCTCCTAGTATCCTTCTGTTGTCGTCATTTAAATGGAACTATTGTTGCTTAGTATGTCCTGATGTCAATAAGACCTTTGGATGGAACAGAAGGACAAGGGAGTGTTGGGGATTCCCTTCCCTGTCTTGTCCTTGATGTTGACCTCAGATTTTACTGAGCTCTTGGACTCAGATGACTTAGGACAAGATGCCATCAATCTTACAGTCTCCATTCTGCCCACTCTTGCAGCTAATACACCTGCAGCAGATTCCTCCTCAACACTGAGATGTTTTTACTAGCTTCGACATGCTAATTTGATCTGTTTTCCTTCACCAGATGAGAAAATATTGATAATACTATTAAAGGGATGGAAAGAGAAGGCAAAAGGTGAACAATGGTAATAACCTAGCATATATTGGGAGTGAACTGGTTTCAATCTCTTCATAAATTTGGCTTTTAAAATTCAACTGATTTTGTCCAAACAATCATATCCTTAGAGCTAAATCTTCTATAATAAATCTAGCCAAGGTTTTTTCCACAGTGGATCTACCTCATCCAACCACAACTACAATGTCAAATTCCCTGCGAAGGAGACCATGGTCCTCACCTAGAGGAGACATAAGCGGAACTTCCATGGAGTGAGTACTGATCCTTTGAGTGGGGATTTTTTTGCCTCTGTTGAGCTGGGCTTGGAAGACAGTAAGTGGATATGGAGGGTAGGGAATGGGTGATTTTGAGCACCAAAGATCTTGGAATCAGAACTGAATCTCAGTATTTTCTCTTGGTTCCTATGGATTCCCTCAGAATTTTCTTCCTACAAGAAATGTCAGATTAGACAATGTATGGCTCCCTGACCCTATCATCTTGTTTGATTCATAATATATGTCATTTTTAGAGAAATGAACTGAAAAGTTGATGTTAAATCTAGGGAAAAGGCAGAATAATAGAAGAGAAAGTTTGACAGTACACATGCTTTCCTTTCAGAAACTTCCTGACCCTGGGGGAAGATTCACAGTCACCTGGAGGAACATTTTCTCCACATTCACTTTAGAGAATAATATGCTTTTAAAAACAAATCAGGAGAGGTCAGGGGTGTAGTCTTCTACTGTTGTGCCAGGGTCAGTGAGAGCTCCTATCATCTGACAGATCCCAAGTCACACTCATCTCTGACTCACACTGACTGTCTCCCAATGTTTTGGCTCATGTTAAATCAGCTCAGAAACCATGTGTAGTACACTTAGTCTGTGCAAGCTCATTCTATTTGCTGTGAATAAAGAGGAGTCAGATGAGGTCCCTGCCCTTGAACATCTTATTGTCACAGAGAAACAAATTTCAGTGTAATGTTTTAGCTATGATGGAAGTAAGTACAGGATGCTGAAGGTACACTAATGTGTCTAGTTTCTAGATGTTTGTGAATGTGTTTATTTCCTAACGTGTATACGTGTTGGGAGTGAGTGGGAGTGGGGAATGGGAAACGTGTGGGTCAGAAAGGAAAGTTTTCTGGATAATACTTTACTAAATGGAATCTTTAAAAACCTGCAGTTATTAGCCAGATGAAGGTATAGAAATCAGCAATATCCTTTAGCTGCCCTTCCATTAGGTTAACCATTGATTATAGGCATCTCTTAGAACTTTGTGAGAAGTGTTTAGTTGTATGCTTTTTCCTTTCATCGAAAATGAGAATGTTTCCTTACCATTTAATTTTCCCTGAGATTAGAGACAAGCATTAATTTCTACTCTGGGAAGGGAATGGAGAGAAAAGCAAAGTCTAAAGGACCTGAGGAGACTCTAAGAACTAACCAGGTAATACCTTCCACTAGATCTATGATAATTCTGAAGGTACCTAACAAAATAGCATGTGGTCTCAAAATTTATTTTATACCAGCTATTTCAGCCATAGATTACATTTTTCTTTGGAAGCAATTCTTTATTAGTTAGATTTGGCTCCTCCTATCTGAGATTCTTTCGCCTCAGGAGCTGGGTCTTTTTTCTGTATCCCTAGTACCAAGCGTCTTCTTGGCCAATGACATTTGATCTACAAATAAGGTGACTGAATATTCATAGTGAATGTTCAAGGAAATTGATGCTAACTCTAATTGTGGACGTATGTCTGAATAAAGGGATTATATCCAGCAAAAATTTGTCAGAGAGAGAGAGAGAGAGAGAGAGGGAGAGCGCATGCACACAAGCAGGGGTAGGGGCAGGAAGAGGGAGAAGCAGACTCTCCACCAAGCAAGGAACCAGATGACGCGGGCCTCAATCCCAGGACCCTGGGATCATGACCTGAGCCAAAGGCAGATGCTTAACCAACGGAGCCACCCAGGCATCCCTATGATGGTCATTCTAACAGGCATGCAGCGATATGTGTCCCTGTGGTTTCCCTAATTACTAATGAGTTGTATACGTTCTTCATATATTCTTTATACTAACTCCTTGTCAAATATATGGTTTGCAAATATTTGGTTTTCACTTTGTGGTTTCTTCTGCTGTGCAGAAGCTTTTTAGTTTGATGTATTCTCACAGAAGCTTTTTAGTTTGTTGTATTCTCACTTTTTCTTTATTTTGTTGCTTATGTTTTAGGTATCCTATCCAAAGATTCATTACCAAGACTATTGTCAAGGAGCTTTATTCCTATGTTTTCTTCTAGGGGTTTCCTTGTTTCAGGACTTACATTTAAGTCTAATTCATTTGAAGTTAATTTTATTAACTTCATTCATTCTATCCCATGTGAATATCCAATTATCTCAATACCATTGATTGAAGAGACTATCTTTCCTTCCTTGAGCATTCTTTGTTCCCTTGTCCAATATTAATTGTCTATGCATGTTTGGATTTATTTCTGGGTTCTCAATTCTGTTTCATTGGTTTATTTGTCTGTATTTATGCCAGTACCATACTGTTTTGATGACTATAGTTTTATAATATACCTTGAAATCAGGAAGTGTGACGCCTCTTGCTTTGTTCTTATTCCTCAGGATTTGTTTGGCTATTTGGGGTCTTTTGTGTTTCCATATGAATTTTAGGAGTGTTTTATCTACTTCTGTAAAAATGCCTTTGGACTCTCAGTAAGGATTGCATTGAATCTATAGATAACTTTTGGTAGTATTGAGATACTAACAGTGTTAATTCTTCCAATCATGAATATGGGATAGCTTTCCACTTATTTGTGTCTTTGATCTCTTTCATCAATATCTTATAGTTTTCATAGTAGAAAACTTTCACGTTTTCAGTTAAATTTATTCCTAAGTATTTTATTGTTTTTGATGCTATCGTAATTGGGATTGATTTATTTTTTTAAGAAAATTTGTTGATAGCATATAGAAATGCTATTGTTTTTGTATATTAATTTTGTATCCTGCCACTTTAATGAAGTGGTTAGATATAACCAATATAACCAATATCATTGGTTAGATATAACGGGTTTTTCTTTTGACTGAGTCTTTAGAATTTTCTATGTATATAAAATCATATTATCTGAAAATACAGACAGTTTTACTTCTTCCTTTCCAATTGTGATACCTTTTATTTTCTTGCCTGATTATTCTAGGAAAGACTTTTAGTACTATGTTGAATAGGAGTGGTGACAGTGGGCACCTTTGTTTTGTTCCTGATCTTAGATGAAAGCTTTCAACCGTTCACCATAAGTATGATGTTAACCGTGGGCTTGTCACACATGGCCTCTTACACTGAGATATACTTCTATGCATAATATGTTGAGTTTTGTTTTTTTTTTTTATCACAAATGGATGTTGAATTTTGTCACATCCTTTTTCTTGTGTATATTGAGATGGTCATATGATTCTCTTCTTTCATTCTTAATGTCATGGGAGGTATGCCACTGGCTGAGAACAACTGAGTAGGACTGCTGTCTTAGTTCCCTACCTAAGTGAGGCTGTAGGATGGGTTCTGTGGTTGCCTGGATTCTTTCGTCAAGCTCACTAGATGAATAGGACTCGTACTATATTTAATTATAGTATATGAAATAGCTTTCCTGCATTGGCAGGGCAGAACCCAAAGCCTGGACAACTCATTGCTTAAGATTCCAGTCAAGCCAGAGTGTGCCCTGAATTCCCTGGTCAAGTGAGGTCACCAGTTTTGCTCTGCAGATGAGGGAAGCCACAGCTGTGCTCTCTCCTGTAGTGCCACTCTATGTAGGTCTGGTGGATGGGCTATGCAGCTTCCAGTGTGCTCTGGTTAGGTTCTTTGGCTGGTCAAGTTGAAGGCTGTGTCCAGTGATGAGTGGGGCTACAAATTAGATTTCTTGCCTGAACACAGTGGGAGAGCAGCTCTAAAGCTGGCTAAGTTCTTTGTCATTTTTTTTTTAATGTTCAGTTAGCCAACATATAGTACATCATTAGTTTTTGATGTAGTGTTCAATGATTCATTTGTTGCTTATAACATCCAGTGCTCATTACAACACATGCCTCAAAAAGTTAAAAATAGAGTTACCCTACGTCCCAGCAATTGCAGTACTAGGTATTTATCTTTGTTGCCTTTACACATCACAAGTTCCCTGATGGAACAGAGCCACTGGCTTCGCTCTGCAAACTCTCAGTTCTGTGCACCTGCCTCTTAGCTTGAGTGTCCCTAGGCTGCACTGCTTCCAGGAGTTGTCACCAGCCCTTCCAGTCAGATGGGGCCAGAAGACACTCTTGAAAATGGATGGGGCTATGTCCTAGGTTCCTTGCCTTAGTGAGAGAGGGGGTTGAGCCACTCCAGGCTACTCTCAATTTCTCAGGAAGGCTCTCCAGTTGGGAGGGGCCCGGATTTACCTTCAGCGTAGGCTATGAATTAATGCCTCTGCCTGTGTGGAGCACAGAAGTATTCCACTGGTACTGGTTTTGCTTTGGGTGCTATCAGGTCTTCCCACCCATCTCTCAGCTTGAGCACTGCTAGGCTGTACTGCTTCTAGGAACTGTCCTCAGCTGTTCTGGTCAGATGTGGCCAGAAGATGCTCTTCACAGCAGGTAGGGTTGTAATTCAGGTAGGATCAGCAAAACTCCTTTGAGCATCTGAATCAAGCAGATCTGCACCCTGATCAGATCAGATCAGATCAGATCACTCAGATCACTCTGATCAGAGTGCACCTCTGAGTTGGTCCTGCAGATGAGCAAAACTGCTGGTTGGGATTAGTCCTTGAGCACTGCAAATATGAATTTGGTCTGCCAAGATCTGTGTGCTGATTGTTGCAAGCCCCTCCCCTTTTCTCTATCACAATCAGATTCCTGGTGGTTGAGTCCCATTGATTCCCCTGCAGTCCTTGTGGTGTGAGATCAGAGCAAGAACTCCTGTAGTAAAGCAACCCACAATGTTGGGGCAGTGCAGATTGTCTCCCCTAGGATTTGTTTTCCTACTAGAGGAATAGGAAGCTCAGGGGAGATCTCTCCACATGGTGTTGCACTGGTTTGGGGAAGGACAGTGCCGTCAATGTGTAGCTTCTTCTCTTACCTTTGCAATGCCATATCTTAGTCTCTGTGGTGCAGGGGTTGCTTCTCAGTGATGTCTTATTCTTGAATAGTTAGTTGTTGGTTGTTCTTCTTGTGAGGGGGAACAAAGTCAGGAACAACCTATGTTGCCTTCTTAGTGACATCAGAATGTGGTAGGCTTGCTAAAGAACTCTACTAAACCATATGATCAATTTATTTTTATTTACCTTACTTAATTAATGATAATTGATCAAATAAATCCCTACCCCATGTCTATAAAAGGGCACAAAGACGAAAAAGATACAGTTTCCAAAGGAATGTTTCATCTCCGGGAGGAGTAGACTGATGATGCAAGGCAATAAGAGATGATGGGGTAGAGATGGTGGATTAGTGCTGTTTACTCTGAACACAGAAAACTAGTCAACCTGGTGGCTTCAGATGGAAATATTGTGATTGTTTTTCTGCTATTTTAGAAGTTTACTAATGGTTAAGATTGATATTTGGGAGTTCCAGCCGAAGCTGGGGATGGGATTGCCAAAGAGATAATGGAATACTACCCGATTACTCCTTGATTTCTCAGCTCTGTCAAAAACAGGTTATTTTCTCCAAACAAAATGTCGGTTCTTCAAGGTGCTTTGACTTTTTTTTTTTTCTTATACTCTAGTGACTGTCTTTTGAAAGAAGAGACAACAGTCATCTGCCCAAAGAATTCAAAAAAAAAAGAGGCGCCTGGTGGCTCAGTGGGTTGAAGCCTCTGCCTTTGGCTCAGGTCATGATCTCGGGGTCCTGGGATCGAGCCCCGCATTGGGCTCTCTGCTCGGCAGGGAGCTTGCTTCCCCCTTTCTCTCTGTCTGCCTCTCTCCTTACTTGTGATCTCTCTCTCTGTCAAATAAATAAATAAAATCTTTAAAAAAAAATTATACCATCATAAAACAGGGGAGGTGTGGCAATAGCAGCATAAGACTTAAGGGTTTTAGTTGATAATAAAATGAAATTAAATGCCAATACTTTATAGATTACTTGAATCTTTTTTATTATTAGATGTTTCATATTCATAATAAAGAAGATGGTTCTTTTGATCTACTCTACATTTGCAGATGACACTAAAAATAAATGCACCGTCCTTCAAGTATTAAGTTTTGCAACACTGAAAATGTTCCAACTAAAGCAGCATGATCCTCTTCTGCATAGAGGGGATTCTTGGAATGGTTGGTAGTGATTGAGGGAAATTCTAAAGCCCTCCGAATCTGATTTGTATAACCTTATAGATTATATGGACCTATGTTTAGCATGAGGTGACTTCTTACTGAAAAAAGAGACAAACTATGAGACAAACAAATCAGACACAGATGACCGAATTCTTCCTCCTGGGACTCTCTGATGACCCCTACACCCAGAAGCTGCTATTCATTTTATTCCTGGGTGTCTACCTGGTCACGGTGCTTACAAATCTGCTTCTCATCTGCCTTGTTCAGGTTGATTCCCGGCTTCACACACCCATGTATTTTTTCCTCTGCAACTTATCTCTGGCTGACCTCTGTTTTTCTACCAACATCATTCCTCAGGCCCTAGTCCACCTGCTATCCAGGAAGAAGGTCATTTCATTCACACGTTGTGCAGCTCAACTTCTACTCTTCCTCATTTTTGGATGCACACAGTGTGCCTTTCTGGCAGTGATGTCCTATGATCGGTATGTGGCCATCTGCAACCCTTTGCATTACCCTAGCATCATGACTTGGAGGGTGTGTGTCCAGCTGGCTGCAGGATCATGGGCCAGCGGCATTCTGGTCTCTGTGGTGGATACCACTTTTACACTAAGGCTACCCTACCGAGGCAGCAATAGTATCGCTCATTTCTTCTGTGAGGCCCCTGCACTGTTGATCCTGGCATCCACAGACACCCGCACTTCAGAGATGGCCATTTTCCTCATGGGTGTTGTGATTCTCCTCATACCTGTTTCCCTAATTCTGGTGTCCTATAGTCACATCATACTGACTGTGGTGAGGATGAAGTCAGCTGTGAGGAGGCTCAAGGCATTCTCTACCTGTGGCTCCCACCTCCTGGTGGTCATCCTTTTTTATGGGTCAGCAATTGTCACTTACATGACACCAAAGTCTTCCAAAGAACAGAAAAAACTGGTGTCTGTGTTCTATGCAATGGTGACACCCATGCTTAATCCCCTCATCTATAGTTTGAGGAACAAGGATGTGAAGGGAGCTCTGAAGAAAGTAGCAACAAGGAATTTCCCATGCAGGCTTGATATCTGCCACTGACTGTGAGAACCTCTTAGCTCCCAATCTGTAAGATTTATTGAGTATTCCTCAGGAAGTTTGGAATATAATATCCTCATCCTTGGACCTTGTGGTGGACCTACCCTCCTTTTCATTCAGCAATTCCTTTGTAGAATAAAAAGGGCAAAAATTCATGGAAGGAGGGTCTCCTTCTTTCTTGTTGGTTTTAGCACATAAGAGTTGGGAAATCCTGAAGGAAACATCGCCATTTTATAAACCCTGGAAACTGTAAAATCCATTTTTTTTTCATGTTATATATTACTATCAATCTATCCCAGATCCTACTCCAACTCTTTATCTTTTGGTATTTCTGAATCTCTTTTTATCATCACACAATCAATATATTAACAAGCATTACTTATTCACTTACTATGAGCTAGGTGCTAGATGTATGTGGGCCAGCACATGCGTCTGCGTGTGTGGTTGAAGTGGGTAGTGAAGAGCATGGGTACAATGAAGAGAATATATGAGTTCTGCTGTCCTTCTCACGCTCTTATAGAGACATGGATATTTTATCTATCAAATGAATGTAAAGACAGGACTCTGAAACTGACAAGAAATAGTGCCATCCCAGGGCTAGCAAGAGTGAGAAAGAAGCTTATTATTAACCCTGGACCTGAAGGACAACTTAGGACTTGGAGAGGGTAGCTATATATAGAAAGCCTTGAGACAGGAGTTCTGGACATAGGTGTATAGAGGTAGGAAAGCCACAGGAATAAATATTTCAAGCTCATTCTCTACCTGCCTTCTGATTTCCTGTTACTGTATTCCAAATAAAATCAAGGATAACCTGCCTATCTGAAGGTACTTATTTTAATTCTGTCTACAAAATCCTTTTTCCTATGTAAGGTAACATATTTATAGGTCTTGGGGATTAGGACACGTACATCCTTGGGGGACCATTATTCTGCCTACCATACAAAGACAAGTAAAATACATATGAAAGAGTGATGAAAGTTTGGTTAAAATTGGAGATTATAAATGTATAATGGTGCCAATCTGCTTAGTTGTGTGCTTAGTTGTATGATGACTGCTATCATCCAAACAGAACCCCAGGATCTACTTTTTCATTTGCAAATTCTTATAGTGATAATTCAGAATGTGCTTCCCTTGTAGAGCCCTTGCTACAGGAGCAGTGAAGAGTACCCTGTGTGGGAGATTGAACTGGTCCTGGTACCTCCATGGCACACAGAGTTAGAGTTATTTATAGAGTTTGTGGAGAGGACATGCCTATGCAGTAAATGCTATTTTATTCTGTTAACTATCAATAAATTCTTATTAACAATTCATACATATATATGGTGTCCACACCCCAAGCCTGCTATTTTTCAAGAATCTAGAGTTGGCCTATGTTCACTGGACAAAATCAGAAAAAGGGGCTGCTACATTCATTGAATGATAGGCAAGTTTTAAGAAGGACTATTGATTTCATCTAATCCCAATATGATTACATAAAAATCTAGTAAACAAAGAATTTTGGGGTTATTCAAGCAGTTTCCTAGAATGTTGTCCACTTAAGTCGGTATTCCTTACACCCTTTCTCTCAAACATTTCTCATACCCAAGGTGAATAATTTGAGATTGAGACGGTGTCTGTGTGGAGTAGTCTTTCTCCAGATGAGGCACAGACTAATTATGGTAGCAGAGGAAGAAGTCTTCATTTGCTAGCCAATAGCATGGGTACTTTATAAGCCAGGGGAAGTTTTTAAGTATTACTTTATTATTTTCTTTCTTACTAGAATATAAATTCCACAGGTAAGAAATTTGTCTATTTTCTTCAGCACTGTGTCTTCAGGGCCTAAACGGGGTCTGACATAGGCTGAATGTTGAATAAAAATGCACTAAAGTTGTGAGTTCAAAAAAAGACTGAAAGAATGACACAAAACTACCACTTATTATCACCATTGTCATAAGTTTACCTTGTAAGCAAAAAGATCATTGAAAGTTTCATGGAGAATTTTTAGACAAATAGAAAATGTAAAGCAGGAGATTATTTAAAAAAAGGGGATGAAGAAGTTCAAGAAAAGTTAAAACAAGTAAAGAATGGCAAATTGTAGTGTTGTCACTACAACTGACAACCTGCAGCTCAGCTCCCAATCTGTGTAAACCAGCACCATCCTCAGATATGTTGGTCCCACAGTCCTACAGAATCCAGAGCTTACAGAAGTTCTCCTTCATCACACGTGTTCTTTCATTCAGAAACAGATCCTAGTAAAGTCCAAAATCCTAGTGGGTATATCATGACTCTTAGAATGAGTAGGGACCAAAATATATGTGAGGAGTTCTTTTTACTTTCCTTCCTCCTTATATTCCACCCCTTTGGTTTGCATCTCAGTCAGTCATAGCTTCTGAGGGCCCAGGGTCCTGTGGATGACTCGCTTCAGTGCAGCCTTCACTTCACTATTCCTTAAGCTGTAGATGATCGGGTTCAACATGGGAGTCACCACTGTGTAGGACAGCGATAGCAGTTTCTTGCCCTCAGGAGAGGTGCTGGATCGGGGTCGGAAGTATGTGAGGATGGCAGTGCTGTAGAAGAGGGAGACAACCAGGAGATGGGAGGAGCAGGTGGAGAAGGCCTTGCGTTTCCCCTCTGCTGAGGGCATCCTGAAGATAGTGGAGAGGATTCGGACATAGGACCCCAGGATTAGCAAGAAAGGGAAAAGAATGAATAAGACAGTGGCTGTCAGAGCCTCCAGTTCAAACAGAGAGGTATCAGCACACACCAGTGCGATGACAGGGGGGCTGTCACAGAAAAAGTGATTCACTCTGTTGGGGCCACAAAAAGGGAAGCTGAAAATCCATGTGGTTTGCACAGTGGCCACTGGAAACCCTGAGAACCAGGAGGCAGCTGCTAGCTGGGCACAGGCCCTGAGGCTCATAATGATCGGGTAGCGCAAAGGGTCACAGATGGCCACATAGCGGTCATATGCCATTGTGGCCAGGAGGCAGCACTCAGCAGCCCCAAAGAAGAAGAAGAAATACATTTGAGTGGCACAGCCAAGGAAGGAGATGGTTGTATCTTGGATGATCAGAGATCCCAACATCTTGGGCACAATGACCAAATTGAAGCCTATCTCCAGGAAGGACAAGTTCCTGAGGAAGAAGTACATAGGATTTTGTAGAGCTGAGTCAGCTGTAGTGACCAGGATGATGAGAACATTGCCCATTAGGGTAACCAGGTAAATAGTTAAAAAAAGGAGAAACAGTAGAGCTTGTAGCTCAGAGGACAAGGTTGAAAAGCTCACAAGAACAAACTCACTGACAATTGTCCAGTTTTCCCACATCATTCTTCTGTCTAGGACTTCATTGGACATCCATGCTCCAGGAAGGTCGAAGTCTCCATATGTTATTTAGACCTCTATTATATCCTCAGGAAGAAAATCTATGGTCTCATTCTCCACCTTTCTTGTTATAGTGGTTGCAAATCAAAAGCTGTTCCTTCCAAAATGTAAAAGAACAAACCTCTCCTTCAGATTCATGATATTTTGGAAGAATCCTAACCTGTTTTCTGACTGAACTGAGGCACACCATATATATCTATACATTCCTTGATTTTTCTTTGCTTTATAGAGAATGTTCAAAATCATAGCTTCCCTTGGGGACTCCTACCCTATCTTTCTTCAATAGTCGGTGGTACTAAAAAAGAAATCAGGCTAAGCATTTCTGAAGAGAGGGATCTTAATGCATAAGGAAAGGTGGTAAGTTCAGCCAGGATATGTTTTCTGCAAAGTGAGAGTAGGAAAGAGGAAGCCAAGGAAAGTGAACCAGCAGTTACCAGTGATACCTGAGGAGGAGACCTGAATGTGTCCTAATCTCAAGCAGTCCACATTCATGATGATTTCAGTATATTGGAGGAATCTTCAATATATTAGAGTATTTCTTCATTTCCAAACTCAGTTTTATACAAGGAGACATGGAATATAGAGACTGTGGTTTATTTTGATTCCTGCGTTAAATATACTTGATGTGGCTGTATGTGATCAGAAAAGGGAACACAGACTCAAGTTGGTGTCAGACCATAAAAAGAATCCAGATGTTTTACATATAAGCCCTTTCATCAGCTTTTGTTGGTTGACTTGTGTTTTGACTTTCAAGAAATGTGAGCTCAAGTATTACATGTTAATAGAGACCAACTAAAATAGGCAGACTAATAATATTAAAACCTGTGAGAAAGAAGCAGAAGTTTTAATCAGTACATCAATAACTAAACTTCAAAACTGGGACCCTGAAATTCTGATGACTATAAACTCACATGAAGGAATATATCTAAAGCACTTGCATGATGACTGGTACATAACACATGCTAACCATAAATGCTAACCTTTATAGTTATTATGATATAATGCTAGATCTACCTTTCAAAGTCTACTTTTTGTCCAACCTACTTCCCAAACTCACTGTAGTCCCTACTTTTCAATTCCTAGAAGAAAAGCATAATTTATTCATTAATATTGATTATCTTCTGTGTATTAGACACTCTTCTAGATACTGAAGATAATACAGCTGTAAATAAAACAAACAAAAATCTCTGCCCTAGAGGACTCCTTCCAAGATCAATGAGAACAGACAAACTCCCCGACATATAATAGTACAAGTCACAAATCTTAGATTCAAGGAAACAATCTTGAAAGTGACTAGTGGGAAGAGATTTCTTACGTACAGAGGGAAGAACATCAGAATAACGGCAGACCTGTCTACAGAGACCTGGAAAACCAGAAAGGGCTGGCAAGACATAACCAGGGTACTAAATGAGAAGAACATGCAGCCAAGGATACTTTATCCAGCAAGGCTGTCATTCAGAATGGATGGAAAGACAAGGCATTTCTAAGACTGGCAGAAACTGAAGGCATATATGACCACCAAATCGGCCCTGCAAGAAATATTAAGGGGGTTCTATAAAGGAAGAAAGACCCCAAGAGTAATATAGACCAGAAATTTACAGAGACAATTTATGGAAACATGATGGCACTAAAATCATATCTTTCAATAATCACTCTCAACGTGAATGGCCTAAATACTCCCATGAAATGGTACAGGGTTATGGATTGGGTAAAAAGACATGACCCATCCATATGCTATCTACAAGAGACTCATTTTGAACCTAAAGATACATCCAGACTGAAAGTGAGGGGATGGAGAACAATTTTTCATGTTAATGGACCTCAAAAGAAAGCTGGGGTAGCAATTCTCACATCAGACAAATTAGATTTTAAGCTAAAGACTGTAGTGAGAGATACAGAGGGACACTATATCATTCTTAAAGGGTCTATCCAACAAGAAAATCTAACAATTGTAAATATCTATGTCCCCAACATGGGAGCAGCCAAATACATAAACCAACTGTTAACCAAAATAAAGAATCATATTAATAATAATACTTTAATAGTAGGAGACCTCAATACTCCAGTTTCAGCAATAGACAGATCATCGAAGCAGAAGATCAACAAAGAAACAAGAGATTTGAATGACACACTGGGCCAGATGGACTTCATAGATATACACAAAACATTCTACCCTAAAACAACAGAATAATCACTCTTCTCAAATGCACATGGAAATTTCTCCAGAACAGACCACATACTGGGTCACAAATCAAATCTCAACTGATAATCGAGATTATTCCCTGCATATTTTCAGACCACGATGCTTTGAAATTGCAACTTAATCACAACAAAAAATTTGGAAGGAATTCAAACACTTGGAAGCTAAAGACCATCCTGCTAAAGAATGGGTCAACCAGGAAATTAAAGAAGAACTTAAACAATTCATGGAAACCAATGAGAATGAAAACACATCAGTCCAAAACCCATGGGATACTGCAAACACAGTCCTAAGGGGGAAATACATAGCTATCCAAGCCTCTCTCAAAAAAGTAGAAAAATCCCGAATACACAAGCTAACCTTACACCTAAAGGAACTGGAGAAAGAACAAATAAAGCCTAAACCAAGCAGGAGAAGAGAAACAATAAAAATTAGAACAGAGATCAATGAATTAGAAACTGGAAATACAGTAGAGCAGATCAACGAAACTAGAAGCTGGTTCTTTGAAAGAATTAATAAGATCAATAAACCTCTGGCCAGACTTATCCAAAAGAAAAGAGAAAGAAACCAAATTGATAAAATTATGAATGAAAGGGAAGAGATCACGACTAACACCAAGGAAATACAAACAACCATTAGAAATTATCATCAGCAGCTATATGTCAATAAATTAAGCAACTGGAAGAAATGGATGCCTTCCTGGAAACCTATAAACTACCAAGACTGAAACAGGAAGAAATTGACGATCTGAGTAGACTAATAACCAGTAACGAAATTGAAGCAGTGATCAAAAGTCTCCCAAAAAACAAGAGTCCAGGGCTATTGAATTCCCGGGGGAATTCTATCAAACATTTAAAGAAGAAATAATACCTATTCTCCTGAAGCTCTTTCAAAAACTAGAAACAGAAATGAAAACTTCAAACTCGTTCTATGAGGTCAGCATTATCCTTATCCTAAAACCAGGCAAAGACCCCATCAAAAAGGAGAATTACAGACCAATATCCTTGATGAATATGGATGCCAAAATTCTCAACAAGATCCTAGCCAATAGGATCCAACAGTACATTAAAAGGATTATCAGTCATGACCAGGTGGGATTTATCCCTGGGGTGCAAGGGTGGTTTGATATTCGCAAATCAATCAGTGTGATAGAATGCATTAATAAAAAAAAGAGACAAGAACCACATGATCCTCTCAATTGATGTAGAAAAAGCATTTGACAAAATACAGCATCCTTTCCTGAATAAAACTCTTCAGAGTGTAGGGATAAAGGGAACATTCCTTAATGTCATAAAAACCATCTATGAAAAGCCCATGGTGAATATCATTCTCAATGGGGAAAAGCTGAGAGCTTTTCCCTTAAGATTAGGAACATGACAAGGATGCCCACTCTTGCCACTGTTGTTCAACACAGTGCTAGCCTCAACAATCAGACAGCACAAAGAAATAAAAGGTATTCAAATCGGCAAAGAAGAAGTCAAACTCTCTCTCTTCACAGATGACATGATACTTTATGTGGAAAAGCCAAAAGACTCCACAAACAAATTACTAGAACTCATACAGCAATTCACTAATGTGGCAGGATACAAAACCAATGTACAGAAATCAGTTGCTTTTCTATACGCTAACAATGTAACTGTAAAAAGAGAAATTAGGGAATCGATTCCATTTACAATAGCACCAAAACCCATAAGATACCTAGGAATAAACCTAACCAAAGAGGTAAAGATCTATACTCTAGAAATGACAGATCTCTTATGAAAGAAATTGAATAAGACACAAAAAGATGGACAAACATTCCTTGTTCATGCATTGGAAGAATAAACATTGTTAAAATGTCTATGCTGCCTAGAGCAATCTATACTTTCAAAGCCATCCTGATCAAAATACCAATGGCATTTTTCAAAGAGCTGGAACAAACAATCCTAAAATTTGTATGGAACCAGAAAAGACCCCGAATTGCCAAGGAAGTGTGGAAAAGAAAAACAAACTTGGGGGCATCCCATTGCCTGATTTCAAGCTATATTACAAAGCTGTGATCACCAAGACAGCACGGTACTGACACAAAAACAGTCACACAGATCAATGAAACAGAATAGAGAGCCCAGGTTTGGACCCTCAGCTCTATGGTCAACTAAGCTTTGGCAAATCAGGAAAAAATATCCAATGGAAAAAAAGACAGTCTCTTCAATAAATGGTGGTGGGAAAATTAGACAGCTATATACAGAAGAATGAAACTCTACCATTCTCTTACACCATACACAAAGATAAACTCAAAATGCCTGAAAGAAAATGTGAGACAGAAATCCAATAAAATCCTAGAGGAGAACATAGGCAGTAACCTCCTCAACATTGGCCACAGCAACTTCTTTCAAGAAACATCTCCAAAGGCAAGGGAAACAAAAGCAAAAATGAACTTTGGGGACTTCATCAACATAAAAAACTTCTGCAAAGCAAAGCAAACAGTCAACAAGACTAAGATGCAACCCACGGATTGGGAGAAGATATTTGCAAATGACATTACAGATGAAGGGCTGGTATCCAATATCTATAAAGAACTTCTCAAACTCAACACCCAAAAAAACAAATAAACAAGTCAAAAAATGGGCAGAAGGCATGAACAGACACTTCTCCAAAAAATGGCTAACAGACACATGAAAAAGTGTTCATCATCATTAGCCATCAGGGAAATTCAAATCAAAACCACAACGAGATACCACCTTACATCAGTTAGAATGGGAAAAGTTAACAAGGCAGGAAACAACAAATGTTGGAGAGGATGTGGAGAAAGGGGAACCCTCTTACACTGTTGGTGGGAATTTAGTTGATACAGCCACTTTGGAAAACAGTGTGGATATTCCTGAAGAAATTAAAAATAGAGCTACCCTATGACCCTGCAATTGCACTACTGGGTATTTACCCCAAAGATGAAGATGCACTACAAAGAAGGGCCACATGTACCCCAATGTTCATAGCAGCAATGGCCATAATCGCCAAACTGTGGAAAGAGTCAAGATGCCCTTCAACAGATGAATGGATAAAGAAGATATGGTCCATATATACAATGGAATATTATGCTTCCATCAGAAAGGATGAATACCCAGCTTTTGTATCGACATGGATGGGACTGGAAGAAATTATGCTGAATGAAATAAGTCAAGCGGAGAGAGTCAGTTATCATATGGTTTCGCTTACGTGTGGAGCATAAGGAAAAACATAGAGGACATTGGGAGAAGGAAAGGAAGGGTGAATTGGGGGAAATTGGAGGGGCAGATGAACCATGAGAGAATGTGGACTCTGAGCAACAAACTGAGGGTTTTGGAGGCGAGGGGTTAGGGGGTTGGGTGAGCCTGGTGGTGGGTATTGAGGAGAGCACATATTGCATGGAGCACTGGGTGTGGTACATGAACAATGAATCTTGGAACACTGAAAAAATAAAATTAAATTAATTGAAAAAAAAAAACCCAAACATTAATGAGCACCAAGTAAGTGCCAGACAGTATTCTAAGTGTTTCGCATGCATTATGTTAAGTCTCACAACAAACTGAAGATATAGGGATTGTTATTAGGCCTACTTTATAGCTGAGAAGGCAAAGAAAAGTTGAACAATTTCTCCAAGATTAGACAGCCAGCAAGTGTTGGTAGTCTGATTCTGCTTCATGGCTTTACCCATCAGATGACTCACCCACACTGAGAATAGAAATGAGTCTGAGCGCACAGGTGAGGGCAAGCAGGAGTTTTGGACATAGGATGGTAGTAACAGAGCAAAAATCAAGACAATTTCTAGAGAAGATCAGAAAGGTATTAGCAACACTGGAGAGCTGGAATACCACTTTCATAGTCCTAATACTATGAAATATACTATTCTATCCTAATAGAATAATCATTAATTTATATCTCCATCTCCATACTCTAGATGGCATACTACTTTACAGTAGAAACTGTGTTATCCAACTTTTCCTCCCAGTTCCTAGCAAGGTAGATGCCCAGTAAATTGTTATTGAATAAATGAATGAACCATGAACATAATGTGGAAGATGATCATGGAAATATCTGTATAGACAGAATGGAGGAACAGTGAACCCCATTCGGAAGGAACTTCGATACAAAGACTACATACATCAGCGATACAGCCTCATACAACTTACACAGATTTAAAGAGTGATAAGGGTTATAAATTATACTCATCATCTTCCCCTATCCCAAGCTGCCTCCTTTTACCTGTCTCATTTCAGGAAATGACATACCTGGCTGCATGACCCAGGAATGGGGACAAAAATCCTTTAATTCATCCCCCAAACTTTATTATTTTTCCTCCAAAACACCAATTCAGTGTCATCTACAACCCCGCCACAACTGCCTGTAGATTCTGGCTCTTGTTTTCTCTGGCCTGTTAATATTGCAGGAATCTGATTCTGGTTCTCTTCAAACCATCCTTGACTTGTGTGTGATCTGATAGCAATGCCAATTAAATTACTCACCTGCTTAATGTCTTTCAATCACTGCCTACTGTCCCTGGAATAAGTATAAACCCTTTAACAAGGTCTTTTTCTTTGGTATCTGTTTTATTTTTCCAGTTTCAGTAGCATGTTTCCCTACACGGCTGATGCTCTGGTTATACAAAAGTACTTTCTGTTCTGTGCATATATCATGTTCTCTCACTCCTCCTTGTCCTTGTGCATGTGGCTCTCTGCTTTTGCAAACCTCTTCCTGCAATTATGTATAATTTCTTCTCATCTTGCAAGTCTCAGCTGAAAGATCATTTTCTTTGTGAAGTTTCCCTGTGCTCCCTTGGCGTAATCAAGGGATATTCTTGGGGTGCCTGGGTGGCTCAGTCAGTTGAGTGTCTGACTCTTGATTTCAGCTCAAGGCATGATCTCAGGGTTGTGAGACCTAGTCCTGAGTTGGGTTCCATGCGGAGAGTGGAGCCTGCTTGGGATTCTTTCTCTCCCTCTCCCTCTGCCCTCCCCATGACACCCTGCCCTGCTCGCACTCACTCTCTCAGAAAATGAAAAAAAAAAAGGATTATTCTTCTGCTCTCTTATAACACTTTGTGTAAAACTCTATTAGAGCACAATACAATTGTGTATGTGTGCATCTATTTATATTATCTAATTATTAATGCCAGGAGGAAAGATATATTCAGTCATCATTGTATCTTTTGCACCTAACAGAGTGCTTAACTCTAAGTGCTTGCTAATTAATGTAGTCTAGGATCTAATTATTTTTAGAGCAGTTTAATGATGCTGTAGCACCTCTAGTTGAACTTACAATTAAGTAGGCCTCTGACCGTGTGTGTGTTATAAATGGTACATTCAGTTTTGTCTTCCAACATATATTTATTTTTAACGTTTTGCTCTGTTCTGAGAAGTTATTTTAAAAGCTTCATTATAACAGCTTTGCATCACTCACTGTGCCACAGATGTCCACTCCCCTCAAATATTTAATCAAAATGTTTCATAGGATAGAGCCATGACTCTGGGGCATATCACATATGCCATATCCCAAAATGAGTTGGCACCAATTTTTTAACCTCTACTTTTTGGGCTATTTAGCAAAGCTATCTATTTTTTTCTATCAGTGACTTTAAATCATTTAAATCATTTCAGACACGAGCTGGGTATAAACAAACAGTTTATACAGCTTCTTCTTTGGGCCCTATGGCTGCACAAAACAACATGAACGCATGATTCAAAACTTTGCATTTGCCTCCCTCCCACAGTTGTAATTCCATATTTTCCTTCCTCTGCCTTGATTCTTCTCTAACCATCCCTTTATACTGCCTTCTTTTGATCTAACCTTTCCTTTCTTTCTCTTCCCTTTCTCTCACCTTTCTCTTCAGTTTTTACATTTTGATCTGTTTTCTTCTATTAAGTAGGGAAGAGATGGTGGAGGGGAGGTTGCTGGGACTTTATTCTAAAGACCTGATCTTCCTGTAGTTGCATGCATGCAATTGTGGTTGTCAGGATGTTATCAATGAAGAAGAATCCAGCTACTGTTTTACTACTGGTCTTGTAAGCATAGAGCCTTGGATAAATGTAGTTGTGTTTGTAGCAGAGGGGGAGAGAACCCTATGGAAGTGGAAGTTATACAGAAACTTAGCTGAGGTGGTCTGGCCAGCTACACTTCTATCCACAGTGTCTCCTTTCTGTAGTAAAATCTTGGAGATTCCATGCACTGTTTCAACAAGAAAGAACTAGATAACATACCTATGAAAACTTTGTGAAACTAGGGTGCCTGGGTGGCATGGTCGGTTGAGATTCTGACTTGGTTTCAGCTCAGGTGGTAATCTCAGGGTCCTGGGATTGAGCAGGGAGTCTGCTTAAGACTGTCTCTCCCTCTGCCCCTCCTCACCCTGTTCTCTCTCACTCTCTCTCAAATAAATAAATAAATAAATAAATAAATAAATACTTTGTGAAACTCCCACATAAATGATAGTTTGAGGTCACAGAGTTACAATGGCAAGGACTTTAGAGTCATAAATTCAGAGCTGAAGTTCTGGTTGTTATTTTTTAGCTGTGAGACACAGAGCTACTGACATGACATTTTCTGAATTACGGTTTTCTCAGTGTAAAATGACTATTATTATAGCTGCCTAACCATGTGAAATTAGATAATATATGAGCAAATGCTTCGACCATTCTAAAGCCCAATATATATATTATTAGTGTTTCCCATCTTTTCGCAGATTACTTAATTTGTCAAGTCTTATAAAGCTCCATGTTTACCTGAGACCTCTGACCTTCCTTCTTGTTTCCTAGAAATATGTCAAAGAAGATACATTTTCTTGGTAATAAGCCATCATCCTCTTTACAAGAGAGCTCAAGTCTGTGCTCTGTTCACTTTGCTCTTTACTTACCTCCTGTGAGTGAAATGTGTTTCACATTCCAGAGAACCCCTGGTCTGTGTCAGCTGCTCTAGAGTACCCTGAGACTATATCTGAATGAGTGACTCCAGGGGAGTCCTAAAATATGGCTATATCTGTGCAAATCATTTCAGAAAATCCCTGGATTGTGTCTGTGTCAATCATTTCAAAGGTACTCTGGGTTGTGCTTGTCTCTGTTCTCGTTGCTGGTGAACTCTGGGGTTCTGCCATGCCACATTCTCAAAGAAGCTTTGTCCAGGGCTGTGTCAGACACCCCAGGTAAATCCTGGGCTGTGGCTGAGTCAGTCCCTGTAAAGAAACCCTGAGTTGTGCAGCATTAGTCATTCCAAAGAAGCTCTGAGCTGGGCCTGTGTCAATCACTCTAGAGGATACCAGGCTGGGTCTCAGGACTATTTTGGTCTCTGCTGTTTACTGTAATAGAGTGATTCCCCCAACGCTTCCTCTTCCTCAGGTCAAGTCATAGGTTCACTTTATGATAGGTGTGAGTTTTGAGGAATTCCCAGGAGTGCAAAAATTCGTGAAGGTTCTGCAATCTCATACAGGGAGGAAGATCTTTGCTGCAGCTCCAACTTTTCCTGCACTCATGAGGCTACAAGAGTAAAGGGAAAAAACTTGAGAGTCTGTCTATTCTTCAAGGTTTGCACCAGAGAGAGATTAGAAGAGCACGCCAGTATTCTTTTTTCCCCTCAGCTTTATTAAGACAAATTGACATATAACACTGTGTAAGTTTAAGGTATATAATGTGATGATTTAATACACGTATTTATAGTAAAATGATTAACACAATATAGTTAACATGTCCATTACTTCACAAAATTACCTTTTTGTGTTTGTGTGTGGTGAAACATTTAAGATCTACTCTCTTCGTACCTTTCAAGTATATAATACAGTAATGTTCATGATAGTCACTATGCTGTACATTTTATCCCCACAACTTATTCATCTTATAACTGAGTTTGTGCCCTCTGACCAACATCACCCTACCCTAACCCCTGATAGCCACTATTCTACTCTCTTTTCCTTTGAGTTTGGCTTTTTCAGATTCCACATATAAGTGAGATCATATAGTATTTTTCTTTCTTTGTCTGACTTCTTTCACTTAGCATAATGCCCTTGAGGTCCATCCATGTTGTCCAAATGACAGGATTTCCTTCTTTGTTATGGCCGATTAATATCCCATTGTACATATCTATACAAATGCCACATTTTCTTTATCTTTTCATCTGTAAATGGACACTTAGGTTGTTCCAATGTCTTTGCTATTGTGAAAATGCTACGATGAATATGGGAGTGCAGGCATCACTTTAAGACAGTGATTTCATTTCTGTCATGCCAGTATTCTTTTACATCTCCCCGCACTTTTGATTCTCTCTGCGCTGATTCTTTGGGAGTGTTTCTGACCTGGACTCAGAAGTTTTCAGGCATGGAGAGGAGAACTCATTAATCACCGTCTAAGTCAAGTGGAGAATATTAATGAAAATCATAAGCAGTTGGGAGGAGCTATTAATTCCTGGTTAAGATGGAAATAAGGAAGTCTGACTAAACAGTTTTAAAATCCTAACAACCCTTCTGGAATAAGAATTGAAGTTGAGGGAATAAGATGATGTTCACGCTTTGAGATAAAATTTCCCCAAGCTGATTAGGGCTTCATCCAAAGACTCTAATGTATATCTGAACATTTCGTATAGTGCTTCTGAAACAGAAATTTTATTGCATGTTTCTTACTGAAAGTGGTAACCATATCTGACTTCTTCATTATTGTTTGCTTAGTATTTAGCATAGTGCCTGCAAATATATGCCTGAATTTTTGTACAAGCCATATTTAAAATACTGACCTTCTGCATTGTCCTTCACCTATATGACCCGAGATTTTCCATAGCAATTAATTAGGATGGCAAGTTCATCTTGCAGTTTGGGGTAGAAGAAGTGTAGCGTATTTCCAACAAAAGTGATAACAAAGGTGACTCAGTGGATAAAGAAGAATAGCTATTTATTCTTCCCCTTGATAACCTTTCTCTTTGTCTAGTATATAACATAAATTTCTGTTAGTTCCCATGTTTACTTGGAATCACAACCAAAAGTAGTGTAAGAATAGAAATAGCTACGTGACTTCTCTCTGCCATTCTTCCTCTCATCCCTTCTCTCTTCTCAGATACTGAGTACTTGCATTTGGAGGAGGAAAAACTGTATTACAGGCTCCAATGGCCAATGAGCAAATGCACAAGGTCTACTTTAAATGTTTGTTCCTTCATTCCACGAATAATACTTGGATGCCTAACATGAACCAGGCAGTGGAGTTTCAGTAGGAAATTTCACTAACATTGTTCTTGTCCTCATGGAACATACAGTTTAAGTGGGAAGACAAATATGAAAGAACCATATAAAAATGTGAAATTACAACTGTGATGGATATGTAACTAGGAGAAAATGATGTAGCTACAAAAATAGCACCACTATTTCCCATTTCCCTGGACATAACTCTGAGTAGGGATTTAGATTACAATTTAATAAAGTTATGAGCAGCAATCCCAAAGTTTCAGCCATGTCTTCACCTAAGACAAAAGCCTCTCAAAAAAAAAAAAAAAAATTAATCATGAAGAGCTATTTTCTCAGTCCTAGCAACCCCAAAGGGGCCTCTGTAAAAGTGGAAGATGAAGTAAAGGAACTATCATTGCCCTAAATAATGATGTGTGGTTCTGAGTCTATTGTGAAAAACAAAGATGCCTCGAAAATGATGAGTTAAATAAGAAAATATTTATTTCATACTTATGTGTTTGATTCCATTGTTTCTTATGACCAATGGATATCTTGGGAGATGAGTTTGGATTTGTGTGTTTGATTCAAACTACTTAACTGGAAAAAATAAATGTATCTGAATTCGCACTGCTGGGTAGATGTTGAACTTGGAGAGGTTTATGTATGTTGAATGGAGCTCCAGATTTAGTGTTTCAGTAGTTATTTTTTTCAATGACCATTTTTTAATGTTCGGATTAGAGACTTTGGAGTTTTTTCTTGACCCAAACACTCAGATAATGAATAGCACTTCTGAAGGGCAGACTGTAGTAGACACTGCTGGAGTTTCTCTTCAATCCTCCTCGGTCATTTTGACTAGCTCTGAGCATCCTTTGTCAACTTCTGCAAGCTTTATTTCTAGTAGCTTGTACCTGAGACCTTCAGAAGAATGTCCCCAGGGCACTGGGAGAGAGCGGTGCCTGGGAGTTTTAATTCTCACTCTTCCCTGTCTCCCAGTCTGCCAGTAGCCAGTAGATGACTGGAATGGAAGTACAGAAGCCTATTTCTTATGACATGAAGCAGAACAAGCTAAGCTTTATTTATGCTCAGGAGTTCCCTGCTGGATTAGGCTGAGTATGGGATTGCACCCAAAATTATATTTTTGCTTAGCTTCTTCTCCATTCCTACTCTATTTTCCCCCACTAATGTAATGGTTTCTCCTTAATAACTCACTTACACTTGAGTCCTTGGCTCCATATCTGGTTCTGGGATAACCCGATGAAAGCAACTGGTCCCAAGGCAAGATGAGTTACTGCAAGTTTGAGGAAGATGTTTCTAAAAGGTGACAAGAGATTCATAACAGGGATATGAAGGAAAAGGCTTGATCTTTCTGGAAAAAATCTCTTTCATACCTCTTTTATGGATCTCCTCCAGACTTTCAGAACACCTATATTCTACTGCAGGAACTGGTCTTGCTCTAGAATCAAATGCTCTCTCTTGAGCATTGTATTTCCACACATGCAATCCACCAACATATCCTATCAATTCTTCCTCTAAAAATTATTTAGAATTAATTTCCACTGATACCTGATAAATTACATTCTCTATTCCAAGTCACCACCACTTCTAAACTGGATTACCCATTCATTTATTCATCTTTCATACACTATTGAAAAATTGGAGAATAATTTCATCATAATGTAAAGTTTGTATTGGGCAAAGCAAACCAGAACAGATAAAGTAATAACCTTCAACACTGAAGCAAATGTCGTAAGATCTTGACATCTCTTAGCCGTTTTAAAGAAAATTTTAGAAGTATGCCTGTACTCGAGGCTCCATTCATGAAGAGGAGCATCTCTTGTTTTGTGTAGCTTTTGGTTTCTGGCAAGAGGCAGTGACTCTCATGATCATTTAAGGGCTGTCCCACTGGTTCAGAGCATCACATCATCTGCATTATCTCAGCACCAAATACTCTTTTACTAAATAAACCATCATTGACATTTTCATTCTATGATTACTATGCATGTTAAATACCTACTATGGCAACCTCCAGTATCACTGAACTGCATGTCTGAGCAGTCTACGTTGTCTCTCCAAATACCAGCTGTGTTTCTGTTAAAACTCTGACTTCAGAGTTGCATATATTCTGAGTGGTCTGCCCTAACCCCATTTTCCCATAGTATTTTCAGTATAGAGTTTTTCAGAACATAAGTTTTTCAGGAATTGCCTGTGTCATATAAAACAGAAATACTTGTGCAGCTTTCATTTTCAAAGAGTTACAGGTTCACTGGGGGAAGACAAACATGTAAAAACAAATACAGCATAGTGTATTCAAAATTTAACTTATCTGTTGATAAAATTGGAATAGATACATGTAGAAGAGAATAATTTATGGTTCTTGAGGGATCACAGTGGGACCTTGAAAGATGAGATGGCTCTGTCTAAAATAAATGGAAAGCACCTTTCAAGTGGAGAAAATAGAGTACCAAACATCACCAACTGCTAATCCCTAAACTATTAACTCAGAAGTCTGAATGAAATTCACCATTTTCTCTAGTTTACTCACATATTTCTTCCATATTCTTCAAAACTTATTTCCTTCAAATTAAAATTTGAGTGATTTTTTATCCATTATATAAGCAAAATGTTTGATGACAAATGTTATTGATGTGGCTGTGGGGAAAAAAAGAATCCTTGTAAACTGCTTGTGGGTGTATAAAATGGTACAATCAGTTTTGAGGGAAATGGGAAATTTGCCAATATATAACAACATGATAATGTATTTACCCTTTCCCCAATTTCTAGATTTCCATCTGTCTGATATACTGGCAAAAATATGAAAATGCTTATACATAATGCTATTTTTTACAGCATGATTTGTAATTATAAAAGATTTGTTAAGTAAACTATGGTATATCTAGAAAACAGAGTACTATGAAATTACAAAAAGAATGAGAAATATTTTTTGGTTAAAGAAGAGCTATGTTGCAGTTTGCTAGATTCATTTTAAACTGATGAAAACAGAATCACAAGACATTAAGGAGGACATGTGTTGTAGTGAGTACGGGGTATTATATAAGACTGATGAATCACTGACCTCTACCTCTGAAACTAATAATACATTATATGTTAATTAATTGAATTTAAATTTCAAAAAACAGAATCACAATAGAAATTTATAACATTGCTTCAACAAGTTTTAAAAACCTGAATATGGGATAAAGAGACAGCCCATGGAAGCTCAGCTCATTCTTCCTGGCAAAAATAGAATAAGGAATAAAATGACTGTGGGAGTTATAAAGGTATAAGTATGGGGATTATCAATACATTTTCCTATATTCATAACACATACCAGTGAGCTTAGAAGAACTGCTCCAAGGGCATGTGAACTGAAGTAAGACAGTGATGAAAGTTATGCATTGGGAGGGGTCATAGGGTTTTCTATCTGATGAATGAGTCAGATCTGCCAAAAGGAAGAGAAAGTGACACAATGATTTTTACTGATTTTGTCCTGTTACTAAATGCGTTCCTACATTAGGATTATAAGCAGTTCTGTACTGTTCACAATTTGGACACAGGAATGTGAATATCTGGAATTACTTGGCACAGAATTATTGAAATATCAACAAGAAAAATAAAATAAGCCTACAATTAGCAGAGGAGTTTTATAGGTGGTAGCAATAGAACTTTATCTACTTCTGTGCTCTTTTCCCTGCAATGAGCTTCAGCAGCTGGGTTTCATCCCAACAGAGATGGAAAGTGAGGCAGAGGAATCCCAAATAGGAAACTGATTGCTCCCCATTCAGTACACTTACTCTTCTTAAAGTCTATGGGATGCAATTTCTAAGGCCTAAAGCCTTGCGGAAGGTCCGGCCAAGAGCATTCTTCACCTCATTATTTCTAAGGCTATAGATGATGGGGTTCAACATGGGAGTCCCAACAGTGTAGGACAATGACAGCAGCTTTTTGCTCTCAGGAGAATTATTGGATTTAGGCCGGAAGTAGGTGAGGCTCAAAGATACATAGAACAGAGAGACAACAAGGAGGTGGGAGGAGCAGGTAGAGAAGGCTTTATGCTTCCCTTTAGCTGAAGGAATCTTAAGGATGGCAGCAGCAATGCGAGTGTAGGAACACAGGATCAGCAAGCAGGGTATCATGACGATCAGAACGGTTCCAACTATCGCATAGATCTCAAACAGAGCTGTGTCTGCACAGACCAGCCTCAGCACAGGGGGGC
>CM052884.1:52482818-52508643 GCA_028534135.1 Potos flavus | reverse complement strand
GTATGACTGTGGATCCCACATTATCTTTTTTTAAAGATATTTATCTATTTGTTTGAGAGAGAGAGAGAGAGCATGAGCAGGGGGGAGGGGCAGAGGGTGAGGGAGAAGCAAACTACCCCACTGAGCAGGGAGCCCAATGCAGGGCTCGATCCCAAGACCCTGAGATCATGACCTGAGCTGAAGGCAGATGCTTAGCTGACTAAGCCACCCAGGTGCCTGTGGAGTCCACATTATTAACTTCTACTTATACTGATTACTATGGACTGAGACTGTGCTAAGTCTTTCCACAAACTTTGTTTCATTTAGTCTTCAAAATATATATAAATATATACCCATAATATATGTTGTCACTTTATGGAAAATAAACTGATTTTTAACGAACCCTAGATTAAACAAATTATCAACTACAAACATGAAACTAAAACCCAGAAACCTTAACTCTCAATTCAGTGCTCCTTCTATGACCTCATGGAATTAGGAAATATTACCCACATGGTACTGGAAGATAAAGGAAGAAAAACTCTAGCATTATTGAGCCTGTATCATGTTCCAAGCACTCTATATATCTCATAACATTTACTCCTCTCAGCAACTCTGTGAGGTACATTAATCCCACTTTATAGATTAGGAATCTAAGGCTCAAAGATGTCAAATAAATTGCCCAAGATTTCATGAGTGAGCTAGGATATAAACCCAGATTGGGCTGGCCCAAAGTTGGAGAGTTCCCCTTGAACAGGAATGTGGCATGATAGAATTAGAGACTGACAAGGAAGTCTGTCCCAGTCTTTTTTTTCTCTTGCATTTCTTTTGGTCTCTTGGGCTCCTGCATCAAAGACAACCCAAAGCATCAGAAGGAGGAGAGAAAAAGGGAGACTATAGGAGGGAGGTACAAGATAAAAGAATCTTTCCTGATTTGGCTGTGTTCTCTGAGCACAGGAGAAAGAGAAAATGGAGTTTCCATATCATCTTTCTTTGTCCTGATGCATCAGCTTTTCTTATACACATTCCCTAAGTCTTTTCTTCACTAGCCTGGTCATCTTAGGAAGACCCTGAGTCAAACGCATCTGAATAAAGTGAGTGTATTCTATTATCTGCTTCATTCCTCTTGAAGTGGTCAATTTCCCCATGTTTTCTTTCTGTCCAATACATCCCTTTTTCGGTTACTCTCTACATCTAATAAAATCCAAACTCCTATCAGCATTTTCCACACCTGGTCCATCCTAATACTCAGACTAATATCACTTTCTACACCTTTTCCACTCATAGCTGGTTTTGTATTTATTCATACTCTGCCTGGCCTCCCTACAGCTTTTGTAATCCTTCATTCATAGTCGATTCTTTCTATATTATAGATATCTTCACCTAATCTTCTTTCATTGGATCTGTTGTCCATATAGCAAATTTATCCTACCCAAACATCATCTATCTTATTTACAGAAGTTCTAAACTTTTGCACTTAATCTAACTTCCTTATATTTTATCTGGTCCCTGCAGGTTTACTCACTCTTCTACAGATTGTTTTCCTTACATATTATTCCAACTCTGTCAAATTGTCTGGTAATTCATTTAAATTCCTTACTCCAGATCATTTCCAACCAACTCCTTTTTATATTCTGCCTTCTTTATATGCCATTTCTATCATTTGTATCTCATCAGTTCTGCCCATCTCATACCTTTCTCCATTTTCCCATCCATCCATACAACCACTATAATACCTTTACTAATCAGTTACAAAGCAGAGCTTGTAATAAGAACTATTGTCAAAAGGAGGGACAGAAATATCAGTAAATAATCTATGTCTAGAAATATGGGTAGTTTTGGAGCATGATAATTAGCAAACTGAAACATGGTAAACAAGAATTCGTAGGAGCGGGGCACCTGGGTGGCTCAGTGGGTTAAAGCCTCTGCCTTCGGCTCAGGTCATGATCTCAGGGTCCTGGGATCGAGCCCCGCATCGGGCTCTCTGCTCAGCAGGGAGCCTGCTTTCCCCCATCTCTCTGCCTGGCTCTCTGCGTACTTGTGATCTCTCTCTCTCTGTCAAATAAAATAAATAAAATCTTTAAAAAAAAAAAAAAAGAATTCGTAGGAGCAGGGCTGGGTGTTTTTGACAGAAAGACTATGTACAAACACAGAGTTAGAGAACATCATATTTAGAAAAACAGAAATAGTGGGCAATGACTGGGTTATTGTAGGACAGTTAAGAAGAAATTATATTTTGGGGGATTTAGTATGTATTTCCCCCAAATTGAATGTATTTAGGGTCAGTGATATGGTTAGATTTCTACGTAAAATTTCACTCTAGACAAAAACGGCAGTTAGACTGATGAGGGTTGAGGCTGAAGGAAGAAAGACAGGGTAATAGGCTATTGAAATGGCTAAACTAAGAAATAACAAGGACCTGATGGGCATAAGGGACTAGGGGGAAGGCAGCAGAAATGGACAGACATGAGAGATAATTAAAGAGGAAGTTGAGGTAAAACTTGGATTAGTTGCGGGTGAGATGTGGGTTTGGGTAGGGAGAATAGGTATGGAAGAAACAGGAAACTTTCAGATCTCTGATATAGGTGATTGCATGGAAACTAATGTTATTGATTGTGATAAAGGAATAACAGGCTTAGGAAATATTTTTCTAGACATTTTGTATTTGAGAGACTCATGTGACATCAAGAGAATTATGTCCACTCCTTGCTATACCATTAAGGACATATAGGGCATATTGGCATAAAGTTCCTCCTTTACGTCCACCTTAGTAATAGCAGCAGTGATATAGCTAGTAAAATAATACCTGGGTTTTCACAGGCTCAATGGAAACAGTAATGAGAGGAACTTCACCAAACCAGTGTCAGGGAAAGGAAAGAAAGGACAGTTAATGTCTCTATGTGGAGATGCCACATGAACCAAGATTTGAAGGTTAATTAGGAGTTAGCTACCATTGCAGCATGAGCAAAGGTACAGAGGTGATAAGCATGTTATATACCAAGAACTGCAAGGTATAAAACACAATGTATGTTGTGGCAAAGGTACAGAGGTGATAAGCATGTTATATACCAAGAACTGCAAGGTATAAAATACAATGTATGTTGTGGCAAGAAATAAGGTTTTGGTAATAGTAGTGGCATATCATGAATTACTTATATGTCCTGTTAAATAGCTTGAACATTATTGCATAGGCAGTGGAGTACTATGGAAGAATTTTAAGTAGGGAAGTGAAGTGGTCAGATTTGAGCTTCAGGGAGAGACTATAGGCAGTGAAACCAATTAGGAGTCCACGTATGAGAGGTTAATTTTTCTTTCTTTTCCTTTTTTTATGCAGACCCTCAAACATGAGGATAGAGAAAATTAAAGGATGAGCACAAGGTCTGAGGCCAAGAGTATCAAATGCACAATAAATGGTATATGAAGCACTTACTGAGGAGAAAGGATCAAGGGTAAGGATACTAATAACAATTGTAATTTTAAGATTCCCTTTTATGAAGCTGGTATGTAGTATAGGGGTAGGCATATCAGTTTAAACTTTCAGGGATGAGAAGATGAAGATATGTCTCCACCGCTAGATTATAAACTATTTAAAGACTTAGTATCTTATTTACTTTTTATGTATCAAATCTCTGAATCTGTGGCCTGGAGCATAGCTGATCCACCATGAATTTTGAAATAAATAAAACTTTGAGTGTGGATGTTAAGGAAGGGAGTGATGATCCCCCGCAGGCCAGGGATATGGGCATTTTGTAATTGCATTACAGTACTTTAGTACTGAGAGAAATGCAAGGGGCTCAACTGCTTAGTAATGGTCAAGTACTGATGGCAAAGCATAAAGAGAAGAGAAACTCAGATATAAAATCATTAGCAGGTTTGATATTTTTAGATTCCATATATAAGTGAGACATGCAATATTTGTCTTTTTCTGTCTTGCTTATTTTACCTCTCATAATGTCCTCAAAGTCTGTCCATATTGTCACAAATGTCAGGATTTCCTTCTTTTTTATGACTGAATAACACTGCATTATATATAAATATATATGCATACATGCACATTATATACATGTATATCATATTTTGCATGTATATTATATATGTATATACATATATATCACAATATACATGTATTTTTTATATTTTTATCTTTATCCATTCATCCATTGATAGTCACTCAGGTTGTTTCTGTATCTTGGCTATTCATAGAAAGAGCACTGGGTGCTATACGCAACTAATGAATCAAACACTACATCAAAAACTAATGATGTATTATATGTTGGCTAATTGAACATAATAAAAAAAAAGAAACAGGGAATAGAGTTATAATGGTGGTTGCTAGGGGCTGGGGAATGGAGGAAATGGGGAGATATTGGTCAATGGGTACAAACTTTCTGTTATAAGATGAATAAGTTCCAAGGACTTAATGTATAGCATGGCAACTGTAATTAACAATACTGCATTGTTCACTTGAAGGTTACTATGGGAGTAGAGCTTTAGTGTTCTCATCATAACAGCAACAAAATGGTAATTGTGTGAGGTAAACATTGTGGTAAACATTTCACAATATATACTTGTATCAAATTGTCACATAGTATACCTTATACAATATTATATGTCAATTATATCTCAGTAAAGCTAGAAAAAAATCATTAGCAGATTGAAGTTTGATATGTGAGCCCATTCTGCCCCTGCTAACCTTAGAGGAACAGCCCTAAGACTAAAAAGTAAGGAAACTCCTGAGGGGAAGTAGCACCCTGGTTTTTAGCAGATTCTCTCCTATTCTCCTTTCTAATATCCATACTCCCTTCCAAAGCTATGAGCATATAGAGACACTAGGGAGACTGTAACCTTTCTTCGCACCAACTCCCATGTGAATATGTCCACCTCTGTTTCACATCAAATCCAGAAGAGGTTTGAAGTTTTGAAAGGGCAAATTTTATTTTCAATACCAAGATAAACAAAGAGAGTCCTCTACTTCATGTATGCTTTTATACTGGTCTTGTTATTGGCAAAATATTTTTAAAAAGGAAACCATTAGATTGAGATGGCTTTCATGCCTTGGTTGCCTGTTTGACACCACCAAAACATAAGCTAGAGTCAATTGTAAATGTGCTTATAACCAAGAAAACAAAATTTAAGATTAACCATTCCCAAATAAGGCAACCACTCAAACTGTAGCCAATCAAATAATGCCCTTGCTTTGCTTTTGCGTTTGCTCTATAAAAGCCTTTCCACTAGCTTCTGTCAGTAGAGCACATTTTACCACTTTCAGTTTGGTGCTGCACAGTTTAAATCAATGTTGCTCAAATAAACTCTTGAAAATTTTAATATGTCTCAGTTTAATTTTTATACTAAAGGAAAGTGTTCTACTCTCATTCCAAGGGAGCACAACTTTTAAAACTGATGGGATTCTCAGTTCTTCTACCATCCAGAATCCACTTCCTAATATAATTTCTAGGTGGGTCCCAAGTCCTCCTCTTAAGTGCTAAGTAACATAGAACTTTTTCTATAGATGCTGTGACTTGGGTTCTACTTTGTTCCCTCTTTCTTGAAGTATGGGGTCACTTCTGTAGCTGATCTCTAAAGATTCTCTTCCCTAGATGTAAATCCAGGATGCATCTTACAGTCCCTTCTTTGTGTTGACTGAATATTTTTAAAGCTTCGAGGTCCTGACTTCCTGGTTCCACCTCTTGCTATCGGTGTGACCTGGAACAAGTTAATTAACCTCTTTATGCCTCAGTTTTCTTAGGTGTTAAGTTAGTAATAGTACTAACTCACAGGGTTCTTCTGAAGATTAAGTGAATTAATATATGCAGATATTTTAAAACAGTGCCCACACTATGAATGCCTGGTAAATACTCAGTTGTGTTATACATTATTGTTATTCCTCTGCTATGTAACTTAATTCCTCAAAACAATCTAGCTCATAAAAAACTCTCACATTAGGGGAGCCTAGACTCTCTTACTATTTTTGGTTTTGATCTATATTCTTCAGGGACCAACTAGTATCACTTTTATAAGTATTTATCCAAGGGCCATAACAGATTTTTATCCTATCACCAATATGAAGCAGTTTATTTTTGTCCACTTTTGTCTTAGCTCATTTCAAGACTACAGAAGAAAGTGATGGCCTCAGTTCAGTGATAAATTACAGGCATTACATACATTCTGTCACTATAAACCCACCAAGAGCAAGGCTGGGTTCTTGCTCTTGGCTCCTGAAGATCCTCTGTTCCCTCTCCTAAAGAGCAGTGGGCCAGACTGACAACATGGAGCAGAGGAACCAGAGTGGGAGAGTAAGTGAGTTTGTGTTGCTGGGTTTCCCAGCTCCTGCACCCCTGCGGGCACTTTTATTTGCCCTTTCTCTGCTGGCCTATGTGTTGGTGCTGACTGAAAATACACTCATCATTATGGCAATTAGGAACCACCCCACACTTCACAAACCGATGTATTTCTTTCTGGCTAATATGTCCTTCTTGGAGATCTGGTATGTTACTGTCACTATTCCCAAGATGTTAGCTGGCTTTGTTGGGTCCAAACAGAACCATGGACAGCTAATCTCCTTTGAGGGCTGCATGACACAGCTCTACTTTTTCCTGGGACTGGGCTGCACTGAGTGTGTCCTTCTTGCTGTTATGGCCTATGATCGCTATGTGGCCATCTGCCATCCTCTCCACTACGCTGTCATTGTCAGTGGCCGGCTGTGTGTGCAGCTGGCAGCTGGCTCCTGGGCTGGAGGTTTTGGCATCTCCATGGTCAAGGTTTTTCTCATTTCTCGCCTCTCCTACTGCGGACCCAACATCATCAACCACTTTTTCTGTGATGTCTCTCCATTGCTCAATCTTTCATGCACTGATATGTCAACGGCAGAGCTTACAGACTTTGTTCTGGCCATTTTTATCCTTCTGGGGCCACTCTCTGTCACTGGGGCCTCCTACATGGCCATCACTGGTGCTGTGGTGCGCATTCCTTCAGCTGCTGGGCGCCATAAAGCCTTTTCCACCTGTGCCTCTCACCTCACTGTTGTGATCATCTTCTATGCGGCCAGTATCTTCATCTATGCCCGGCCAAAGGCACTCTCAGCCTTTGACACCAACAAACTGGTTTCTGTGCTCTATGCTGTCATTGTACCATTGCTCAACCCTATCATTTACTGCTTGCGCAATCAAGAGGTCAAGAGAGCCCTACATCGTACTCTGCACCTATTCCAGGGCCAGGATGCTAAGCATGGGAAAGCTAGCAGAGATGGGTAGAAAATGCTCTTAAACTTGGGATCTGTATCTTCTATGAAGTCCAGAAGAGCTCTTATGGCCTAAATTAGGGACTAGGGTTCAAAAGCACCATCAAGGATCTAATCCAGGAGAAAGAAGAGGGATGGATTGCAAGCGGGATTTCTGGACAGCACTGAAGATACATGCTAGAAGTTGTCATGTCATCTGCTCTAATGTAGTTTACATAGAACAGGTTCATGAATCATGCATGCTGGTGGGTGGAAAGGATTGACTCTGAGCAGAAGACTGATGGCACTTCAATATTTAAATAACCAAACAAACGCAGAACTAGTATCTCTCTAAATGGCCTTTCCTGGATTTGCTCTTTGTTTTAGTTCTGAGGCTGAAAGTGTAAAAAAGGAGAGCACAGGGAGGAAGCCATTTAAGGAAGCACAGGCTTCATTACGGAATAGCATTAGGAGACTTCTGGTGAGATCTCTTCTAACCACAAGCTGCTGACTGTAGCTTATGAGGTAGCAGGGACCCAGGTGATTATTCTAGTATGAATTACGAGGCAAGCAGATAGGAAACTGAGAATTTTTGTGTTGGCAACATATCACCTCCTGGACTACAGAGATTTCTAGCTTCATTTCTTGATTTACCTAGGTTAGTGCCCACATAGAGCTAGTGACTGAGGACAGTTGTTTATTTAATCTTCTGTCTCTATAATTAGGGAATTACTATACCATAAACTTATAGTTTACATATTAAATGGAATCTTATGTAGGTCTTAAAATAACATGATCTATATGAGTTAATGACAGAAAAAATATTCCTAACATAATAAATGCAAATATTAGATTATATAACAGTATCAAAGTATTAGGCTTACAAATGGCTAAGGAAGATATGATATAGATTTACACACACACACACACTGAACTATTACTCAGCTGTAAAATAGGATGAGATGTACCATTTGCAACAATATGGATGAACCTAGAGGGCATTACACTAAGTGAAATAAGTCAGATTAAGTAAGACAAATACCATATGGTTTCACTTACATGTGGAATCTAAAAAGCCAAATGAATAAATAAACAAAAAGCAGATTTAGACCTATCAGTAAGGAGAACAAATTGATAGTTGCCAAAGGGGAAGAAGGTATCGGATGGGCAAAATGGGTGAAGAGGAGTGGGAGATACAGGCTTTCAGTTATGGAATGAATAAATCATGGGAATAAAAAACACAGCATAGGGAATACAGTTGATGATATTGTAATAGTAATGTAGCGAGACTGATGGTAGCTACACTTGTGGTGAATGTAGCATAACATATAGAGAAGTCTAAATTACTATGTTGTACATCTGAAACTAATGTACCATTGTATGTCAACTGTACTCAAGTTTTAAAAATTAATTTAAAAAAAGCTTATGACAGCCCAGGATAAAACTAAGCATAGGCTTTAAAAAAAATGCCCAGTAATGGGTATTAAGGAGGGCATGTATTACATGGAGCACTGGTGTTATATGTAAACAATGAATCTTGGAACACTGAATCAAAACCGAATGATGTACTGTATGGTGACTAACATAACATAATAAAAATCATTAAAAAAATTTTTAAAGTGTTTTTTTAAGTAGGTTCCATGCCCAGCATTGCCTGGCTTGAACTTACAACCCTGAGGTCAAGACCTGAGCTTAGATCAAGAGTTGAACACTATAACTGACTGAGCCACCCAGGTACCCCAAAGCATATGCTTTTCTGAGCAAAAAATATTGTGAGACAACACAGATGTTATACTCATAAATCAGATGCTGGTTCTACCTGCAAAAGCACATCTAAAATCTGACCATCTCAAAAGAAAAAAAAAAGCATCAGCCTTATTTATTTGTTTAAATTAGACTAGAAGGAAATTAACTGAAATGTTAGCTGTAACTGTACCATGAAGCCCCTACTCTTTTTTTTTTTTGTAGTGTCAGCCTTTTATTTTTTTTATTTTTTTATTTTTATTATTTTTTTGTTTTTTTTTTCCCCCAAATACTTTTATTTTATTTTTTCAGTGTTACAAGATTCATTGTTTATGTACCACACCCAGTGCTCCATGCAATACATGAAGCCCCTACTCTTATAAATTGCAATTTGTGGCAAAGGTATTGATACCAACATATTTATTTAAATAAGCATTTCTTACCCAATAAAACACACAACTTTATTCATCTGGACAGATGGTGACAGGGTATCTTGGTATGATTTTTAGAAATTTAGCTCCCTACTATTACCCAAGACCCAGAACCCTGAGGACAACAGCCTACATGAAGCTTCTCTCTCCAGACGTGGGAGCCTTCTGTTGTTGCAGCCTGTCTTTCCATATTTTTCTGCTGCTTAATAAAGTATGAAAGGCTACTAGCAAGGAAATTGAGCATTATTTGCTAGTTGCTACTTATTAAAAATTCTAATATAATATTCATATCTTTTTGTGCCAAAACAATTACATAACCTTGTGCTTTAATTATAATTTATTTTTTATATTTTATTATGTTATTATAATTTATATTTATAATGACTAGATAAAAGTTCATCAAAAGCAATTCTCCCAACTATCTCCATAGAATAAATTTCTGAAATGGGGCTACGGTCTGGGATTGCAGTGTCATCCTATGGGCATCATTGTTGTAGCTATTATATGAACCTCCTTATAGGTTAACTCCAGTTTGTAGGAAGTAAAAACATGATATTGATTTCCTTTATTGTGCTCTTCTTTATTTTCCAAGCTTTTTTATAGTAAAATACATTATTTTTTTTTAGTTTTAAAAAACACTTCTAATTCTGAATTCAAAATTTAAAACCAGTTATTTCAGGTATAGGAAAAGTATTTAGCACAGTTTCCTGCATATATTCATTTTTCTATAACAATGAATGAAAAGATGCTTGAGTCCATGTGAATTATAGCAAGACCAAAACTTTTCTTGACTTGGACTGCATTTTCAGAGTTGTGTGGTGATCCAATAGTTCATATTGAATTTGATGTCACAAAACCTAAGATTTTTCAAGTAAACTATTAATTGTCAGATGAAGTGTTCCTCATCCTCCATTGGTTAATTAATTCTGCCCCCAACCTACACAGAGGACTTTACTTTATCTCTGTTACATTTGATCTTGTTTGTTTTAGACCATCTTTATAATCTGCCATTCTTTAAAAATATTGCATAGAAAAAAATTGCATAGATAATATGACTCTTTTACAATTCTCTTTTGCCAGAGCAGTGTCTGGGGAAGTCTCCAGTCTCCTTCGTCATTACAGGAGATAAAAGTACTGATCCAGACTCGGTTTTTCAGGTAGGAGAGATACTCAGAGTGGCCAGAGGTAACTCACATCTACAGAACAAGTGAGATCAACATAGAGGACTTCCATGCTCAAAAGTATCTACTGGTTCCCATCAACTTTGATAAACTTTAAGTTTCTTAGTCTGCCTTTCAAGTTTCTTCGCAGTATAGTCTGTTTTCCTTTTGGTCTTCTCCCTCCCTCCTTTTTTTGTCTTTATTTCAATTTCTTGCCCAATACAATCTTGTGCAGATAAATTTTAGATTGTGATTTTTTTTTACTCGAACTTTATAATCCAATCTTTTTATAATTTGCCAATATTTCATATTGAATAGAGTTAGCAAATATCCAAAAAACTTTCTGGAAAAGAGCATTTTAGAAATAACAGTTCTTCTATAGCACTGAAAACCCTATTTTGCTTAAAAAGCCCTTATAAGTATAAACATAAGTAAAGACTGAGAAACTATCATAGGGGACTTAAGAGACAAAATACTTAAATGGAATGTGATATCCAAAAGTGGATCCTGTGACATAAAAAGGATAAGGAAAAACTGGAAAAATCTGAATAAAACCTGGAGTTTAGTTAACAATAATATACCAGTTTTGGCTTCTTACTTTTGAAAGTGCACAGGGCAAGGAAGTGTGATAATATTAGGGGAAACAGAGATTGGGGGAGGAGAATATGAGAACTTTCTTTACTATCTTCAAAACTTTTCTGTAAAATTAGTATTATCCCAAAATAAAAATTTTATTTAAAACAAATAAATTATTAGTCTTTTTTACCAAATAATTTAATAAACCTTGATTGATTTCAGTGACTTCATAATACTAAGAATAAGCTGTCCCTTTTTGCTTAAGGCGATATGTACAGCAAACATTTGGCTTTTATGTGCTATGTTGAAAACCTCTTTTTCAAATTTTCCTGGATTTTTAAGTCTCATGAAATTTATATATTGATGCTGTTTTATTTTGCTGATTGTTAGAAGAAAGTTGGAGTATATTTGACAAATAGTAAAACTGTACCCGTTCTTTCAGATAGCACCTTTTGGTGCTGGCAAACATGAGTGGACAGTTTCATGTGCTGCAGAGAAGAGAAGGTTTATAGCATAGGTGTTTTCATTTTCTCTTAGAGTCATTCCTCAGGAGACAATTACCCTCCCTGATTTCCATGTTCCATAGTCTCATTTCATGAGGACCCAATGGTCCCAGCCTTCCCAGAATTAGCGCCAACTCACCAAATGCCTTTAGACAAAGAGTATGGGAGGGTGGGGAAAGAGCTAGATCCATCCTTCTCCAACAAATTCTGATTAGTCACATATAGACTTTTAGATACCTTCTAGGATCTAAAGTTTCTCTAGGATTTCTAATTTTTTAGGCCCCTGCTTCCCTCTCTTCTTCCACCTTTGGTTACTCACAGAGACACAAGTATAATTCCTGGGCCTTCATTCTAACAAAACTTCTAGCACTTGATTCTTAATTTTATGGTTACTGACAACAATTAATACCAAGTCTATGGGCTAACTCAACTGTGAATAACTTGACAGACAGGAGTTGCCATTTCATGCTGCTCTTAGCATATAGCACATGCTTCACAAACATTGATCAAGTGAATACTTCCTGGAGTTTGAGTTTGGTGGGTGTGAACTGTAGTAACTGCAGAGGCCTCATCATTCCATTGTCTCACTTCTCACTATATTCTTTCCTGTGCTGGTCTCTCTACACTGAGAGCCCTCTCATCTCATTTCTTCTGATCAAATCATGCCTGTGGTTCACATCCCAACACAGGTAATGTTTTACATTTGTGTAGTTACCACAAAGCTGGTTTAGAATTGGTTAAACGTCTGTCTGCCTTCGGCTCAGGTCATGATCCCAGGGTCCTGGGATCAGGCCCCACATCAGCTTCCTGCTCAGCGGGAAGCCTGATTCTCCCTCTCCCTCTGCCTGCTGCTCCCCCTGCTTGTGCTCTCTCTCTCTCTGTCCAATAAATAAATAAAGTCTTAAAAAAAAAAAAAAAGAATTGCTTTCATATACATATTCCTTTTGAAACTAACATTAATGATATGATGTTAACAAGTGAACTATTGTTATCCCATTTTATGGGTGAATAAACTGAGGAATAAAAACAATTTTGTAAGGTCAAAGGTCTTAAAAATGGTAGAACTTAGATTAGGAACTGGATCTTCTGACTGCTGAGCCAAAATTATTTCCCATCACACTACTTCTACACTATCTGCCTCTATGAGTCTGGAATGACACCTCTTGAATCTTTTTCTAAATTCCTAAGTTAGAAAGCATCACTCCCTCATTGGAGCGTCTAGAGCACATTGTACTTCTCTTTTGGCACATGTCACATTCTGTGCTCATTATAGTGTATATTTATTATTTTACTTAGAATACTACAAGTTCCTGAAGGACAGAAACCATGACTTATATATATTTATTCCAAAGAACATATAGCATAGCACCCTACAAAAAGTTCAATAAAAGCCGGTTGTGATTTTGTAAATAAGCAAATGGATGTACTCGTTATCTTATTAACCCAGTTAGGTTTCTTATCCTGGCTTTTGAATAGCTTAGTGTTGCATTACACTGCATATAGTAGTAAGAGAAAAGGGCCACATCCTACCCACAGATATAAGTAAACTTGATTCAGATATAAACAGGAACTAGTAGGTAGATGGAGATTCAGCTTCCCTGTCAAAATCCCTGGACATAGTCTTAGCAGCACATACAGAATTTCTCTAGAGCCAGGAGAGACTGTCAGTGAGCCTCCTGGGAAAAAGACATGGGCAAGCCATAGGTGAATGTTAAATATATTCTCCTGCCTCAGCTCCAGACTTGTCTTAATGCTGCAATACCTATCATGCAGTCTAAGCAGAGACCAGATGTGGATCTCCAGGACATATAAAAATATGCAAACCAGTCTGCTTTTCCATGTTCAGTTGCAAATGTCTGTAAAATTTTCCACTCTTGGAAGAGAGGGCAGGTGGACTGTGGTGAGTGGTTGAAAGTTCCAGGTGAGATGGGTTGATCCGATATCTTTATTCAAGAAAGCTCCAGCGAAGATGAAGAGGGACTTGAGGGAAGTGGCTGCAAGCACCATGATTGGAAAGGAGAAAGGGTATCGTGGAGAATGAATGGGAAAATGAAGATTCACTACTTCTTTATCCAAGGTTGGGGAAATGTAAGCCACTATGGGATCTTTTGGGTGCTGGACCAGGCCCAAAAGATATGTTTCTTATTCCAGAAGAGGTCTGTTGGTGTCCATATTGTCTCTTAGAAATAAGCACATACAAGATTGGAAAAAGAGTTCTATAATACAACGAAAGAATTTCTTTCCTCAGATACCATAGAGGAGACCCCAGAACTTAGTGCTTTCAGTTCTGAAAACAAAGAAAATAGTAAGAGAGAATTCTTCATTTCTCTACGATACAACATAGAACCTGCTGAGAGGTACATCCATAGCCAAAAAGTGGAGGAAAATATGAAGTAACAGGGGTATGCTTGAATATATGAAAGCAATATACTAGAGAGAGGATAAGAAAGAGGCATGGATGATTTGTAACTCAGAGCTCTTCAAAGATGTTATAGTCCTGTTTGGGAAATTTGGCTTCCCTCATTCCTCCAGAATATAACAGAAAAAAGATGAGTAAAAGACAGAGAGAATGAATGTCTGTGTGTTTATATGAACACATGTGAGTGAGTAGCATGTGTGAATCTGATGTGACATAATATAGTAATAGCTAACACTTAGAGAAAACCTATGGACCAGTTCCTATGCTTAGTGCTTTCTGTGCATATTCACATTTATTTTCACAGCAAACCTGTAAGGAAGACATTATTATTATTTTTTTTAATTTTATTTTATTTTTTCAGTGTTCCAAGATTTATTCTATTTCGCAATAATGGATCTTTAAGTCCATAATTGTTGAGTATTCTGTTCGGGATGATACACCTAGTAGCCTTGTTCTGACTCTAAAGTCAACGCTCTTAACTAGTAGACAAAGGTAAATGAATGGGAAATTGTGTGGCCGATGGTGAGAATGTGGAATGTTATACATGCCCTGAAGGAAAGTCTCTACATTCTTCCCGCTGAGACTAGAACATGGGAAAGCTCACTATTTTCTGCTCCCAGAACCAGTTGTTTTTTCCAAGGAAAAGAATAAAGTCAAAGGCACTGAAAAACTAGGCCAGAAATCACTTACTTATGAACTACTTCAGGGTGTAGCTGTCGGTTGGAGGCCTGGAGATAAATAAGGTACAATCCCTTTCCACCCAGCAAGCCGGGCTGAGCCCTGCCGATATGTGCTGCTATGGAAAGGAGGCATTGGTGTCAGTAATACGTATTTCAGTGCCTCATTCCTTTACCATGAGCCATGGCCAGAGGATCTCTAGTCCAATGAGTCCCTGATCAGCCTCCCAACCTCTGTGTGTCAAGTGGAGAGTATGATGGACAAATTGTTTGGCAGGAGTGAGCAATGTTCTAAAGCCAGGACCTGACCTCAGTCTTTATGGATCTTTATGGATGAGTGTGATATTTAATAGAGAGACACATTCATTCATGTGTTTTCAAAAGACACCCTGTGGAGCACAGATTAAAATAGTTGGGCTACCTCACAAATATGCTTTCTTCCAGCATTATAAGATCTGCCTGTCCTTACGCTATATTCACATGCCCTCCTGCCTCCTTTCTCCTTACTCCCCTAGGAGACCTGAGACACTGGCTGGTATTTACAGACCCAACCTACCAAGTAACCTGAGACCAAGGATCATATTCACTGTTTTCAGAACCTGTGGACATGTTTGCTATGACAATAACAATAACCTGGATATACAAGCTGAGGCTATGTCCAAAGATGTGCAGTCTGATAGACAGATGTCTTCTGCCAGCAAAGTACCCTGAATTCACATTCCTCTGCCCCTGGTCTATTTCCTGTGGATCCCAAAACTCCAAGGGATTCATTAATTCACTTATTAATCCATATTCATTTAATATTTATGTATTTTCTAATTACTATCCTAGGCATTGGGTTCACAGTCATGAAGGCAAAATCTTTTCTCCCAGTTTTATTGATATAAGGGGAAGTTTAAGGTGGACAGTGTGAGGATTTGATACATGTATATTTTGTGAAATTATTATCACAATAAGGTTAAATGGTATCTCTATCACATCACATAATTATCACTTTTTGTGTATGGTAAGAACACTTAAGATACACTCTCAGTAACTTTCAAGTATATGATAACAGTATTGCTACCTACAGTCACCTTGCTGCACATCAGATCCCCAGAGCTTACTCATTTTCTAACCGGAAATTTACACCCTTTTGCCAACATTTCCCTGAGTTTTAGGAAATTGCAGTATAATGGAGAGAAATCTCAACATGTGAAGGGGTTGTGCACTGGGAGCAAATGCTTTTGAAGCACTTGACTGAATTCTGGTGAGATGTCTCCTAAGTGGAATCTTGAATCTTGAATCAGCCAATAAAGATTGGGGGATGGGCACAATAGGAAGAGGGAAGAGTGTAAGCAAAGTGTGAGTGATTAGTGTGTTTGGGGAGCAAAAACTAGTTGAGTATGTCTGGATCATGGAAACCATTTAGAGGGTCATGAGTGGTGAGGTGGAAGAAATACATGGCTGGATCAATATATGAAGTCCCTCCTATATGTGATATGGAAAACATTTCCACTTTTATCTGAAAGCAACTGGAGAGTCACTAAGAAACTTTCCAAGAATTACTATCTCTTATTTTCCACAAATAAGGTCTAAAGAAACTTGCTGATCAAAGGACTACAGCCAATGGATCACCCAAATATTAAACTTTGAAACTTTTTCTGACATGAGGTTATCCCTTACATTTCCTTTAGGGAGGAAAGAAATCTTCATGCAGTGAGTTCCTAATTAAACAGAGATCTGGAACCAACGAGGGAGAAAAAATCTATGTTTACTGACAAAGGACATGGGAATGACATGGGTAGTGACATTCAAATATTTCATCAGGTGAGTGAGAGTTCAGGGTGGGAGTGCATTTTTTTAAATTTAAATTTTAGGTAGTTAACATACAGTTCAATATTGGTTTCTGGGAGTGCATTTTGATTCTGGGAGACTTTTATAAAAAACAAACACAGTAAGAACAACAAAAAACTTTGGTGGAAATGTGTGCCTTCACATTTAGAGATTACATTGTATTAACAGAAGTTATTTTACGAGTTATTTGCAGGAAAGTCTGATTTACTAACTTCTTTTGGTCTCTTGTCTGATAGCATAATCATCTTCATTATTTGTAGTGCCGTTCTATAAGACTTCAGTACCTCTCAGAGCTTTTAGTCATGGTGGGGAAAAATATCACTTTGGTCAGTGAATTCATCCTGGTGGGCTTCCCCACTGCCCCATGGCTACAAGTCCTGCTCTTCTTCCTCTTCCTTGTGGTCTACCTGCTGGTGGTAGTAGAGAATCTTATCATCATGCTCACTGTTTGGATCACTGGCTCCCTCCATAAGCCCATGTACTATTTCCTGAGTAGCTTGTCCTTTCTGGAGGTCTGGTACGTCTCCGTCACAGTCCCCAAGATGCTGGATGGATTCCTTCTGCAGAGACGGCGCATCTCCTTCACAGGTTGCATGACCCAACTCTACTTCTTTATCTCGCTCGCCTGCACAGAGTGTGTGCTTCTGGCAGCCATGGCCTATGACCGCTATGTGGCCATCTGCCACCCTCTGCAATACCCAGTCATTATGACCACAGGTTATTGTGTACAGCTGGTCGCTTTCTCCTATGTGAGTGGTTTCATGGTCTCTGTCATCAAGGTTTATTTCATTTCACATGTCGCCTTTTGTGGTTCCAATGTCATGAACCATTTTTTCTGTGACATCTCACCAATCCTCAAGCTGGCCTGCAAGGACATGTCCATAGCTGAGCTAGTGGACTTTGCTTTGGCTATTGTCATTCTTGTCCTCCCACTCATCACCACTGTCCTTTCCTATGTCTACATTGTCTCCACCATTCTGCGGATACCCTCCACCCAGGGAAGGAAGAAAGCCTTCTCCACCTGTGCATCACACCTCACTGTAGTCATAATTTATTATACGGCCATGATTTTTATGTATGTTCGGCCCAGAGCTATCGCATCATTTAATTCCAACAAACTAATCTCAGCTGTGTATGCAGTTCTCACACCCATGCTAAATCCGTTCATCTACTGCCTTAGGAACCAGGAAGTAAAAAATGCTATCAAAAAGACCATGGGGGTTGGACACTGCCTCCTGATCAGCTAAGCCCTGCTACCTTGAGGAGGAGACAGTGTCTCGGCAAGGATGTCATTCCTGTGACACTTCATATTGTTCTGCTTATTAGTGTTACTCTATAGATCTACATTCTTAAAGAAATCACAGCATAGGAAGAGAGTAGAAAATTAAAACTAGAAACAGGACACATCATGTATTTCTTTAATCTTGAATTAGTTTTAATACACACTGTATATGTTTAAAAATTACTTTGACATGCAGAGTAATAAGAATAAATATTTGACATATTTAAGTTGGTGTTATTGGCACTTTACCTATAATAAACTATTTTATTCTCATAACACCTCTGAGTTAATTATGATTACTTGCCTGATCTTATGGATCAGGAAACTGAAACATACATGGAAAGGTTAAATAAGTTGTTCAACATTGCATAGTTAATAAATGTAAAAGCCATTATTTGAATTTGTGGAGTCTAGTTCCACAATCCACTGTATTAGATTCTCTCTATATATGAGAGTCTGTGAAAGTAGCTCTAGGGGCACAATATTTAACAAATACTGATGCCTGGAAGAAACAAGCAATCCAGCCAGTAAGATATGTACAGATGTTATAATAAATGATAATGGTATGGTAATGGTGGTGGTCATAGGGATGGTGGATAATGATGTTTATAATTGCATTGGGTTAATGATGACCAACTACCACTGATATTAATAATATTGTTGATCATTTCACAATTTTTTCCAACTGTTGCCTCCTTCCAGGACTATAATAGCTCATTTCTCATTCTACAGATGGGATCAATAGTTTCATGAGAGATGAAATAATTTGTATTACTGCAACTTTTGCAGTTCTTATATGTCTCTTGAGAGACATATTTGGGCTCTTGAATTCTTATGGCCTTCCATGCTGTAATGACTATTATCAGCAAACAAACGGAATACCATTACATCAATATATGTTTGAGCTGAAAGTCTCAATATACCAATATAAAATATGTTCTACGCATAAATAAGGTGAAAATGAATACAAAATTTTCTAATACAAATGAGATTGTTAGATACCATTGAGGGATCTGCTCATTAGAAAAAGAAATGTGTCAGGGAGAATTCTACAGAATTGAAACTGAAATTGAGAAAAAATAGAAACTAAAATATGAAAAAAAATCAGAAAGAGCTACCTTGCCTCTCTATATCCTATCCATTCTAAGTAGGAGTCTAAAATTGGTCTCCTGAATGTTGAATGTTATTCAACATTTGTGGACTAATCTTTCTTATACGTATATTGCTCTTATAATGTTACTTTATCACTTAAGAATTCTCAGTTTGAGTTAAATAGGACCTACTTATTCTCTTTATTATTATTACTTTAGAATCACTCTAGCAGTCATGAACCTCAATATCCAGTCTTTTCCCCACCTACACCAACTCCACCTTGTTTTTTACTGATCCTCAAAATGAAACATCCATTTTTATATTAGTCACCATAATGTACTCAATACTTACAATATACTAATTTATCTTGTTTAACTTCATTCATTCATTTATTCACTCATTCATTCAGTATTTTTTGTGCCCCTATTCTTTGGACTGTGATAGCCCATGAGGATATACTGGTCAACAACAACAACAAAAACACAGATTCTTCCTTCAAACAGCTCAGAGTAGGGAAGATAAAGGCACAATTACCTTCAGTGTTAGGACTGTGATGATGCAAGTATAGGGAAAATGTTCCAGCAGAGGTAGCATTTAGGCTAACAGTTGAAGGAATTTGATGAAAAATGGTGGGCAGTAGTGAAGGTCAGGTGTTGCAGAGATAGGAAAGGATAGTGGCAAGAGAAATAGTAGCATACTCAAAGACCTGAAAGATGATTAGCACGAAGTGACATAAGGAAGAAAGGGGTCACATGAGGAAATAGATTTATGTTTACCTATCCAGATCTTACCAATTTGTTGATTTTCTTACTATATAGGTTGATAAACATATAATAATTTCTATAGAGTCATTTTCAGTTTTTGCAAGTACAAGATCTTAAGCTTGTAGCCCTTCTACCAGACGAATGGTAGTCACTGAGAGCGTGAAGCAGGAACAAGTCCTCAACTACAATAACTTTGATTCTGATTGGCAGATGCCAGTTTGTTTGACTTCTCACTAGATTGTGAGTTCCTCTAGGGCAGAACTAACCTTAGCCATCTTTGAGTCTACGATACCAGCCATCGTCCCTGACACAGTGGGCGACTGTGCTGGTTATTCTCTATACCCTTGCCCCCCAGTTATCTATTCTTTGCACTCCTTTAACCCTTTGTATACCGCAACTCTGAGGGGTGGGAGGAGTTGTTTCTGTTGACTGTACACTCTGGCTCTGTACAACTCTGGCCAACAGAGCTCAATTTGGTTGAGCCAATAGGAGGCATCAGTAGGAAATTGAAGGATGCCAGACAAGAGATGGCAAGGGACTCATTTCTGCTTTCCTGGGTGGGTGACTGGCCACAACTACAGCTCCTGCAACAAGGGCACCCCTTCTGAGGCTGCAGTCATCACTGGGTTTCTGCACTGCTAATCCTTATGTGGCTCAACATCCTTTATTGGTTGTCATTATCTTGTCCAGCCTCAGTAAATTTGTCATGAAATTTAATTCTGCTCAAAAATTTCAACAAACATTGCTTTCTGTTTCTTACTGGAATCCTGACTGATATGGCACTTGATAATGTTAGTCAAATTGAAATAAATCTCAGTGGGAATGCTTGTAATAAATATAGCTCTTTAAAAAGTCACATGTGGGGGCACCTGGGTGGCTCAGTCAGTTATGCGTCTGCCTTCAGCTCAGGTCATGTTCCCAGGTTCCTGGGATCAAGCCCCACATTGGGGCTCCCTGCTCAGAGGGGAGCCTGCTTCTTCCTCTCCCCCTTGCTCATCCTCTCTTTCTCACTATCTCTCTGTCTCTTTCTCTCTCTCAAATAAACAAAATCTTTAAAAAAATAAAATAAAAAGTCATATGTGTTTAGATTTTGAAATCAATAATATAACACAGGCAAACCACATTTTCTACTTCAGTATGATATATGACAGAATTTGAATTAAAACATAAAACCGTTTGTTCCACACTTAATTTTTCAAGTATTTCTCCATAAATACCTTCTACTTTTCTTCCATTCGCATGATGGCACTACCAAACTGAATTGATTCTGAGAGTTCTGAGCAGCACATTCGACAAATTTAAACTCAGATATTGAATATATCATGCCCAGTTTTGTGCCATTTATTGCAGACTGTGTAACCCATTAGGAAACACTTAGTTCCTCTTAGAATTAGCATAAGTTAGTTTACTGCACAGAACTAATCCCTTACTCTTTCCTTCTTAGGTTGCACTTCTTTTCTTCTCAGAGTAAGTCAGACAACATTTTAGGATATGCAAAAGAATTTCCCCTGGAATTCCTGGGTGGCTCAGTCCGTTAAGTGTCTGCCTTTGGCTCAGGTCATGATCCCAGGGTCCTGGGATTGAGTCCCATATCAGGCTCATTTCTCAGTGGGGAGCCTGCTTCTCCCTCTGCCTGCTGCTCCCCCTGCGTGTGCGCTCTCTCTACCTCTCTCTCACAAACAAATTAAAAAAAAATTTCTCAATATATTTTTCTTTTTTTTTTCTAGGTGCTTCTAATTCATTCACTCAGTTTACCAATAAATAACATAATCAGGCTTTTAAAATAGCCTCACTGGCAATTGGGTACCAAGGAAAATAATCGGGAGGCAAATATTTGCTTCAGATTCTGACATTACCAGTTGTTAGCTCCGAGTATTTCTTAGGTCATCAGAACTTTGATTTCTTTGAGCTTCATTTTCCTCATTTATGAAATATGGATTATAATATCGACCTTCAAAAGTTATGAAAATTAAAAATGAATATATGTGATGAAGAATAAAAATCATATGATCATCTCAATAAGTAACAGAAAAAGCATTTGACAAAATTCAACATCCAGTCATGATAAAAACTCTCAACAAAGTAGGTTTAGAGGGAACATAATTCAACATATTTAGGCCATATATTAAAAAACCACAGCTAACATCATACTCAATGATGAAAAACTGAGAGCTTTTCATCTAAAATCAGAAACAAGACAAGGATGTCCACTCTCACCACTTTTATTCAACATAATACTGAAAGTCATAACCTCAGCAATCAGACAAGAAGGAAGAGGCATCTATAGTGGTAAATAAGAAGTAAATAAGAAGTAAATAGTGACAAGTATTGTCACTATTTGCTATAATATTATAATCTGCCACTATATGACATAATATTACACATAGAAAATCCTAAAGACTCCACCAAAAAACTACTATAAGTAATAAATGAATTCAATAAAATTTCAGGACACAAAATTAATACTCAGAAATTAGTAGCATTTCTGTACATTAATAATAAATTAGCAGAAAGGGAAATTAAGAAAACAATTCTATTTACAAGTGCACCAGAAAGAATAAAGTACCTAGCAATAAACTTAACCAAGGAGGTGAAAAACCTGTACCCCTAAAACTATAAAACATTGATGAAAGAAACTGAAGATAAAACAAACAAATGGAAAGATATTCTATGCTCATGAATCTCTCAGGAAGAATTAATATTCTTAAAATGTCCATACTATCAAAAGCAATCTACAGATTCAGTGCAATCCCTAACAAAATACTAACAGCATTTCTCACAAAACTTTTAGAGAAAATAATCCTAAAATTTTTATGAAACCACAAAAAATGCCAAATAGCCAAAGCAATCTTGAGAAAGAAAAACAAAGCTGGAGTTATCACTATTCCAGATTTCCAGATATACTACAAAGCTGTAGTAATAAAAACAGTATAGCACTGGCACAAAAATAGATCAATAGAACAAAAAAAGAGCCCAGTTATAAACCCACATTTATATGTTAATCTATGGCAAAGGAGGCAAGAATATATAATTGGGAAAAGACAGTCTCTTCAACAAATGGTACTGGAAAAACTGGACAGCTACATGCAAAAAAGTGAAACTGAACCACTTTCTTACAGCTTACAGAAAAATAAACTCAAAATGGATTAAAGACCTAAATGTGAGGATTGAAACCACAACACTCATAGAAGAAGACATAGGTGGTAATTTCTTTTTTTTTTTTTAATGTTGAGTTAGCCAATGTATAGTACAACACTAGTTTTTGATGTAATGTTGAATGATTCATTAGTTGTGTGTAACACCCACTGCTCATCACAACACCTGCCCTCCTCGATACCCAACACCTGGTTACTTCCTCCCCTGACCCTCCTCCCCTCTGAACCCCTCAGTTTGTTTCCCAGAGTCCAGAGTCTCTCATGGTTCTTCTCCCTCTTTGACTTCTCCCCCTTCAGTTTTCCCTCCCTTTCCCTATGCTCCTCAGTGCTATTCTTTATGTTCCACATATGAGTGAAACCATATGATAATTGTCTTTCTCTGCTTGACTTATTTCACTTAGCATAATCCCCTCCAGTTCCACTCATATTGATGCAAATGGTGAGTATTCATCCTTTCTGATGGCTGCATAATATTCCACTGTATATATGTACCATGTTTTCTTTATCCATTCATCTGTTGAAGGGCATCTTGGCTCTTTCCACAGTTTGGCTATTGTGGACATTGCTGCTAAAAACATTGGAGTATATGTGCCCCTTTTTTTTTTACTACATCTGTATCTTTCGGATAAATACCTAGCAGTGCAATTTCTCGGTTGTAGCTCTATTTTTAACATTTTGAGGAATCTCTATACTGTTTTCCAAAGTGGTTGTACCAGCTTGCATTCCCAACAGTGTGAGAGGGTTCCCCTTTCTCCACATCCTCACCAACATTTGTTGTTTCCTGTTTTGTTAGTTTTTGCCATTCTAACTGGTGTAAGGTGGTATCTCATCAAACATTTAAAGAAGAAATCATACCAATTCTACTGAAGCTGTTTCAAAAAATAGAAATAGCAAGAAAACTTCCAAACTTGTTCTATGAGGCCAGCTTTACCCTGACCCCAAAACCAGGCAAAGACCCCATCAAAAAGGAGAATTATAGACCAATTTCCCTGATGAACATGGATCCCAAAATTCTCACCAAGATATTAGCTAATAGGATCCAACAGTAATTTCTTTGACGTTGACCATAGAAACATTTTTCTGTATATGTCTCCTCAGGCAAGGGCAACAGAAGCAAAATTAAACTCTGGGACTACACTAAAAGAAAAAGCTTTTGCACAGTGAAGGAAACTGTCAACCAAACAAAAAGGTAACCTACTGAATGGAAGAAATATTTGCAAATAATATAGCCAATAAGAGGCTAATATCCAAAATACATGAAGAACTTATACAACTCAACACCAAAACAAAAACCCAAATAATTTGATTAAAACATGGGCAAAAAACTTGGGGGGCACCTGGGTGGCACAGTTGACTGAATGTCCAATTCTTGGTTTCAGCTCAGGTCATGAGCTTAGGGTTGTGGGATTGAGCCCCATGTGGGGTCCACACTTAGCACGGAGTCTGCTTGGGATTCTTTCTCCCTCTCCTTCTGCCCCTCCCCACTGTGTTCTCCTGCTCTCTCTTGCTCTCTCTCTCAAATAAATAGATAGATAGATAGATAGATAGATAGATAGATAGATAGATAGATAAATCTTTAGGGGAAAAAATGGGCGGAAGACCTGAATAGACATTTTTTTTTTAAAGATTTTATTTATTTATTCAACAGAGAGAGAGAGAGATCACAAGTAGGCAGAGAGGCAGGCAGAGAGAGAGGGGGAAGCAGGCTCCCCGCTGAGCAGAGAGCCTGATGCAGGGCTCAATCCCAGAACCCTGAGATCATGACCTGAGCCGAAGGCAGAGCCACCCAGGTGCCCCCTGAATAGACATTTTTTTAATGAAGATGTACAGATGGCCAACAAACACATGAGAAGATGCTCAACATCACTAATCATCAGAGAAATGCAAATCAAAACCACAAGATATCATCTTAACACTTGTCTAAATGGCTAAAATGAAAAAGACAAGAAATAACAAGTGTTGATGAGGATGTGGAGAAAAAGCAACGCTTATGCACTGTTGGTGGGAATGTAAATTGGTATAACCACTGTGGAAAACAGTATGGAGGTTTCTCAAAATATTATAAAAGGAAATACCATATGATCCAATAATTCCACTACTGGGTATTTACCAAAGGAAACAAAAATGGTAATTCAAAAAGATATGTGCACCCCTGTTTTTATTGCAGTATTATTTAAAATAGCCATGATATGGAAGCAACTGAAGTGTCCATCAATAGAAGAACAGATAAAGAAGATGTGGCATATGTATGTATATGTATATGTGTATGTGTGTGTGTGCGTGTGTGTGTGTATATACATATATATATATATATGATGGAATAATAGTCACAAAAAAGAATGAGATCATGCCATTTGCAACATGGATGGGTATTATGCTAAGTGAAATTAGTCAGAGAAAGACAAATACCATATGATTTCATTCATATGTAGAATCTAAATAACAAAACAAATAAATAAACAAGCAAACAAAAAGCAGAATCAGACCTGTAAATACACAGAACCAACTGATTATTGCCAGAGGGGAGGAGCGTAGGGGCAAAATGGGTCAAGGGGAATGGCAGATACAGGCTTCCAGTTATGGAATGAATAAGTCATGGAAATAAAAGGCATCACACTGGGAACTCAGTCAATTATGATAATGTAATAGCATTGTATGGTGACAGATGTTAGCTACACTTCTGGTGACCATAGCATAACCTGTGAACTTGTTGAATTGCTATGTTGCACACTTGAAACTAACGTAACATTGTGTGTCAAATAAACTCAAACAAAAAAATTGTAATGGATATATGTGAACACATCTGGCACAGTGTTTGACACATATTATTCTAAATTATTCATCAAAATATAAGATAAACAGGATTGTTCATAATATCTTTAAAACTTGGCCTGGAGTTCTAAGTCTTCCATGAAGCTTTTCTCATTTTTTCCAACTTCCAGCTTTTGGTTATTTATCCCCACACTATTAGAAAGAAATGATCTGTAGGGGC
>CM052884.1:52463414-52482318 GCA_028534135.1 Potos flavus | reverse complement strand
TTTTTTTTTTTTAAGATTTTACGTATTTATTTGACAGAGAGAGAGAGATCGCAAGTAGGCAGAGAGGCAGGCAGAGAGAGAGGGGGAAGCAGGCTCCCTGCCGAGCAGGGAGCCCGATGCGGTGCTCAATCCCAGGACCCTGAGATCATGACCTGAGCCGAAGGCAGAGGCTTCAACCCACTGAGCCACCCAGGCGCCCCAATTATCTCTGTTCTTGCTCATGAATTTTAGTCCAGAAAATATGTTCACATGAATGCTATACAGATGGCACCAAAATTCTACTTATGTTTGATGGTCTTACCTTTAACCAAAAGTATTTAACAGGGAACTAAGAAAATTTTCAAATATTGGACAATACTGTTTTCAAAGAGAGATATATGCAGAAGACATGAACAGACACTTCTCCAAAGAAGACATACAAATGGCTAATAGACATATGAAAAAAAGTTCACCATCATTAGCCATCAGGGAAATTAAAATCAAAACCACACTGAGATACCAACTTACACCAGTTAGAATGGCCAAAATTAATAGGAAAGGAAACAACAAGTGTTGGAGAGGATGTGCAGAAAGGGGAACTCTCTTCCACTGTTGGTGGGAAAGCAAGTTGGTGCAGCTACTTTGGAAAACAGTGTGGAGATTCATCAAGAAATTAAAAATAAAACCCTGCAATTGCACTACTGGATATTTACCCCAAAAATAAAGATGTACTGAAAAGAAGGGCCATATGTACCCCAATGTTCATAGCAGCAATGGCCACAATCACCAATATGCGGAAAGAGCCAAGATGCCTTTCAAGAGATGAATGGATAAAGAAAATATGGTACATATATACAATGGAATATTGCGCAGCCATCAGAAAGGATGAATACCCAACTTTTGTATCAGCATGGATGGGACTAGAGGAGATTATGCTAAGTGAAATAAGTCAAGCAGAGAAAGACAATTATCATATGGTTTCACTTACGTGTGGAGCATAAGGAATAACATGGAGGACATTAGGAGAAGGAAAGGAAAAGTGAATTGCGGTAAACCAGAGGGGGAGATGAAGCATGAGAGACTGTGGACTCTGAGAAACAAACTGAGGGTTTTGGAGGGGAGGGCGGTGGGGGGGATGGGTGAGTCTGGTGGTGGGTATTGAGGAGGGCACGTACTGCATGGAGCACTGAGTGTGGTGCATAAACAATGAGTCTTGGAACACTGAAAAAAATAAAATTAAGATGTTCAAAACAAAACAAAACAAAACAAAAAACAAAGAGAGATACATGCAAAAGGGATATTGCAGGCAAAGACACATTCTGTTGCATATTAGATTATGTGTCCTCAGTCTCTTAATTGGTGAGCAGGCCTGGACCAGATCTGAGACACAAGGTCATTTCTTGTTCTGCTGATCTAACTCCTAGACTTTAAAAGTCTGGGCAGCCTCTTTGCAGTTTCCCCCAGGCTCACAGTCTAATCATAGCCCTCAAGGTCAAGCCCTCAGCTCCTTTGATGGTTAAAGGAGATGTGAAAAGATTAAATGAGCAAAGAGAAGGTTTCAATCTTAAGGTTTAGAGCAGAGATGCCATAAGCTGCCTGTTTCAAGTGCACTTTGCCTTGCTTCCTGCCCTCCTTTGCTTGGAATCCAAGCTTATTTTCTTCTTGGGTCTCTAGAAATGGATATTCCTCCTTCTAAAACAGCTTCCTCAAGTTGTTCTCAATAACTACTCACATGAAACACAAAAGAGTAATGTAAAACATTCCTAAAGGAAGAGCCAAGATAAGAGAAGTTTCCTTAAAAGATGAGACAAAACTGGCTACTTCTAAATTTGCTTTATCCACCAAAGGTTAATCCATAGCTCTATGTAGGGTTGTTTGTCTCTAATTCTTTGGAGTACTCTTCTCCTGAGTGAAGGGAATAGAGAGAAAGTTGCGCTTCTACCTAGTTTAGCTTGTACTATTAACACCGTTCAATTAGCTTTTCTGTATTTTGAGCCTCTCATCAGCACTCCTCTGAGTTATACTAATGCCTTAAAGTCCTAGATCATGAGTAATAGTTACTTCCCAGACAACCAGAGAGAGGAAGGAAAATTAAGGCTTGGGATCATATTAGGATCAATCCCAGGCTAATTTGCTATGAAGCTGTTGCTGTTCTCTGTTTCTCCATCTGATAATCATCTAGCATCTTCTCTGTTTGTTGACCTTTGGAGATCACTAGGGAAATTTCTCTAATTTCTTTGTCACTGTTTCTCTTGAAAATCCTATAGCACTTGTGAACCAGATCCCCAAGGATTGTCTTTTAAAGAATTGTTGTCTCTACTGAGCAGTGGGCTTTTTGCATCCTTGACCTATTCATCTCAAGGTTCTGCCTGAATGAGGTCTGTGGGAAGAGTCAACATGCAGAGCCAGCCCAATTTCAGTGGCAGAGAAACAGAATGAAAGCAAGAGAGAGGAATGGGGAAAGCTACACATCGAACATCTACAGAAAAAACATACAAAACAGAAAATTTCTTCTCATTTTGGCTATCATCCAACAGGGGCATTCAACAGGCCCAGAAATAACCTTTGCATTTTGGTTATGCTGCATTTTCTTTGAATCAATAGCAGAGTAATTTTTCATTTCCTTATAATCCATCTGGACCCCAGAGTCTTTCCCAGGCAAGGAGAATCACAAAGTCATGGAACTCTTGAGTTTCATAGAGATACAATTTTCCAGGATTTAGATAAGGCTATTCTAAAGACACTTTTCTGTTTCCTTCCCCTTTTCCTTTCCATAACCTATCTGCAAATCCTTTCAGGTGGAGAGGCAACGCAGGCCATAAACTCTGAGTATCTCTCCACAGATCTGGCCGCTGTGCATCTGAACCAAGGTCTCCACACCAGACTCAACCAAGACAATCTACTTCACCCAGGTCCCTAAAGAGAAGTAAACAGAATGCATTATGGTGAGACACCTATTCTTAATTAAATACCACAAATTATTTGCTTATTGAGTGCCACTATGCATCAAGAACTATGCTGGACACTAGAAATAAAAAGACGAACAAGATGAAAACAGGATAAAGTTGGTATTTTCAAGGAGTTCACAAATCTAATAGTGGTGAAAGGTAAGCAAAGTGATACATGTTATCATGATATGATGCTTTAAGGTCCAAAATGTTACAAAAACAGATAGCTGGGCGTGATGGGCAGGAGGTAGGTGATAGTAGGGGGTAGGAGGAGGTTTATAGAGAGGATGAATCTGAGTAGGCATTTGCCAGATGGCAAGAGCTAAAAGGAATTTCAGGTAGAGGACAGAGTATGTACAACTGCACAGTCTTGAAGAAGGATGTTGCCCTGAAAACTGCAAATTCTTCAATGTGACTTGAGCTTCAATTGAGTATCTAACAAAGGAAAAAGATTAAGATACAAGGAATGTGGGGGGTCAGATCATGAGAGACCTGTTATACAATGTAAGGAGTTCAGATGTACAGTTGTCACTGTAAGATTTGAACTGGAAAGTCCATGATCATATTTATTTTAGCAAAATCACTCAGTCTGGAGAAAGGAGTACTGTTTAGTATCTATATGTGTTGTCTTAAGTGGACAATAGTCTTTTTGCTAGTCTCTGTATGGGTTCTAGCCTCTTGTAATGCATGCCCACTCTAACTCTGCTGAGACTTGAACTTTCAGTTTTTCTTTCCATCCTAACTTCTACCCAAATTACACAAACCACATCCCTTTATTTGCACTATTCCCCTAGTTCTCACCTAACTTCTGCTTCCTTCTATTTTCCACCTATAGTATCTTCCAAGTAATACACATCAATCTAGGGACACCTGGGTGGCTAGGTCTGTTAACTGTCTGCCTTCAGCTCAGGTCATGATACCAGAGTCCTGGTAGTGAGGCCCACGTCAGGCTCTTTGCTCCAAGGGGAGATCATGTCTCTCTCTCATCCTCTCTCTCCCTCAAATAAATAAATAAATAAATAAATAAAATCTTTTAAAAAACACACATGAATCTATTCCTTTGATTCAGTCAGTAAGCCACTCTTCTAACTGAGCCAACACTCTTCCTAATAAAGACCTTCAGAATTAGGAAATGGTGACTAGGTAGAGCACACAAGGTCAGTGGCTGGATCAGAGGTCAGTGTGTAGTGGGAAAGGCCATATAGACTCAGACATGTATGGAGGCCTAACTAGGGATTGGGTGAAAAGCATCATGAGTGCTAGGAGGTCTTGAATGTTATATATATTTGGGAGGCAAGTTACCATGGGAAATGACCAGATAAATCAGGTTTTGGAACTTTGGACTGATCATAAAGGTTCACATTGGTATAAAAGCTATGAGGAGCTTGGACATGAAAGACTTGAATAAAAAGGAAAATTGGTTTCAGTTTGAGGGTCAAGACTGAAGATCAGGAGAGTAGGCGAGATGGTAAAAAAAAAAAAAAGAAAAGAGCAGACTGTGGATACACAATATTGAAGTGTGAACTGGAAGTGTGGCAGAGATAGGAAGGGAGAGAGAGAGGAAGCAATACTTAAAGATGGGGGATTTTTGCTTAATAGAAAGAGCATAGGTTTTGGGCACTAACGGTTTTAGGTTATAATTCCATCTCCACCACTTCTTACTTGTATGAATTTAGCCAAATTATTTATCTTTTATCTGTAATATGGGACCAATATTTACCTTAGGTTGTGGTGAGAATTAAGTGAGTTAAAATATGAAAAGAACCTGATACAAATTCTGCCATATGATAGATACCAGTCAATGATGAATGTTTTTATTATTGGCCAGATTATATTGGGGAAGGCAGAGATGAGGAGCGAAGATGATGAAGGCTAAGTAGGAAAACTGGGAGAAAGTGGACAGTAGTCCCGTGTGGCCCTCTTTCATGTACTAAGAATGGTGGGGTGTATGCAGAGATCTAGGTCATGCTGGAGGAAATACAGTAATATCAACTTCCTCAAAGTTTCAAGAATAAAATACTAAAAAAAAAAAAAAAAAAAAGAATAAAATACTAATCTTAAAAATCAAGGGAGTTCAGGCTAAAATTAGAGAATATGCAAATGAGACATCTTATTTTCCACATGTGGTGTGACAAGAGGTATTCTGTCAGATGTTGTAGGACTCAGTGTGTGGAAATGGGGACGGAATTAGTAAAAAGTTAAAGGAAAAAGTCTGAAGAGGACTAGTCATATATAACCTCATGCTCTTATCTTGATTCATTCACCTCCTCCACTAATTCTTTCTAATCAAAATGCAAATTATTTCATCATTAACTTTTTATTTCTACTTTGTGCCTTTGCATTTGCTATTGTGTCTCCTTGATATTTCTGCTCCTTTCCAAAACTCTACAAGCTTCGTTTCATTTCAAATGGTACCTCCTTTGTGAAGGGGATTTCTGGGTTCCTCTGACAAAGAGTTATTCCCGATACTTAGTATTTTATTGAGAATTAGAACACTCAATATTCTATTTCAATGCTTATTACATTACATTCTAATTCTCTGTTCCCTTCTCTTTCTCCTCTACTAAATAGCTCCAGTGTCTATTTTGTCTTAGTGTTCTTGGTACATGGAACTGTCATGGTAGGGTTGAAGGTGTGGGTGCTAAGGTTAGGTGAAGAGTTAGGGAGTGGGAAACTAAGGCTAACATTTTTAAAATGGTAATATTACCAGAGAGGTAATAGCAGTAGAAAGTAGGCAATCAAAGGAGAGAAAAGAGAGGAATTAATTAATTGCACAATTCTTTCAGGCAGATGCAAAAATATGACCAGTAAAGAAGGATCATTTTTGAAAGAGGTAATTCACTAACCATTTAAAAGTTGTAGGAAGCAGGGGCGCCTGGGTGGCTCAGTGGGTTAGGCTTCTGTCTTCAGCTCAGGTCATGATCCCAGGGTCCTGGGATCCAGCCCTGAATCGGGCTCCCTGCGCAGCAGGGAGCCTGCTTTCCCCTCTCTCTCTACCTGCCTCTCTACTTGTGATCTCTCTCTCTGTCAAATAAATAAATAAAATCTAAAAAAAAAAAGTTTTTGGCAGGTTATTCTTATCTAAATCACTTTCTACAACCTTTATTTTATTTTTTTTTAAGATTTTATTTATTTATTTGACAGAGAGAGAAGACTGAGCACGAGCAGGGGGAGCAAGAGGGAACTCATCAGGGAGCCTGCTGCAGGACTTGATCTCAGGGCTCTGAGCTCATGACCTGAGCCAAAGGCAGCCACTTAACCGACTGAGCAACCCAGGTGCCCCATGCCAGAAGAATTCTTAAAACATCAATAAGATCAGGTCATTCAACTGCTCTACTCCTTTCCAAGTGTCCCCAGTCTACTCAGAGTAAAGGCCAACATGATTATAACTGCTTAAAAAGCCTGTGGTGATCTGCTCATCACCACATCTCCTACCCCTTACTTCTCTGATTTCATTTCTTCCTTCCACTCACTCTAGTCCAACCAACTGGACTTGCTGTTCTCCCATTTTATTTCACTTTAAAGTCTTTGAGCTACCTGTTCCCTCTGTCTGGAAAGCTCTTCCATCAGACAGTCAAATGGCTGTCACCTTCTTCATGATTCTGCTCAATGGGGCTTATCCTGATCATCCTATTTGAAATAAGAACCTGCTCCTCTCTCTACACTCCTGATTTTCCTCACCTATCTTGTTTTCTCCACAGAACTTATCAATTCTTACATTTATATCCTTATTGTATTTATTCAAAGTCTTGAGAAAAACTGTATTTACTACCTGTATCCCTACACAAGGATGTGGCCTCTTAATATTAGGGCTTGTTGTCTGTTTTGTTCAGTGAGCTATTTCAAGTATCTAGAATAGTGCCTGTCACATAGTAGGTGCTCAATGAATATTCGTGAAAAGAATGATTTTAATATACAGGAAGAGATGGGATCTCTGATAGATGATTTTCCTGAAAAATGGGATGTGTAGAGCAGATGGAGGGACTGGTCTTAGACAAGAAGTAAAGAAGAAATGGGCAAAGTTGTGAGAAGGTAAGCATAATGATTTGCTAGTGGGAAGTTGAACAAATATGCATCCTATAGCCTCATTTGTAAAATAAAGGTAAAATTGTCTGCTGAGAATCAGAGAAGAGAGTAACGGTGGCAGATTAGAGATCAGAGGCAAGAGTCTTTGGGAAGTGTGGAGAGTTAATTGATTTAAAACATAGTGTAGGATGGCCAGCCATTATTTATGAATCAGTTGAGCTCCATGACCATAAATTATGGCAGTATCATGTGTCTTCTTTTGTGATTTTTCTCTAGCAGGGCTCAGCTGCCCAGATACAGATAAGAAAGCCCTGTTGATTTCTTTTTTTTTTTTTAAATTTAAATTCAACTAGCCAAATTATAGTACATCATTAATTTCAGATGTAGTGTTCAACAATTTATCAGTTGGATGTAACACCTAGTACTCATCACATCACGTGCCTTCCTTAATGCCCATCACCCAATTATCCCATCCCCACCTCCCCTCCCCTTAGTTCGTTTCCTATAGTTAAGAGTCTCTCATGGTTTTTCTCCCTCTCTGATGACTTCCCATTCAGTTTTCCTTCTCTTCCCCAATGGTCCTCTGCCCTGTTTCTTATATTGCACATATGAATGAAGCCATATGATAATTGTCTTTCTCTGAATGACTTCTTTTGCTCAGCATAATACCCTCCAGTTCCATCCACTGCTTTCTTTGAAGGTCACTTCTAAAGGCAATGTTAGGACCTTCCTCATATGGGCTACTTGAGTATCTATCTTTCTTATGGCTGTAACACATTGGACTATCATGGCTTACTTACTTGTGTTATCTATTTCTCAAAACTCTGAAAAGGGAAATCTGACCTTTTCATCTTTATATTTTCAAAATGCATTGTGGGACCAGGCCCCCAATAAGTATTCAATAGATCTTTTTCTTAACCATTAACAATGCTATAAATTGTCTGCATTCATGATTTGTTGAATTTTTTAATATTGTATCTCTTTTTCACTCTCAAGGGAACTAAAATTTAGATAATCTGAGGTTTGTTTCAGATTGCAAAATTGGTAAGAGATAGGTCATGGACTAAAATTCAGCTCTTAAAATTATTTGTTCCAGTGGTCTGAAGTTTTCTTCATGCTTTAATACACTCCGAGTATTGGGGCTCCTTTCGTCCATGTCAAGTCTCTTATTATGCTACTCTTTTGTTTTCTACAATTCCTAAAATATCAGACATGAATGAGTGTGCATTCACATGTAAAAATTCCTTCACAGTCTTGTTCTATAATTGTTCCAATTTAGGCTAGGTGCTTCTACACTGCCTCACAACGGGCAAAAATGACCTCCCTGAGAGAGTTGTTAAAATTAATTAAAGAATAATTATTTTTAGTGGAGAGAGAAATCAAATTTGAGTTCTGTTTTACTGTGGTAATTTTTCTAACACATATAACCAACTACTTTATTAGAGATCTGGGGGCTTTGGCCCACAAAGTATATAATAAATCAGAAATCACTACTAAACATCTAGAAAATTCCGTATCTTACGATTTTCAAGTCCCTAAATTCTGCCTTTTCCTTTCCAGGTCATCTCTATCGGTGTCCTTGAAAAATATGTTTCTCTTTTCAGATTAATTTTATTTATAATGTCAAATTTTTTTAAATTGGCTTTTTTCCTCTTTTTTTAAAATTTAAATTCAATTAGCCAACATATAGCACATCATTAGTTTTTGATGTAGTATTCAACGATTCATTAGTTGCATATAACACCCAGTGCTCAAACTTTTATCTCTACTTGTCTCTTTCTTTTATCCCTACTTATGAAGAAAGTATTTTTAAATTTCAATTCTCTCCTCAGATCCTATTGGCCCTAGGAAGCCCAGGACTCTTCTGAGTTGTTGAAGTTCCTGACTCTCCACTCTCAAGGCAGCTCCTTAAATGCAACTCGTGCTCAGCAGTGTCCATATTGAGAAGTTTCAGGGTCGAGGAGTAGATAGAATGAATCAGGTAATACTTCTGGCAGTATAAAAATTTGGAACCAGTCTTTGGAGAGGGTATAGATGAACTGTACAAATTAATTTGAGATCAAATGTGAACTATTTTATATGTATATATACAACTATTATATATGATATATATAACTCATTATTAGGATCCATCTAAAAAAATCCAAATGTATTTAATTACTCAATAGAGCAGATATTTCTTCAATTTTTTAAGCCATGGCCCTAAAAATAGGCAAGTAATTGTTAACTAGTTTTGCCAGCATTTTCAAGAGACATACTATATAGCTGAGGAGTAGGCCAAAGTCAGTAATTCTCCTGTCAGGAGAGTGTTTTCCAGTTGGTAGTCTGCTTTCATTTTCTCCAGAATTTGAACTGCCCTGCTTCCTTGCCTCGCCCTAGACCATCCTTGGCACTTATTCCAATCATGATGGTTTCCTGCCTTATAGCTGCTTGTGAAATCTGGAAATAAGCTGATAAGGAAAGTATTTACTCCTAGTACTACCAGAAGACTTCCTTCTGACCCAGATCTGAAGGCCTAAATCCTGAATCTGACCTCATGATTCTGCTTTGAGATTCTTAACTTTGTGTCTTTGGTGGATTTGTTTTCAGGTCCTGTTCTAATGTCTGATTTTCTGAAGAGGATCATGTGGCCTCTCGTGCCCCTCAAATCACACCCCAGCACCAGATTGTGGCACTAGGGTTAAGTTTAATGATAAAGTACCAGTAGCCCGAGGGCACCTTGCTGCTAATGTGGATCTCACCCATGCTATTTTCATTAAATCATTTGTCTTTTGGTGTCCAAGCCATGTCAAAGGAAAATATCACCCATATTAGTGAATTCATCCTGGTGGGCTTCCCTACTTCCCCATGGCTACAGGTTTTGCTTTTCTTCCTCTTCCTCATCACCTACCTGTTTGTGCTATTGGAGAATTTGGTCATCATTCTCACTGTATGGATCACTGGGTCCCTGCACAAGCCCATGTACTATTTTCTGGGTACCATGTCCTTTCTGGAGACTTGGTATGTATCTGTCACAGTCCCTAAGATGTTGGCTGGATTCCTACTTCGTCCCAATACCATCTCCTTCCTGGGATGCATGATCCAACTCTATTTCTTCATCTCACTTGCCTGTACTGAATGTGTGCTCTTGGCTGCCATGGCCTATGACCGTTACGTGGCTATATGTTGTCCTCTTCGTTATCCAACCATGATGACCACAGGGTTTTGTGTGCAGCTGACAATCAGTTCCTGGGTGAGTGGCTTCACCATCTCCATGGCTAAGGTATACTTCATCTCCCAAGTCGTTTTCTGTGGCAGTAATATCTTGAACCATTTTTTCTGTGATGTTTCCCCCATCCTCAAACTGGCCTGCATGGACTTTTCTATGGCTGAGATGGTAGACTTTGTGCTAGCCATTCTCATCCTTGTGTTTCCCCTCTCAGCCACTGTCCTTTCCTATGGCTTCATTGTCTCTACCATTCTGCACATTCCCTCAGCCACTGGGCAGCGGAAAGCCTTCTCCACCTGTGCCTCTCATCTTACAGTGGTGGTCATCTTCTACACAGCTGTGATCTTCATGTATGTCCGACCTCGGGCCATTGCTTCATTCAATTCTAACAAATTGATCTCAGCCATATATGCAGTCTTTACTCCCATGCTCAACCCTATTATCTACTGCCTGAGGAACAAGGAGGTGAAAGATGCCATCAGAAAAACCATGTCAAGTGGTTAAATCCTTTTCTTGAAAGATTCTCTTTGCTAAAGAGTCTCAGACATTCCTTCTCTTTTCATTTGACTTAATCTCAAAACACACCTACATTAGGTGAAAGTCTGTAATTATAAGCATACTTAGTATACAATTAAAGGATAAGAGGCCAGATATAAAAAAAAAAGTCTCCTTTTCTTTCAGGCTTTAATTAAGTGTTTCCTTTTATAATGCAGTGAGTGAAATAACCAGAATTTAATGAGACATGCATTGGTACCGGAGTTATAAAATAAATTTATTTTTATGAAGATGCTAAGAAGTAATCAGTTATTATCCAACTAGTTTTTAGAGTTCTATTGGTGAAATTTCTCCATTTTGATTTTGTTTTGTTTTAAAAGCCCTCTCTGTCTTAGGAGGAATGCACAAAAAGAGGTTCTGCAATCATCAGTTTCTTGGCTAGAACCTGCTTATTGCTTCCTAGATAGGGTTAGGGGCCTGATTCCTTTTATAATCAATTGATTATATCTTATTGTAATTACCTTCTCAAATTTAAGGAAATATGAAATACAACTCCTTTTAGGATGTAATAGAAACACCATAAGGTAGACAGCATGCAAAACTTATGGCAGAGAGAAAACAAGATTAATATATATATGTGTGAGTATATATGTGTGTTTGCGTATGTATAAAGTTATATGTTATTATATATAATATTTATACATAAAAATAACTTTATAATATAAAATGTATACATAATGTAGAAGTTCCAACAAATTATATGTATAATATATAATTTTTTGTTTTAATTTTCTTCCTTTGTTGGAATTTCTACATATACAATTTTTTAGATGTAATAGAGTCAGCAGATAGAACTTCAGAAAAACTAGTAGCAATTCATTAAAGCCCATTCCTTTTCAGGTAAAAGAAGCATTGACATTGACAAGAGGTCACAAAAATGCTCTTGCTTAAATGGTACTTGCCCTGTATGTGCAGGATTTTCCCTCTTCTCATTTGTTTTCTTTTTGATTTTGGAAAGGTGGATGCAATATCCTAGTATATGCTTTCATTCAGCCATTATAAAATGATAGAAGAGAGATGGATTCTGTCTGGCTCAGCAAAAATACTGGATGAGTGAATTAATGAAATATAGTCCGCCAAGAGTTTAAGGATTGCAGGCATACTATTTTGCCCCAACACTTTGGAAACCACATTTCATAAGTTTTAATTAGGTTATTGATTTAAATACCATATTTGCTTTGTTTTGACTTTAATTACATTGTAACTACATGGTCTTCCCATTTTGTATTAAGTTTTTGTATATGGTCACATGAGATTGCTTTATTTTGTAGAGATTATTTTACTTATTTATTTATTTAATTTATATTTTATATAAATATATTATAATAAATAATTAATTATTTAATAAAATAAATAATTAATAAATTTATTTATTTATTTATTTATTTATTTATTTATTTATTTACTGTGGCAGTTTCCAATTTATCTAAACCCGTTACATTCTCCTGGCCTTCATTACTTTTAGCCTAACAACCGTATATTCATAATGATATGTACTATTTTTCTTTAGTCAAAAAGAAACGTTATGGGCCATGGCCCTCACATAGGCACTAAAAATAATATAAGATGCTCTATTTTGAATCATAGAATTTCTTACCCTAATGTTAGAATTTTCTAGTCTTTTTATTAAAAGAGAGCTGTGTTATGCCATATATATATATATATATATATATATATATATAGTCTGCTCAAAGATCTTTTGTTAATTCCTAATAGACAATTAATGCTATTTTGAAATCTCATAAGTTTATTTTTTATTCTTAAAATTCATTTCAATTTTGGTTAAGCAGCCCTTAACCTTTATTGTTATAACCTCAAAGATCATCTATATTTATAACCTGACATTCCTCTTCTAGTCTAGACTGTCTGACTTGTAAAGTTTTCTATATAGCCATTAGATCATTTGTTATACAAATTCTCTGTGTACTTACTTATCTTCTACTTTATTTGATGAACTTGATTTCCAAGAAAGTTAACTTACTGTTTCCATAACAGTGCATTGTTCTTTCTCCATTTATGATGTGTTTGCTTTTTATATTTCTTTTACTTTAATATTTAAAATATTTTACTCTTAAATGTTTAAAACATTCAGAAAGTAGAAAAATAGTAAAATTAACAACTTCATCCACAACTCAGATTTTAAAAATTGAAGATCGAAAGCTGTATGTAAATAATTTTATAATTATGCTACATATTTAATGTTGTCCTCCAGTTATAACTACATTCCTTTATTCAAAACCGGAAGAGTGTCATTCAAAAAGGAAAAACAGAATGACCTGTAGCTGAATAGAAATCTGCAGAGAAGGAGATGGATAGAAAAGGGCTATGGTTTTCCTGGACATCCATCAGACAGTGAACTAGCAAGAAAGTAATAGATAAATTGTCAAAACTGAAAGTAGCAGGAAGTTTTTCAGATGATGAAATTGGTAAAATTTTCTCCTTATTGCAGAAAAATTTGCATTGGATGTACAAGTAAGGCTTCAACCAAACAAACAGAACCAGTAGGAGATATAAATTAAGAGATTTATTACATGGAGCTGGCTTATGCAATTGTGGGGGCTGGCAGGGTAGATCTGAAATGTATAGGGAAGGCTGTCAGTTAAGGCAGCCTGGAAGTCTTGGGCATGAACTGAAGCTGGTTTCCCACAGGTGAAATTTCTTCTTCCTCAGAGAAATGTCAGTTCTGCTCTTATAGCCTTACAACTGATTGAATCAGGCTACTCTAGATTATCTAGAATAATCTTCCATACTTAAAATCAACAGATTGTAGACTTTAATCACATCTACAAAATGCCTTCACAGCAACACCTAGATTAATGTTTGATGGAAAAACTGGGGACTACAGCCTAGCCAAGATGACACATAAAGCAGACCACCACAGTCCATCTCTTGTCAACCTGGCACTCATACACATCTCTTTAAACCACATTATCTCCAAATCAAGAGAAATACAAAGTCACAATTCCACCTACCACAATACCTGTATAAAACTGAAAATATGCTAACCCTTGCTCCAGAAGATGCAAAATCCTTGGAGAAGGTTTACTCTTCTCCTTTGATATCCTATAACTTAAATACTGTGACATAAAGTTAATTTATTAATATACATTATGTTAGGTGGTACAGGGGTAAAGGGAATAAGGAAATGAAAACATATTTGTGATATATATAGATATATGTATATTTATACACCAAATATTGTACTGTGTAATTCATAATAGAAGAAATACTAATAACTATTAAACTATTACAAATCTCACTTTGTTTCTGCAATTGCTCACAAGGTCTTTTTTTTTTTTTAATTTTTAAGATTTTATTTATTTATTTGACAGAGAGATCACAAGTAGGCAGAGAGGCAGGCAGAGAGAGGGGGAAGCAAGCTCCCTCTGAGCAGAGAGCCCGATGTGGGGCTCGATCCCAGGACCCTGAGATCATGACCTGAGCCGAAGGCAGAGGCTTAACCCACTGAGCCACCCAGGCGCCCCAGTCTTAACTAGTATTTGTGATTGCCTTCTTCAACTACGCATGCCATAATCTTTTTGCTCTCAAAAAGCACCTCAGAAGTTCACAGTTCTTTGCCTGGTAGGGTAAGCCAAGCCTTCATTTCTGAAAGGTCTGAGCCATTAGAACTCCTGCCTGAACTAGATTGTTATAATTTTCTATTAACTATAATCATAGCCATGGTAGTTCTAAGAGATACCCAAGAGAGCTCTTGTATCCCAGACATACTCTTCCTTACCTCCGTTCTATAGTAGTTTCCCCTTGGATCAGGATCAATCACCTATTGATTTAGAGACATGAGAGAGACACCAGGTGGCAGTCTCAATTCTCAGCTCAACGAAATTATTGTATCTCCTAGTGGAAACATCCCCTTCTTTTGGAACTAAGACCTCTAGACCAGAAAAGACACAGGGATAGGAAGCAAAAAATTTTACTAAGACTCACTAGGGGTAATAAGGAATGGAGCCACTCCCATTTTAACCCCTTGATTCCTGGACATATGAATATTAGTAGTGGGAGAGACCGTACCATATTGGATGCTGATTCAAAGCATAGACAGCATCCTGGAAGACATTACTCCCTACGAAGTACTGCCAGCTGGTTGGTACTGTAACTGCATCTTTAAAAGGTTTTTCTACCATATGCTCTAACCAGCTACTTCAGTGATGGTGGAAAACATGGTAAGAACACTGAATTTCATGAGGATGGGCCCTTTGCTATAGTTCATTTACTGTGAAGTATATTTCATTTATCCATCAAAAGCAATGCTGTGTGAAATAGCATGACAGTGTATAAGGTCCTTATCCAAGTCCAGATAGTAACTACAGATAGTAGTTTTGACAGAAGCATTGCATTTAGGAAAGGCAAATCTGTATCCAGGGTTAGTGTCTCTTCCAGTGAGAATATAGTACTGCCCTGTCCATGTTACAAGTGTTCCAATGGAAGATCCATGGCAAAGGGATAGTTTTCTTTTTTTTCATTGCTATATAATTTAGCAACTTGCATCTGGGACATAGGAGTTCAACAAATACTGAATGAGAAAATAGAAAAAGAAAACGGATCTATGGAGGGAATATGAAGCAGGAAACTCTGTATGCATTTGTTCTAGTTAATTTACTCTGAGATACTCATTTATGTTCAGTGAAAGGATTACCTCTTGGGGAAAGATTCAGACAGTCCTGCTTCTACAGCTTTTCTGAGACCACGCAGGGTCTTCACTATACCCTGGGACTTAGAGCAGATTGGTAGTACTAGCCCAAGGCATGGTCACTAAGTGCACAGATGATGTAAAAATGGCCCTCCATGTTTCCTTTACAGGTGGAGGGTTCCCTCTGGGCCAGCAGAGCTCATTTACTGGAAGAAGAAAGCAGAGGTGGAAGGTCAGGAATCATACCTAGGGGATTTATTAAAATCCTGTCTCCTAGACTAGCATTTTCTGCGAGGGAACATGTCAGCTGGGGAGAGATTTCCCTTTAAATAAGTGGAAGGTCAAAGTCATTGTCATCACACAGGAAGGCAGAGGAGCCACCCTCAAAGACCCTGGAGGCAGCTGGGTGGCTCAGTCAATAAAGCGTCTGCCTTTGGCTCAGGTCATGATCTCAGGGTCTAGGCAATGAGCCCCATGCCGGCCTCCCTACCTGCTTCTCCAACTCTGCCTGCTGCTCCCTGTTTGTGTGTTCTCTCTAGTGCTCTCTCTCTCTCTCTCAAATAAACAAATAAAATCTTAAAAAAACAAAACAAAACAAAACAAAAGAGCCCTGGCTCACTGTGGCCCCCAGAGAAAGTGAGGCCAGGCACTCTAAGTTCTACTTCTGGGTCTTCTTCTCATATCCTTTTCTTAGATTTTTCCTTTATTCAGCTTTTCCTTCAGAGCTCAGTAGGAGTGAAAGTATTTTTAAAAGTCTAAGCAGTGATCTCAGCCTGACAATTCCTTGGTGGCTAGAAAAATTCTTTCAAAGGGTGACTGGGTCAGAGAAGCAGTCTATCCTAACTCCTCACATAAGAGGAGACAAGCAACCTCTTGTTTCTGTGTGTCTTCTTTCAGTAGTGTTGGCCGTTCAGAGACAAGGCTGCCCATTCCTAGAGGGGGGTCTGCAAAGCCAGAAGAATGGGAGGGCCTGAATCACTGATCTCACATACCTCCTCACACCTGGTACCTTCCCCAATACTGGCAAAAGCCACTTTATTCACCAATTTCTATTTGCACTCCTTGGCTCCCTCAAACAAGCTACTACATCTTATAGTAAAATCTACCAGCAGTGTCTCCAATCCATCTGAAGTAAGGATTTTATCTCTGTTTGAGGGGATATTATGAAGTAGGTATCTGTGAGTGGTTAGGAATTGGGAAGGATCCTAGTTAGGAAATGTGGCTAGTTAGAAACCAATACTTGTCCCTTTGACCATCTCAGTAATGTTAGTCTTGGTAATGAACACCACAGTAATGTTGGTCTCATTCATTCATCCATTCATTCATTTAGTCAACAAATAATCATTAAGGATATTCTATAATTCAGGCTCTGTGCTGTATGTTGAACAAACGCTGTGAATAAGACACAAACCCTGTATTTAAGGATCAGTATAAGAATATTTAAATACAGTAGTCAGAGTAGCTGCTCACTCTGTGAGAAGCAAGGCAAGTTTCTAGGAGGTAGTGGCAGCTAATGTTCTGGAGTACCAGGAAGCTATAACCAAGAAAAAAGATCAAGGATATGAAGGATGGGATGAGAGGAAAGAAATGAAGCATTCTAGGCAGAGGGACACGCAGGTGCAAAGGCCTAGAGGCAGGAGAAAACAGTTTCTTGAGGAATTCCAAATTGATCACTATGGAGGGAAGTGGGGTTTGGATAGGGATGGAGGAGGGTGGAGAGGTTAGGGGTCATTGTAAGAAATGAGGCAGGAGAGATCAGCCTAGCCAGATTATGAACTCTTTTTTTTTTTAAGATTTTGTTTATTTATTTGAGATAGAGCAAGATTTTGAGAGAGAGAGAACAAGCAGGGGAAGCAGCATGCAGAGGAAGAAGCAGGCAGAGGGAGAAGCAGGCTCTCCGCTGAGTAGGGAGCCAGACATGGGCTTCTATCCCAGCACGCTGGGATCATGCCCTGAGCTGAAGGCAGACACTTAACCAACTGAGTCACCCAGGCGCCTCCAGATTATGAGCTATATTGCATAATATGTCAAGAAGATTGGCGTGGATCTTGATGGCTGTCCTTAAAGTGTGTTAAGTAACAGAGTAACATCAGAGTTGTAATATTAAGATTTCTATAACAGTGTAGAAATAGATTGCAGGAGATAAAACTGAATCCAGGAAGAAGCCTAGTAAGTTAGGTGACCTTGAGGTCATGACTTCCTCTCAGTTCTGTTTGTCAACGATATATTTAAATTTAAAATCCATCCTCAGTGTTACACTTGGGACTTAGATCATCACCTTCTTTTCCTTCCCTAGTTGTCATTATTTTGGATGATTTTAGTGTCCATGAGAATGACTCATTTTAGTTCCATATTTTTAAAACTCAAATAACTTACATCTTTAGACAATTTAAACCACCCATTTAGTGGGTGAAATATTTCTTCACTTTTTCTTTCCTGCCCTATGGGTTTAGATATCCTACAAAGTTTCTATCCTTTACTTATACCTCCTCCACATTGTATTGTGAATATCTGTTTATTAAGGATATGTCTTTCCTTCTAGACTTTGAAATTCTTAAGGATATTGACCAAAAATTTTTGCTCGTCAAAGTACTAGATTACTACTAGGCACCAAATATTTATTTCACTAGACAAATATTTAAATGCTTTTTGAACACTGAGTGGCAAGTTTTAATATTGTATTAATATTGTCAGGTTTGGATATCATTTTGCATATGTTGTATGGGATTGTTGTTTCCTGAGAACCCAAAATCTCCTTGGTGTTTGCTGACTCCTGAAAGATTTTGCAAAAGCTCTCAAATTAGCCCTCTCAAAATAGAGGAATGTCAAAATTAAATAAGGTGTTTCATATATACCCTAAATTGTTGGTTTGAAAGCACTTGGAATATTAAGGTGAAATTTTGGAGGTCCAATGTTACGTAGACCTAATATTAATTAGAAAGCCTATTATACAGAAAGAAATGAAATGAACCAGGTAGACACCAGATATGCAGGGAAATTTTTAAATCTATTATTATGCTTAAAGGAGGAATTTGACACCAGGAGGGCTGAATAGCTTAACATTATATATTAATATAAATATTACATATTTTGTTTCCTATAAATAGGTTTGAAATATTCTATTCATGATCTAAAATATTTGGTTTGCTTAGGATCAATTTGAGTTCTTTGTGGGCTAGAAAAAAATTATTTTAAAAGAATGCGTTTCCCCCAGTCAACAAAACCAAAGAACAGCCAACAGAATGGGAGAAGATACTCGCAAATAACATATCAGATAAAGGGCTAGTATCCAAAATCTATAAAGAACTTCTCAAACTCTACACCCGAAGAACAAATAATCTGATCAAGAAATGGGCAGAAGATATGAACAGACATTTCTGCAAAGAAGACATTCAAATAGCCAACAGACACATGAAAAAGTGCTCAACATCACTCGGCATCAGAGAAATACAAATCAAAACCACAGTGAGATACCACCTCACACCAGTCAGAATGGCTAAAATTAGCAGGTCAGGAAACAACAGATGTTGGCGAGGATGT
>CM052884.1:52406789-52452840 GCA_028534135.1 Potos flavus | reverse complement strand
TAACAATTGTAAATATCTATGCCCCTAACATGGGAGCAGCCAACTATATAAATCAATTAATAACAAAATCAAAGAAACACATCGACAATAATGCAATAATAGTAGGGGACTTTAACACCCCCCCCCCCACTGAAATGGACAGATCATCTAAGCAAAAGATCAACGAGGAAATAAAGGCTTTAAATGACACAGTGGACCAGTTAGACATCACAGATATATTCAGAACATTCCATCCCAAAGCAACAGAATACACATTCTTCTCTGGTGCACATGGAACATTCTCCAGAATAGATTACAACCTGGGTCACAAATCAACTCTCAACCGGTACCAAAATATTGGGATCATTCCCTGCATATTTTCAGACCACAATGCTTTGAAACTAGAACTCAATCACAAGAGGAAAGTTGGAAAGAACTCAAATACATAGAGACTAAAGAGCATCCTACTAAAGAATGAATGGGTCAACCAGGAAATTAAAGAAGAATTTTAAAAAATCATGGAAACAAATGAAAATGAAAACACAACTGTTCAAAATCTTTGGGACGCAGCAAAGGCAGTCCTGAGAGGTAAGTATATAGCAATACAAGCCTTTCTCAAGAAACAAGAAAGGTCTCAAATACACAACCTAACCCTACACCTAAAGGAGCTGGAGAAAGAACAGCAAATAAAGCCTTTCATTTTTTACTATTCTGAGCATATTTACTAGCTTCTATACAAGAAAAAAAAAACATAGTAATATAGGCAATAATACAAGGCACGAATTTGGTATGCATTTCCTAGCAACCAGGGTACCTGTGTCCTAAGAGGGCCAAGTTTAAACTCCATATCCTTTCTTGCACTACTCAATGTGAATGGGAAGGTAAAAAGACATTGACCCTTCTGGGAAAGTTGGCTATTTCTCCTCTTCATTTCTTATGTCCATGTGGCAAGTACAGAGGTCCTGGTCCATAGGGATGGATTGTTCATCTTGGTCCTTGTCACTGTTGGGTAGCAGACTCAAGAGCTCTCAGGCAGTTCTCTACCTCTATGCAGACATGCTTTCACATGCTTGTCCCAAAGTTTAAGATAACCCAGATAACACACATTGGTCTTAAAACTAATATATGAACTTTATGCTTGCTAAAGGGTATTAAATATTAGGAAATGGTACAGCATGAAGTAAGAGAGATAGCTTTAAGACTAGTCTTAATGTTAAAGATTAGAGTCTTAGCTTATTTCAACTGTGATTGACCTTAGACTAGTCACTTAATCTATATGACTTTCAATGTGTTTTTCTATAATATGAGAACAGTAATAATAACTAGTCATACTAATTCTCCCACATATCCTTTATCAGGACAAATGTCACAAACATCTACAGAGTCTTCTAAACTAAATCTCAAATCTTGATTTTTTTTCCTCACCCATCCCATTTAATAGACAAGTTTTCAGATCCTACAAATTCTATAGAAAAGTCTAATAATGATTAAAGAGTTAAACAATTAGAAATTAACATTTGAATCCCATAAAATGAAAAGTATAATATAAAATGTTCTTACTACATTCTGAGAGATTGAAAACATATTGATGCCCAACTGACCTGAATAAAGAAAAAGCAACAAGGATGTAGTAGAGAGAATTTGAAAGGGTAAATTAGTCCCATTCCTCTGGAGAGTTGTAAACATGTATGAAATCATCATGAGATACCACAAACCAGAATAAGTAACAAATTTATTGAAAAGCCAAGGATCATACCATATGGTGACTAACATAACTAATAAATAAGTAAATAAATAAGTAAATAAATAAATAAATAAATAAAGTGCAAGGACAAAAGTAAATAAATAATCATAAAAAATGAAAAGCCAGATGCGGTCCATATATACAATGGAATATTATGCCTCCATCAAAAAGGATGAATACCCAACTTTTGTATAAACATGGACGGGACTGGAAGAGATTATGCTGAGTGAAATAAGTCAAGCAGAGAGAGTCAGTTATCATATGGTTTCACTTATGTGTGGAGCTTAAGGAAAAACATGGAGGACACTGGGAGAAGGAAAGGAAGGGTGAATTGGGGGAAATTGGAGGGGGAGAGAAAACATGAGAGACTGTGGACTCTGAGAAACAAACTGAGGGTTTTGGAGGGAAAGGGGGTGGGGAATTGGGTGAGCCTGGTGGTGGGTATTGAGGATGGCACGTATTGCATGGAGCACTGGGTGTGGTGCATGAACAATGAATCTTGGAACACTGAAAAAATAAAATAAAATAAATGGTAAATAAAAGGAAGGAAGGAAGGAAGGAAGGAAGGAAGGAAGGAAGGAAGGAAGGAAGGAAGGAAGAAAGAAAGAAAGAAAGAAAGAAAGAAAGAAAGAAAGAAAGAAAGAAAGAAAGAAAGAAAAGCCAGGATCAAAAATATTGTCACAAGTAAAGAAGAGAACATTTTTGTAGAATATCTATAACAGAAATAATGAAATTTGGAGTAAATAAAAAACACAATGGGAAGTATGAAAATATTTGAGTGATAAAATGTATAAATACTGTTGTGCAATAAATAATCATATTAGTGCTGCCATTAAAGAAGTAAATGGGGAAAATTTAGTAACGCATATACAAAGGGTTACAATATTTTTCATATAAAAAGAAATAAACATTGACAAGAAAATACAACATTGAGTAATTTCAATCCAGAATCTCTCAGAAAAATATGGTCTGTCCTTCTATTTGGCATATTGCCTCAAATACTTGATTTTTACAGAGATTTTCTCAAACCTGTTGTTTTTTAGGACCAGCTAAAATTGTTTAACAGTGGCCACAATATCCTCAAATAAGAGATAATTTTAAACTCATTTTAATAGAAAAATACTGTCAGTGTGCATATTTCCACTTTTCTCAGGATTTAAAGTAAAGAATGCATAGATATGCTTCTATGTACTTTACACTCTAGATTCTGCTCCCAAGAAGAAAATAGGAATGGTATAGTTGGTTTCTTGAGTTCTCCTCAAGCCCAGAATATATTAATCTTTTTCTCTTAAAGAAAGATTGGAAATTAAAAGACATTCACAGTATCCCATATGACTACCAAAAAAAAAAAAAAAGTCCCATGGTATCTCATTGTGTGTCGAGATAATAGAGTAAGCTGTGCCCAAGGAGAACCGTAGGGACCGTCTCATGTGCATCACTTCTCAGGGCCTCATCTTTCAAGAACTTCTCAGAATAAGGTTCATTTCACTGTTGGTGCTCAAAAAGTATTTAACTCATCCAGGAATACAGCCTAAGTTTGGAATGGAATCCACAGAAAAGTTCATTTCAATGTATCCAGCTGTTAGAAGAGAGGGCTGAGAATCACTGGAATCCAATACCCAACTCTGGATCTGCACCTTGGATCTCTGGATATCATTCTTCTGTACTTTGTGTGAGGTACCCTCCCATGTAGTTCTATGCATCTCCAAAACAAACTCATCCCATGTCTACAGGTAAGAAGAAGGAAGATTCTGAAGGAATAAAGTCTCTCCAGAACCAGAAATTTTGTGTCTATCTTGGGAGAAGGGTCACACCCCTATATTTATAACACGCAGCCTATTCGTGAGAAGAGATTTTTCTTTTTCTCTCTTCTCTAGAATCCTCAGTCTTAGAAGTCTTGCTACTGGACTGTTTTTGAGGGGGTCAGTTTATGTGCTGAGAGGTGCAAGGAACCAAAAGATCCGTTGTCTCTTACACTAGCTACCCCTTTTCAACTCCCAGAATCTTCCTTTACTCTGACCTTTTATTTTTGTTATTATATTATTTTCCTCTTTCAGTGTTCCCACACTGTCTGGGTGATACCCACTGGACTCACAAGGCACTGCCTAGGATGCACGACAGAGCTTCCTGCAATGTGCTGCTCATTGTTTAGGAGGTGAGAAGGAGCCAGAGCTCAGTGAGTGCTAATGTTGGGTGTTTGGCCACTCCCTGCCCCAATACCTTTGTACTCAGGTTGCTATCACATTGCATATATCCTCTCAGGGGCTAGGAAGAAAGAAAACAGGATCGCATATTGAGGATCTATTCCACCAGAAGAACTACCACTGATGTACTCTTATCCATACCAGTGGTCCAAGTGATCATCCTTTGTGTTTCTCCCTCTGAGAAGTCACAATTGGTCACAGTATCCCCATTCCAAGCTGGACCCCAGTATTAGTTATGTCTTCTGAATTTCATACTATGCTTTAGATAGGATGACTAGCACTTAGGAGTGTTTTAGTGCCTGTGTGTGTGACAGGGATTGTGTGTTGAGGAGGAGTTTGTTCATTGCTGCATGCATTCAGTTATTCATTCACCCATTCAGTGAACATTTCTTGGGAAGTTACTATATGCCAGGTAATGCAGACATATGGGTTGAGTTAGAATTTCGACCCTGAAGAAACTTATAGCCCAGTCAGAAGACTGGATTGTAAATAAATAATCATGTATAAGTTAATAAAAACCTTTTATTATTACTATATTATTATAATATATCAAAGTGTATTATTATATACATATATCAAAACTCACTAAATTGTACACATGAAATATGCATAGTTCATTGCAAGCAAATTTACCATGATGGAGGGAAAAAAATGCACTTATCAAAAATATTGGAAAATGAGTTAAGTATGTATTATTTTGGCTACTGTGGTTATAGACTTTATCAGTGATCCCCTTGTATATTCTCTTTACACTGTATCTAAAGAAAAGATATTTCTCACTTAATTTTGCCAATTCTTCAAATCATTCCCTGACTCTGTCTTCCTGGTTTCTTAAAGACCAATGGACTCTACTATAGGTTCAGGCTGTACCTATTTCATTTCCATCTGGATGAAAACTCATAAAAAGAAAACTCACTGTCAACTTGTGGTCCTGCAATCAAGTCGTACTTGGCAGCACATGAGCCAGTGGTCCAGCCACAACTGATCTGACCACATTTTTCCTATACTGCCAGCTAGATGTAGAGTCTAATGTGTGAAAACAAATCTTTCCATGTTTTCAGGCTTTGATTTCTATCTCAAAATAGCTCTGCCAGGTGTGTTATCTGTTCTCACATTATTCTAAAGGTCAATTCTAAAACTAGTACTTCAACCCTTCTCAGGGATAGAAGATTCTAGCCCCAAGTGCCAACCATTTGCCCATACCCCCAGTTACATTCCCTCTTTCTAATTTCCTTCTCTATTAGCTTATATCCAGCCATGTTAATCCTTGCTTGTTCCTGATGTACAGTAATATATAAACTGAATAGTATTTCTGCCTGACTGCAAAGTATTGGACCAGTGCCTGATTTCCTACTGATGCACCTATACAACTCATCGGATACTCTGAAACAAACTGCAGTATGAATGAGCTCAAACATTAGTCACACCAGAAAAGACACAGCAACTGTGCAGACAGCTATTGTGGTGACATTTGGTCTCCACAAAGGGCTGCCCTTGGCTCCATAGTATGTGGTGTTACCTAAGTCTGATCTTGTCTCCAACATCTTGGCTCAGTAACGATGAGGGCCCATCATGCCTTAATCTTCCACACTGCCATCAAGCCTTGATTCTCTGACACAGTAAAGTATTTAGAAAAGGACAAGGACTGTGGATTATAATGTGATCTAAATGGTTTCTTAAAATTCCCGTCCTGCTAGGAAGGATGATAAAGGATCCCTTGGAAACACAAAGGAAAAGATAATTATTGGTTCTGCTCCTTGACAAAATGAAAGTCAAAATCTGACCCAAAAGTAAACTAGAAAAAAGAAAAACCTGGGCTTTCTACTAAAGGCAGAACTCTTCATATTTTTTTCAAATCTATATAATATGTCAGCATCCTTTTTCAAATAGTTTCAGTAAGAATTAGGGATGGAATTTTTAGAAAATCAAGTGTCTTAAATACTTCCAAGAATTTTTTCAATCAAATACATTTGTTCTTGCAATGAAATCTTTGCCTTCAGGATTTGGTTTTCCATTATAGTCAACTTCTGATTGCTAATCAGAAGTAATATTTATGCTAATGTGTAGGCAGAAATAAACATCAATGGGCACAGAAAACCAAACCTATCTTACTGAATTCATCTTGCTGGGCCTTTCTTCAGATTGGCAGATCCAGATCCTACTGTTTGTGGTGTTTCTTATCATCTACCTGCTAACTCTGTTTGGAAATCTTATCATCATAATGCTAATTCATATTGACTCTAGACTTCATACACCAATGTACTTCTTCCTTAAAAACTTGTCGTTTACTGATGTCTGTTTCTCTACAACGATCATCCCCCAGATGTTATTCCATTTGCTGGTAATGAGAAAAACTATTTCCTTTGCTGGGTGTTCAATTCAGATGATTTTTTTCCTAGTAGCTGGGTGTACAGAAAGTTCCCTCCTAGCAGTGATGTCCTATGACCGCTACGTGGCTGTCTGCAAGCCCCTTCACTACTCCACCCTCATGACCCAGAGGGTGTGTATACAGCTGACCATAGGGTCCTGGGCCACTGGAGCATTTGTATCTCTAGTAGACACAACATTTACTTTATGTCTGTCATACCATGGACAGAACATAATTAATCATTATTTTTGTGAACCTCCTGCACTCTTGAAGTTGGCTTCAGAAGAAACTTACAAAGCTGAGATGGCCATCTTTGCAATGGGTGTGGTAATTCTCCTTGGTCCTCTCTCCCTCATCCTTTTCTCCTACTGGAATATTATCTCCACTGTGATTCAGATACAGTCAGGTGAGGGGAGGCTCAAGGTCTTTTCTACTTGTGGTTCTCATCTCATTGTTGTTATCTTCTTCTATGGCTCAACAATATTTACCTACATGCGTCCAAATTCCAAGAAAATAAGTGAAGGGGATAAGGTGATCTCTGTGTTCTACTCAGTCATAACATCCATGATGAACCCATTTATTTATAGTCTGAGAAACAAGGATGTGAAGGAGGCATTTAGGAAAGTATTTGGAAGATAGACCCTCTCAGAGGCAATGATCTTTATATTGATATACAACTGTGGGAATGAAGACATTCCAAACTGGTTCAACATTTTTAACAGCTTTCTCTCTGAACCATCTGTAGGCTGATACATCAGTAAGGATCATGCATGTACCATTGTACATCCAGGATGTTTTCAAGTTTGTCAACTGCATCTTGTTTAAGCTTCTTCTCTGTGGTTATAGCTTGCTTGCCTCATAACAGCGTTTTTGCTCTTACATTACATATTATAATATAAATTATATTATATTATATATTTTTATATATCAAACAGGATCTTCATTTATACTGCATTCCTGGTTCACTAATCCATTTTCACCCAGAGATAGTACTTTTGGTTCTAAACTCCATAGCTGCTTGTCAACCTCATCCCCTGCTAACATCATCTACAACTATCCATAGATGCTGGATCAATATGCTAGATTCTACAATTTCCTGTGAGAAAATATCAATTACTTTTTTTACCTTGAAACTCTGATATGGAACCCTCTTTCTTGTTTTATTTTGTTTGGGGAGGGGTTGTTTTGTTTTGCTGTAGAGTCCCAAAACACTGCTATAGTCAATTCAACTACACATGGCGGAGCTACTGGCTTAGACAATAATGTGTGGGATCTCATAGTCCAGCATACATCTTTCATATATCACACACTCCTCTCCAAGAACAATTACTGTGTTGAAGGAGTTAGAATTAAGAAGCAATGTGCCTACATCAGAACTCTCTTATCAGAAACATCTATGACACCAATATACCACAGCTGTTTCCTCCTCAGACAAGCTCTTCCCTCTTCTGCAGGTTTGAATGTGCCAGTACCCATTAAGTTCTCCTTTTTGGAAAGTGGAAAAGGATGACTGACATATGAGAAGCAATCCCAGAAGATGTAGCTTGTTTTGTGGGATTAAATGGCCCCTTTAGCCTTTTTAACAATGGCTATAACCTCAGTTTTGGCAAAAGTACTACTGGTAATGCTCGTGGCTACTCACTGATGTTCAGCATGTGCACTACCCCGCCCCCCTGGAAGTAAATCCACTGTTGTCCTCTACCCTCAGCTAAAGCTCTACCTGCTTTAAAGCTTTACCTGTATTAAGTGGAATTGACCCAACTCTTCATTGGTATGTAGAAACACTACCAATTTCCATCCCTGGTTGCAGAGCCTGTGAGCCATGAAAAAACATAGGTGGGGACCATCAAAGTTTTCTGCCCGTTTCCCCCCATGATTGTCTCTTTCTCCTGGCAAAAGTGCTATGACACAAACATATACCATTTGTACTTCATTTTCCAGACTTACAAATATCCCCTGATTGTCCCGCCCCATCTGCCATGGAGCTGTTTGTAGGGATTCTTGTCATATAGAAAAGAATGCTGCTAACCACAGCCAAACCCTCCTTTCACACAGCAAGAAGAATATGGGAAATTTTATCTTTTACCAGGAGCGATTTCAACTTGGAGTTACTATAACAAAGTAATAATGGATGAAGTATGGCAGGAGCCAGAGAAAATGAGAAGACCTTGATGAAAATCAAGCTTGCCACACTGAGGTCTGGCTGCTCCAGCTTCAGTGTCCACGGCTTGTCCTGGGTGTCCAGTGCTGGTCATTCTGTGTCATGATGTCCTTGCTGAATTGAATGCACTGTGTGCAGAATGATTCTGCATGGGAGAGTAAATGTATGCAATAATAGATTCACTAGGCAGTTGTGAGTTGTATTATTTTCGGATTGTATGTATCAGCATGATCTTATACAAGGAACAAAAACTGGTCTTGTACTACAGATTCTTTGAGAAGTTATGTTATAAGTAATAGCATTTACATTTTTTAATTGAAGTGTAGATGACATACAATATTATATTAGTTTCAGGTGTACAACATAATGATTTGATATTTATATACATTACATAATGCTCACCACAATAAATGTAGATATCACCTGCCACCTGACAGTTATTATAATATTGTTGGCTAGATTCCTATGCTATATTTTACACCTCATGACTTAGTTATTTTATAACTGAATGTTTGTACCTCTTGATCCCTTTCACCGATTTCAACCTCTCTTACCCTCCCATCTGGCAATCACCAGTTTGTTCTCTGTATTTATGAGTCTGTCTCTGTCTTATTTTATTTGTTTTGTTTCTTAAATTCCACATATAAGTAAAATCATATGGTATTTGTCTTTTTTTGTCTAAATTATTTTACTTAGCATAATATATGCTAGGTCCATCCATGTCATTGCAAATGGCAAGATTCCATTCTTTTTATGGCAGAATAATATTCCATTGTATATATACACTACATCTTCTTTATCAATTCATGTATTGATGGACACTTAGGTTGTTTCTGTATTTTGACTAAACAATGCTGCAATGAACATAGAGGTGCGTATATCTTTTCAAATTGGTGTTTTTATTTTCTTCATTTAACTACCCAGAAGTGGAATTGAATGACATCTACTTTTATTTTTATTTTTATTTTTTTTGACATCAACTTTTAGATATGCTGTTGCATCGTCGCCATTCAGAAGCTCACTTTACCATTTCCTTTTTACTTGTTATTAAGTAAAAGGGAAGTTATATCACATAATCAGAATGATTATTGAAAAAGTGGCCATGGATCATGGATCACTTTGAGTTATGTAAAAACTATGTAACTGACCTCATTATGGAACTGGTGGGGTCAACAGGGTAAGAAAACACATATATTGATATATATTTTTAAATGAAAACATCAATCTCTGGCTGGATGCCAGACTACCAATGGCTATGCAGGAGCAACTAGGTGAATAATAGCGTGTGAGAAACTAACAAGCTACTAAAGTCACCATATTCTGGGAACTACCCTTGTCCTCTGGAGAAAATAGTTTTTCAGTTTGGTTTTTTTTTTTTTTTTAACTTTTATTGTTATGTTAGTCACCATAAATACATCATTAGTTTTTGATGCAGTGTTCCAAGATCCATTGTTTATGTACAACACCCAGTGCTCCATGCAATATGTGCCCTCCTTAATACCCACCATCAGGCTCACCCATCCCCCCATCCCCTCCCCTCTAAAACCCTCAGTTTGTTTCTCGGAATCCACGGTGTCTCATGGTCCATCTCCCCCTCCGATTTCCCCCTCTTCACTTTTCCTTTCCTTCTTTTAATGTCCTCCATGCTATATGATTGCTACTTTTGTATTAAATCAACTCATACAACATTGTTTTCAATAGCACAGCTTGAGTTCACTTATTCAATGAACACCTAACTCATTTGTTAACTTAATATTTATTGTGACCTCTTCTATGTACTGAATATACAGCAATAAAGTGAAGTTCAAAATTCCTATTCTCATAGAACTTACATTTTAGAAGAGGATGATAAACAAATAAGTAAAGCATATGTCTGATGGTAACAAGTTGTTATGAGAAAATAAAGGCAAGGAAAGGTTGGTTGCAATTTTAAGCAGGTGTTCAGGAAAGGCCTTTCTTGAGAAGATGACATTTCAGATATAGGACACCTTACATCTTAGAGAAATTAACATTTGTGCTGTGACCAGAACGTTGACACAAAAGAACTAAGGCATTATTTTGAGAGAAGAGAGTCCAGCCAGAGAGAACAGAGCATCTGAATGACTTGGGAATAAGTTTTTTGAGATCAGAACAGAGAAGTCAAAGTGATTGGAGACTGATAAGTGACAGGAAGAGTGGCAATGAATGAGATCACAGTAACAAGCAGAGGCAAGAGTGGTAGGGCTGTTGTATTAGTTTCTTAGAGCTGCCATAATAAAGCATCAAAAATTTTGTAGCTTAAAACAACAGAAATTCATAGTTCTGGAGGCCAGAAGTCTGAAATCAAGGCATCTTGCTCCATCTTGTAGACCATGCTCCCTCTGAAGGCTCTGGGGATGGAGCCTTCCTTGCTTCTTCCAGCTTTTGGTACTAAGGTGTTCCCTAGTTTGTGGCAGCATAACTCCAATCTCTGCCTCTGTCTTCATATGGCCTTCCCTCTGTCTCTGTGTCTGCCCCACTTCTTTTTTTTTTCTTTTAAGATTTTATTTATTTATTTATTAGAGAGAGAGAGAGAGCACACGAGCAAAGGGAAGGGCAGAGAGGGAGGGAGAGAGAATCTCAAGCAGAGTCCCTGTTGAGCATGGAGCTCTACTCAGGGCTTGATCTCAGGACCCTGAGATCATGACCTGAGCTGAAACCAAAAGTTGGATGCTCAACCAACTGAGCCACCCAGATGCCCCTATCTTCCCCTTTTCTTAAGAAGATATCTGTCACTGGCTTAGGGTTCACCCCAATCCAGGATGATATCACCTTGAACTTCCCCTTAACTACACTAGCAAAGATCTTTATTCCAAATAAGGTCATGTTATGAGGTTCCAAGTGGACATATTTTTTTGGGTGATACAATTCAACCCATTATAACCTTGGAAGTCCTAAAAAGGTGAATTGATTTTATTTTAGGTTCCACAGAAAGCCATCATGATATTATACTTTTAAGAGTTCACTTTGAGTATTGTATGGAGAGTGGATTAGAAGTGGACAAGTATGGAAACAAGAAAAACAATCAATAAGAATGAGTTTTATTGCGTAGCCCAGGAGAGAGATGCTGGTCTTAACTAGGGTTGTAGCAATGGGGAGCCAGAGGAGATGCTAAGACGTGTGGGTAGATAGGATATACAAGATAAAAAAAGAAAGTAATGAAATATCCCTAAGTCTTTGGTCTGAGCAATGCTGTGGATGATGGGGAAGACTCAAAAAGGGAGGTTGAGGAAATCAAGAATTCTCTTCTGGACTTGTTTATATGGCTCTTTGTTATATGCTGACTTTGTTCTCACACCAACTTCTATATTTGAATAGCTTACAATAAAGCCTTCATTTAAACAGTCCTAACATCTTAACCTGCATCTCTCACCTGTAGTTTAGGGCTTTGTCCCCCTGCTCCACTTCCATTAGCTGAAGATTTTAATTAAAGCATTTTGAGTACAATTGCACACATGAGTTCTGAAGTCCTTGGTAGTAGTTAGTTTGGTAGTCATCATCCAGATGATGCAAAATGTACTTTTGTCAGATGTCTTTTATGTTACCATCATTATTGAAACTTCCATTTTAAAAATTCTGACAATTCAGAGACACAAGTGGTCCTTAGACTGGTTTGAAAAACAGTGGGGTAGTACCTGATTATCATATAAGATTCAGATATTTCAGTTAGTGAGTACAATGAAAAATGCCCCAGGGTATCTCTTATTGTAGAAAGGTTTTAAAAAGTTAATAGCACAAATTGCTCCAGGGACTGCCCTGTTTACAATAGCTCTTAGGAACTCAGGCTTAAAGACTTACTTCCAGGAAAATCCTTAAAGTAGGTTCCTTGGTGAATTGAGGATTTTAATAAAATGGTGCTCCTTGGCTTGGTATATAATAGGACTCATAGACTAGACGATGTCCCAACCTTCAGGATACGTGGTAAATAGCAACGGAAGTTGCCTATTAGCCTATGGATTAGCAGACTGCAGAAACCATAACTTCCTTCATTCATTAACTTTCTCTTCATCACTGACCCCATTGTCCTGTGTTTGTCTCATGCCAGTCCATCAGGTGGGAGCGGATTAGGCGATTAGGGGGAATTAATCTGTTTAGAGAGTCTGAAATTTTTATTCTATTCATTGGGGTGGACTCTTGCCTTTCACTTCCCTCTCTCTTTTTCATCTGGCTTCTACAGAGAATACATGCTCTTCTTCTTTACTGATTCTCTTGAGTGATAGCCTCATGAATCCTGTTTTATAACTCCTCTGGAGAGGATTAAGCTATTGACCAAGGATACCTGAGTGACTGCAAGGGCTGTGAATACCCACTGCCTCTCCTTTTGCACCAAAAGCTAATCTGCCAGATTCTCCCCTGCCCCTTGCTGTCTCAATGTTCTCTTTTCAGGCATTCCCTCCTTGTTCCATTTAGCCACTGGGTTTGGACAGTGGGAGTAGGCAGGACCAGGATGGAACCTTGACCACCTGCCCTAGGGCACGCAGGCAGAATCTTCTTGTGTTCAGACATCCCTGGATGGCACATAAGACTGTGTGAGTATGCTAATTTGTATCTCCAGGTATACACAAATCCAAGTATCTTGTCCCCTGTTACACTGAACTCACCCTTCTTTGCTCAGATGTGGGTAACAGTCAGTTCATTCACTCTCTTTAACCTGGTGATCAATCCTGGGATCTTCTAAACCAAGATTGTCCCAATCCCAGGTCAGAATTCAACACCTCGACAGTCAACATAGTCCTTTCTTCTAACCTACATTTCTCTTGAGAGAGGGAATATGTTGGTGTGCTAATGTGTTGGTGTGTGAATGTGTTGGTGTGGAGTGTCAGCATGACTTTGTTCACCCATTCAACTTATCTTTTTTTTAAGATTTTATTTTGAAGTAATCTCTACATCCAATGTGAGGCTCAAACTCACAACCCCAAAATCAAGAGTCATCATGCACTACCAACTGAGCCAGCCAGGCATCCCTCCCAACTCACTTTTAAACTTCCCCATGTCTCAGGTGGTACTGATAAACAGATAATAAAGATAAGTGACATATGTTTTACTGTCTTGAAGAAAAAACAGTCCAGGGAGAGAGGAAGGAAGGAAGAAAGGAAGGAAGGAAGGAAGGAAGGAAGGAAGGAAGGAAGGAAGGAAGGAAGAGAGAGAGAGAGAGAGAGAGAGAGAGAGAGAGAGAAAGAAAGAAAGAAAGAAAGAAAGAAAGAAAGAAAGAAAGAGAAAGAAAGAAAGAAGGAAGGAAGGAAGGAAAGAAAAAATAAACTTCAAATTCCTTCACAGGACCATTCTGGTCCCTCTGACTTTAACCACCCAATAATTGTCTTAAATAAGCTTCAATGTACTTACTTTCTCTTAGGTTGTTTAATTTTTTATTTAAATTCAATTTAGTTAACATATGCTGTTATTAGTTTATTATTAGTTTCAGGGGTAGAATTTAGTGATTCATCAATTGTATATAACATCCAGTGCTCATTACATCAAGTGCCCTTCTTAATGCCCATCACCCGGTTACCCCATTTCCTCCAGCAACCTTACCTCCAGCAACCCTCAGTTTGTTTCCTACAGTTAAGAGTCTCTTATGATTGTCTCCCTCTCTGGTTTCATCTTATTTTATTTTTCCCTCCCTTTCCCTATGATCCTCTGTTTTATTTCTTAAATTCCACGCATGTGTGAAATCATGATAATTGTCTTCCTCTGATTGTCTTATTTTGCTTAGCATAATACCCTCTATTTCCATCTACATCATTGCAAATGGTAAGATTTCATTTTTTTGATGGCTGAGCAATATTTCATTGTATGCATATAACACACACACACACACACACACGTGTGTGTATGCGTGTGTGTGTGTGTATCACATCTTCTTTATCCATTCATCTGTTGATGACCATCTAGGCTCTTTTCATAGCTTGGCAATTGTAGACATTGCTGCTATAAACATTGGGGTGCAAGTGCTCCTCTGAATCACTGTTTGTATCCTTTGGGTAAATACCCAGTAGTGCAATTGTTAAGTCATAGGGTAGCTCTATTTTTAACTTTTTGAGGAACCTCCATACTGTTTTCCAGAGTGGCTGTACCACCTTGCATTCTCACCAGCAGTGAGTGCCAACATCTGTTGTTTCCTGAGTTGTTAATTTTAGCCATTCTGACTGGTGTGAAGTGGTATCTCATTGTGGTTTTGATTTGTATTTCCCTGATGCCAATGAGCATTTTTTTCCCATGTCTGTTGGCCAAGACCACCCAAAATTATTTAAAAATATATGTTCACATATGTTCATATATGCCTTATTGTTTTTGTGCCTACAGATAGCTCTGCCACAGTGGATTAGCTTTAAAACCCATAAAATGGAAGTCTACGGATTTGTCTTCACGGAGTGGGTGTGGGGAATAGACAGATACAACTGGGTGAAAGTTTAACCTTCTCTACAATGAGTTTTTGAGTAAGAAAGAAAAAGAATTGCAGGATACAGAAAGAATGAGAAAACTTAAAATGTTTTCTGAACCTTTGTTTCATCATCTATGTGCTGGTGATGATAATAACTACCTCAAATGAACATAAGACCTAAAAATAAATGTACACAAACAATGACTGCCACCAGGGCCCAACACATAAAAATTAGTATTATTATTGCCAAAGGACCTTGTGCAAAGAGAGATAAAGTGTGAAAGACAGATTAAGGCACTTTTAAAGGATGCTACTGAGTACAACAACCAATGAGGCAGGCTTTTTTTTACTGATGTCCCTCAGCACCCTCTTCACACTAAAAACAAATAAGGGAAGAATTTATTTAAGGGCCAGGATCACAGACTACTACATCATCCTTTAATTTCCTAGTCCTTGGTCAGAGTGCTTCTTTAGGCTTATTTTGAAAAACAATGAAAAAAAATCAGCCTTCATAAATGTTATCAGATAGTTTTATCAGATAGTTTGCAGCATAAAAACCTAACCAGTTTAAAGCAACATCAATTTGTTTGCTTCTAAACAAATTCCTACATAAAAGGAAGGATGCACTGTGAGCAGCACTATAGTTTTATCAGGACTATATGTAGTCCTGCTAAAATTTGGTCATGTAGCATATTCAGGATGATTTCTGACCTCCTGGTGCTACTAAAAGATTCAAGGGGAGAGAAAATCAGAAATGACTCTCATCTGTCAAAACTACTGAGTAAATAGAGAATTCTGTCTTCTGATATATAGAATCTGTTAAGAGATGGAAATCAATAGGCCAGATCTGATGCTGATTAATACCTAAGTTACTCAGATATATTTTTTAATAACTGAACAATATGTGTTTCTTTTCTTGGTGCTGACCTATAAACAGTAACAAATTTTCATGGGAGAAGAAAACCAAACCTATGTGACTGAATTTGTCTTCCTGGGCCTCTCACAGGATCTACAGACACAAGTCTTGCTCTTTTTCCTTTTTCTGATCATCTACCTGCTAACAGTACTGGGAAATCTGCTTATCATTGTGCTTATTCACATAGACTCTAGACTCCACACACCCATGTACTTTTTCCTTAGAAACTTGTCCTTTGCTGATCTCTGTTTTTCTACCACCACAGTGCCCCAGGTGCTGGTCCACTTCTTGGTAAAGAGGAAAACCATTTCTTTTGCTGGATGCTCAACACAGATATTTGTTTTACTTCTGGTTGGGTGTACAGAGTGTGCACTGCTGGCGGTGATGTCCTATGACCGATATGTGGCTGTCTGCAAGCCCCTGCACTACTCTACCATCATGACACGTTGGTTATGTGTCCAGCTGGCCACAGGATCCTGGGTCAGTGGAGCGTTTGTGTCTTTGGTGGACACCACATTCACACTGTGTCTGCCCTACAGAGGGAACAATATCATCAACCATTTTTTTTGTGAACCTCCTGCCCTCCTGAGGCTGGCTTCGACGAATACCTACAGTACAGAAATGGCCATCTTTGCAATGGGCGTGGTCATTCTCTTAGCTCCTGTCTGCCTGATCCTGGCCTCCTACTGGAATATTGTCTCCACAGTGATCCAGATGCAGTCTGGGGAGGGGAGATTCAAGGCTTTCTCTACCTGTGGCTCCCATCTCATTGTTGTCGTCTTCTTCTATGGCTCAGCAATATTCGCCTACATGAGGCCAAACTCCAAGATAATGAATGAAAGGGATAAAATGGTCTCTGTGTTCTACTCAGCAGTGACACCCATGCTGAACCCCATCATTTACAGTCTGAGAAACAAGGATGTCAAAGGGGCTCTCAGAAGAGCAATGGCAAAATCATCTTTTTAAGGTGGGGATCTTTAATCATAACCACAATTTTAGGGATGTAAAGAGAAGGGATTTTCTCGTAAACTTCCCATTTTCATCCCATTCCTCCACTTCTTTTCCTTCTATTTTCCTATGTCTCTTCTAAGATAAATTCAATAAATGGCCTAGTCAGTGTAAGACACCTTGCTAGACACAGGCAAGAAATATAGAAAGGGAGGAGAGTGGGGGGAATGGGTTAGGGGGTTAAGGAGTGCACTTGTGATGAGCACCAGGTGTTTGATGAATATATTCATCAAATACATTTTGAACAGGAGCATTTCTAGAAGCTGGGGATATAGACATGAAAAGGAAAGTCTTCATGATGTCCTAACATGGCCTTAAATTCTAAATTTAGTAATTTCTAAGATGTAAAAGAAAATACATTTAAGGAATAACAAATAGTAGAATTTTTCTAAGAGCATGTGTAATATTAAAAAAATAGTGAGCTACAAAGCCAAAGAGTAAGACCAAGAGTCTAAATTGAGAAATGATCTGAATTCAATACCGAAGAATTTGCCCCATATGTAATCCCTAGAATGCTGAAGATTGGGAAATTTATGGGACAGTGATGGAAAATGAGGATAAAGTTAAGAAAAGGAGGGCAGGAACACCTGTTTTATGCTCTAGTAAGGCATTTATAATATAGACCATTGTTTTGTATCATTACTTGAAGTGGTCCCTGGATTGACAGTTGAAAATATTTTTCAGTAGAGGGGATTGGGTAGGTTAGTCAATCTCAGGAATCTCCATCTGTAACAAGCCCCAGGTGATTCTTCAACACAGTAAAAATTGCGTGCTGCTTTTTAGGCAACAGGATGGCTTTTATTTAAAAGAATTGCGTGATTATCTGCTTAATGTCTGACTCCTCCATTACTGGGTAAATTCCATGGCAATAAAGACTGTGACTACTTTGTTGACCCTGTATTATACTTGTAGAAAAGTGTCCAGTCATTGCTGTTACTCAAGAAATATCATTTTGAATGAATAAATACAGTTGGAGTTTAGGAGAGAGATACGAGCTCGAGAAATAGATTTAGAAATTTACTTCATATAAATGCAAGTTTTGACACACCCAAAGGTTTTACCAATACTTATGTTTTGTGAAACTATCCCAAAATAATTCTGAAGTGCAATCCTGGATGAGACATGGTGTCAGAGATAGTGAGAAAGAATCCAAGATGGAACCTTGGAGTTATCAACGTTTCAAGGTGGATGAAGAGTAGCAAATCAGCAAAACATATCCTCTGTTGCCCAGAGGATCAAGAATCAGAGAAACAGAAAGAGAAGCTGAATAAATGTGTTGTCAGAAGGGGCAAGAGGAGAGGCCTTCCAGTAAAGATTTCTCAAATGTCTCAGACTTATACATTTTGATAAAAGGTTATTGGATTTGCATATAGTTATAGACTTTTAAAAAGCATACAGAATAATTCCTGAGGAGGTGATTTTTGAGTTGAAAACTGAAGGATGAAAGAGTTAGTCAGGTAAAAGTGTGGAAGGTAGGAAGGCAGAGAATAAGAATAAGGGGGAAGAGCACATAGATTTCCCTTTTTATAAGAGAGGCTTTCTTCATCCCTAAGTAATAAAAATAGGTCTCCTGTATTATGCTCTAACGCTAGTTTACTTTATGTAAGGTGATACTAGCTACTCTAACCTAGGGATCAGCAAACTTTTTCTATAAAGGGCCAGATAATAAGTACTTTAGTTTTTATAGCCCATATTGTTCCTATCATAACTACTCAACTATACCATCGTAGCAGGAATACAGTCATGGCTAATACGAAAAATGAATGTGCTACAATAAAACTTTATTTGTAAAACCAGGCAGTTTGGATATTGCCGCAGGGAGATGTTTGCTGAGCCCTGCTTTAACAGATAAATCCCAAATTTCAGTGGCTTAACAGGTAGAAGTTTATTTTTCACTTACATAAATTCTCTTTTTTAATTTAAATTCAATTAGCCAACATATAGTACATCATTAGTTTCAGATGTAGTGTTCAACAATTCATCAGTTGCATATAACACTCAGTGCTTATCACATCATGTGCCCTCCTTAATGTCCATCACCCCATTACCCCATCCCCTCACCAACCTCCCCGTCCACAACCCTCAATTTGTTTCCCAGGGTCCAGAGTCTCTCATGGTTTGTCTCCCTCTCTTATTTCTTCCATTCATTTCACATACAAGTGAAACCATATGAGAATTATATATCTCTGGTTGACTTAAACCACTTACATAAATTCTAATTGAGAGATGAAGTGACAGGTGTGTGGATCTGTCTTTCTAGGTCATCCTGCATGTCACTATCATGAAGATGAAGATAAAAAAGTTGTTCACTGGTAGGTTTTATAGCTTAGAAGGACAGCACATCTGGTCACATTCCATTCACTGAAACTCAATAATATGGCCACCCATAAATGCTGGGAAACAAGTAGGACATGAATCTGGGATGGGCAGTCTGACACAGGATTTTGTTTTTAAGCATTAGATCTTTAAAATATCTGGAATTTCTTTTATGAGAATTTATGTATGTGAGTTAATATGGCGCTTTTTTCCTAAATATTTAGCTATTTGTTCTAATACTATGGTAAGTCATTCTTTCCCCCATTAATTTCAAATGATGCCATATTATATACTAAATTTCAATATGCATATTGGCATATTTGTCAATTACTGCACTTGTTTTGCTGTATTTCAATTACTATAGATTTAGCTAGCAAGACAGAACTCTTTTATTTTTCTTCTATTTCACAATTTTCTTGATAGTTCATAAACTTCCTACTTCTCAGCCTGTCACAATCCACTTCTAAAAATGCCAATAGAGATGAACCATGAGAGACTGTGGACTCTGAGCAATAAACTGAAGGTTTTGGATGGGAAGAGGTGGGGGGTTGAGTGAGCCTGGTGGTGGGTATTGAGGAAGGCACGTATTGCATGGAGTACTGGGTGTGGTACAGGAACAATGAATCTTGTAACACTGAAAAAATAAAATAAAAGTATTTGGGGAAAAAAATAAAAAAATAAAATGCCACTAGAAATTTAATGTTTATTACACTAAATTCATAGATTATTTAGCAAAAAACATATTTAAACAAAAATGTTAAGTCTTTTCAACTAGGAACATGGCCTATTCCTCTAGTTCTTCAGTAAAGATATACGCGTGTGCATGCTTTCTCACATTGCATTGTAGAGACTGCATTTTATATATTACTAGATTTTATGGAGAAGCAGCTCTGACACACACACTGCATAGTCCATACTCTCATGAAGTTTTCGTTTTGAAAAGTGGAGAGAGGGTAATAAGTAAACTAAAGCGTAAGTAAGAAAGTTTCACATAATGATAAGTGCAATGAAGACAATAAAACACAGGGTGTGATAGTGCCTTTTGGTTTGAGTACATGCCATGTAGATTGCTAATCTCTTTGAGAAGTTAACATTTTTAAGATGGGACTTTAATAAGCCAAGAAGATCTGATCACAAAACATCACAGAGAAGGAGAATAGATACTAATTTGTCCTAAAGCAGGAAAAATTTTGAATCATGTGATGGAAAGCAAGAGGTCAATGGAGTTAGATTAAAGTGAATATAAGAGAGCACAGTTTTAAATATGGACTGAAAGGTAGGCAGGGCCAAAATCATGTGTATCCTTGTCAAAAAGTGACATAATCTGAAAGAAATCAGAGAGGGAGACAAACCAAGAGAGATTCTTAACTACAGGAAACAAACTGAGTGTTGCTAGAGGGGAGGTGAGAGGGGGGATGGGCATTAAGGAGAGCACATGATGTGATGAGCACTGGCTGTTATACACAACTGATGAATAACCGAACTCTACATCTGAAACTAATGATGTACTATATGTTGGCTAATTGAATTTAAATTAAAAAATTGACATAATCTGATTTGTATTTGTGAAGGTCAATCTGTATATTAGGGAGAAAACAGACTCTTGTGGGACAAAAGTGAAAAGGGAAAGACCTATTAGGAAGCTATTGTAGAGCAATAGGCAACAGATTATGATGACTTGGATGAAGACAATTGCATTCTTATACAATTATTATTATACTTGTATAATAATATATACAAGTAGTGTGTGTATATATATATATATATATATATATATATATATAGGCACCAAAAGAAGTGTACATATTTGGAATATACTGTATAGGTGAAGCCAAGAGGATTTATTTACTTATTGGGGCAGTAAAGCAAAAAATGAAAACAATGTATATAAAGTTTTAGTTTGATCAGCTGCGTGGGTAGTGCATAATGATTTAGATTAAAAATTATGGGGGAAGAACAGATTGGCAGGAGAATGTATCAAGAGTTCTGTGTTAGATTAAGTTTGAAATTCCTATTAGACATGGCAAGTGGGCAATTAGATATATGAGCCTGTGGTTTATGGAAGTTGTCAGGTCTTTGGCCATCAACAGTGTATGGATGGTATTTAAACCTATGCAAATAGATTAATTACTCAGGAAGAGATTATTGAATGAGAAGAAAAAGAGGTCCATGTTTGTACCAAGAGGAAGTTCTAAATTCAGAAAGAGAAGGGAATTCAATACGTGACGAGAGTTAAGGGAAGAAGGAGGAAAAGCAAGTGTGTGTGGAGTCTGGAAGCCAAGAGAAGAAACAGTTTCAAGCAGAAGGGAAGAGTCAACTGTGTTGAAGTTGCTGAAAGGTCAAGAGGAAGATATAGAAATGACCACTTTCGGTTTGCCTGGGTGGCTCATTCAGTTAAGCTCCCCACTCTTGATTTCAGCTCAGATAGTGATCTCAGGGTCCTGGGATTGAGCTGTGTGTGTTAAGTTCTGTGCTCAGCAGGGAGTCTCCCTGAGGGTTATCTCCCCCTGCCCCTTCCCCTCTCCCCCTCCTGCTTGTGCTCTCTCACTCTCTAAAATAAACAAATAAATCTTAAAAAAAAAAAAAAAAAAAGGAAAGAAAGAAAGAAATGATCACTTAATTTGAAACAGCAATAATGATTCTGACAAAGAACAGGCCCAAAGGAAGAAATCAGAGCTTGATTGGAAATGGGCTAATATGTGAACAGAAAATCAGCAAAGGAGGAAGCGGGCATAGACACACCTTTTAAGATTCTTTCTTTTTTTTCTCTGAAGAGAAGCTGAAAAAAATGGGTCAGTAACTGAAGGGGATATGGAGCCATGTAAAGGGTTCCTTATGTTGGGATAATCAGAGCATATTTGTATCCTTCTGGTTATCACCCAGAAGAGAAGAGGGAAATGGTTTCACATTAAAGAAATTCTGGGGGCGCCTGGGTGGCTCAGTGGGTTAAAGCCTCTGCCTTCGGCTCAGGTCATGATCTCAGGGTCCTGGGATTGAGCCCCGCATCGGGCTCTCTGCTCAGCAGGGAGCCTGCTTCCCCCTCTCTCTCTGCTTGCCTCTCTGTCTACTTGTGAGCTCTCTCTCTGTCAAATAAATAAATAAAATCTTTAAAAAATAAAATAAAGAGATTCTGCAGGAGCAAAATCTTTGTTAGATGAGTGAGACCGGGATTCAGAGTACACGTGAAGGGGTCAGCCTTTAATAGACAGTTGTAAAGGGGGAAAATCAAACATGAAAGTGCAGGTTCATACAGGTGGTGGGAGGTTTGAAGAGGGGAACATAAGGGGCTACCATTTCTCACCTCCCTTGACCTTCTTACCACATACTTCACTTTCCGTTCCAAGTGAAGTACATATGGGGTAAAGTTGTCAGCTGAAACTGAAGGTGTGAAATAGTCATTTTGAGAAAGGAAACAAGACTGGGTTCAGAAGGTGCTGCAGTATACTGTATTCTGGAAGGCATGGCTGAGTATTGCAAAAAATGCCTAAATTAAAAATTACTTTACCAGTTGAATATACTCATGATCAAATTACCAGTGGGTTTTTAAGGTGTAGAAAACAGAATCAAATATCTTCAGAAAGAGTAAGGAGAGAAAGAAGCTAGAACTGAACAGATAGCCAAGAAATGCAGCTTAATACTACACTTATGAGACATGATATATGATTTTAAAAATAGAAGAAATTAATGGAGAAGAATTATTTTAAAATATTACTAAGAAGGTGGCAACTTTGAAAAAAAGTTAAAACTTCACCGTTTCAAGATAAATTAGAAATTTATTCTAAAAGTTAAATGCAAATTATAAAATTAGGAAGAAAAAAATATATATATAGTTAACTAAAGAGACAGTAGAAAATTATATCCTAGCAGTAAAATCACTGAAAGAAAACAGAAAAGAAAAGATGGATAGATTTCACTACATAAATATTTCAGTACTTCTTTGTCTAAAAATCCTTACCATGGATTTTGGAATGGAGATATTAAAAAATAAAAATTCATGAAGTTATTAGCACAAATATAACAAAGTATCAGTGTTCCTAATCTGTAAAGAATTCCAACAACTCAAAAAGAAAAATATAAAATAATTTTGCAAATTAAATATATTTAAATGTTATACTTAATAAATTAGTAAAAGCTATTTATATATTAAACAATATGCAAAAGGAGGTAATGGATTGAGTACACATATATGTTGCTGGTAAAATGCAAAATGTTTAACACATAAAAATCAGTTCATCTTTTTATATCAAGAATATTAAATAGATTTTTGACATCGGTTTTTGTAGTTCCACTCTCAAGAATTTACTCTAAAGGAAAAAATCAGCCACATACCCAGACGTCAACATTGCTATTTTTATTTTATTTTATTTTATCTTTTTAAAGATTTTGTTTATTTGACAGAGAGAAAGAGAGAGATAGAAAGAGAGGGAATACAAGCGGGGGAGTGGGAGAGGGAGAAGCAGGCTTCCCGCTGAGCAGGGAGCCTGACGTGGGGCTCGATCCCAGGACCCTGGAATCATGACCTGAGCCAAAGGCAGACGCCTAATGACTGAGCCACCCAGGAGCCCCAACATTGCTATTTGTAGACACACACACACATACATACACACACACACACACACACACACACACACACACACACACTAAATGTAGAACAGTGATGAAATAGCCAATTCTATTACAAAGCATCCATATGATGTAACTTATGTCATCACATAAAATATTTAAGGCAAAAAAATATATTTTTTTTTCAAGGCTATTTATTCATGTAAGAATTAAGATTTATTAAATACACATTATATGCCAGGTGCTATTCTAAATGCCTTACATTTATATTTACTAATTTATTTAATCCTCACAAAGACTATGGAGTAGACCTATTATTGCCAATTTACAGTTTAGAGATGTGCAGACAGGTACAGAGAGGTTAAGAAACATGCTCAAAGTTATATAAGTGAGTGGGGATGTATTGAATTCAAACCTCGGTACTCTGACAACTGACCCCAGATTCTCTTTGTCACTGCTCTATATAGCTGCCATATAATGTAGGGGAAAAATTCACTATGTATTGATAAGTGAAAAAAAGCTCTGTTTTATGTGCACATATAAACTCAATAAAATGCATGCCTGCCATTGAAATTGGCAAAGAATAAGTCAAAATTTCGCTCTTTGCAGACGATATGATACTTTAGGTGGAAAACCCAAAAGACCCCATTCCAAAACTGCTAGAACTCATACAGGAATTCAGTAAAGTGTCAGGATATAAAATCAATGCACAGAAATCGGTTGCATTTCTATACACCAACAAGACAGAAGAAAGAAAATTAAGGAGTTGTCCCATTTACAATTGCACCCAAAACCAAAAGATACCTAGGAATAAACCTAACCAAAGAGGCAAAGAATCTGTACTCAGAAAACTATAAAGTGCTCATGAAAGAAGTTGAGGAAAACACAAAGAAATGGAAAAACGTTCCATGATCATGGATTGGAAGAACAAATATCGTGAAAATGTCTATGCTACCTAAAGCAATCTACACATGTAATGCAATCCCTATCAAAATACCATCAACTTTTTTCAAAAAATGGAACAAATAGTCCTAAAATTTATATGGAACCAGAAAAGACCCAAATAGCCAGGGGAATGTTGAAAAAGAAAACCAAAGTTGGCAGCATCACAGTTTCAGATTTCAAGCTCTGTTACAAAGCTGTAATCATCAAGACAGTATGGTACTGGCACCAAAACAGACACATAGACCAATGGAACAGAATAGAAAGCCCAGAAATGGACCCTCAACTCTATGGTCTACTAATCTTCAACAAAGCAGGGAAGAACATCCAGTGGAAAAAAGACAGGCTCTTCAACAAATGGTGTTGGGAAAATTGGACAGCCACATGCAGAAGAATGAAACTGGATCATTTCCTTACACTACATACAAAAATAGACTCAAAATGGATGAAAGACCTCAATGTGAGACAGGAACCCATCAAAATCCTTGAGGAGAACACAGGCAGCAACCTCTTCGACCTCAAACACAGCAATTTCTTCCTAGAAACATCACCAAAGGCAAATGAACTACTGGCACTTCATCAAGATCAAAAGCTTTTGCACAGCAAAGGAAACAGCCAACAAAACCAAAAGACAACTGACCGAATGGGAAAAGATATTTGCAAATGACATATCAGATAAAGGGCTAGTATCCAAAATCTATAAAGAACTTATCAAACTCAACACCCGAAGAACAAATAATCCAATCAAGAAATGAGCAGAGGACAGGAACAGACATTTCTGCAAAGAAGACATCCAAATGGCCAACAGACACATGAAAAAGTGCTCAAAATCACACGGTATCAGGAAATACAAGTCAAAACCACGGTGAGATACCACCTCACACCAGTCAGAATGGCTAAAATTAACAAGTCAGGAAATGACAGGTGTTGGCAAGGATGCAGAGAAAGGGGAACTGTCCTACACTGTTATTGGGAATGCAAGCTGGTGCAGCCACTCTGGAAAACAGTATGGAGGTTCCTCAAAAAGTTCAAAATGGAGCTACCCTATGACCCAGCAATTGCACTACTAGGTATTTACCCTAAAGATACAAATGTAGTGATCCGAAGGGGCACATGCACCCAAATGTTTATAGCAGCAATGCCCACAATAGCCAAACTATGGAAAGAGCCTAGATGGTCATCAACAGATGAATGGATAAAGAAGATGTGGTATGTATATACAATGGAATATTATGCAGCCATCAAAAAAAAACCGAAATCTTGCCATTTGCAACAATGAGGATGGAACTAGAGGGTACTATGCTAAGCAAAATAAGTCAATTAGAGAGGGACAATTATCATATGATCTCACTGATTTAAGGAACTTGAGAAACAAGACAGAGGATCATAGGGGAATGGAGGGAAAAATGAAATAAGAGGAAAGCAGAGAGGAAGACAAACCGTAAGAGACTCTTAATCTCAGGAAACAAACTGAAGGTTGCTGGAGGAGGGGGGGGGTGAGAGGGTGGGGTGGCTGGGTGATGGACATTGGGGAGGGTATGTTCTATGGTGAATGCTGTGAATTCTGTAAGACTGATGAATCACAGACCTGTACCCCTGAAACAAATAATACATTATATGTTAAAAAAAAGACAAACAAAAACACCTGTTGGAGGATCCAGGTGTTTTCTATAATGGCTGTTTGGAAAAAGGAAAGAACATGATACAAATACATATAAACTACTAGTAGTTAATTAGGCTGTCTACATAATCTTTTAACAAGGTCAGTTGGTTTAAAATTTGTGCAAATCTCAAGGTCTGCTCCCCTGATGTGGGCCTCGCTTAGGCTTCCCACTTGGACTCCCCAGTCAGAGGTCTGTCAGTCCAAAACTGGTAAAAGCACCTGGCCTCATTTAACTCAGTAGCTACATGGGAAAACAGAGAGCAAATTTTAAATGACTGTGAATAATTTTTTTTATAAATTACCTGATGGAAAAAAAGATTTTTTTCCAATTAATTTTATTTTATTTTTTCAGTGTTCCAAGATTCATTGTTCCTGTACCACACCCAGTGCTCCATGCAATATGTGCCCTTCTCAATACCCACCAGCAGGCTCACCCAACCACCCATCCTCCTTCCCTCCAAAACCCTCAGTTTGTTCCTCAGAGTCCACAGTCTCTCATGGTTTGTCTCCCCCTCCGATTTCCCCCAATTCATGCTTCCTTTCCTTCTCACAATGTCCTCCATGTTTTCCTTATGCTCCACACGTAAGTGAAACCATATGATAATTGACTCTCTCTGCTTGACTTATTTCACTCAGCATAATCTCTTCCAGTCCCGTCCATGTTGATACAAAAGTTGGGTATTCATCCTTTCTGATGGAGGCATAATATTCCATTGTATATATGGACCACAAAGAAGGGCCACAGGTACCCCAATGTTCATAGCACCAATGGCCACAATTGCCAAACTGTGGAAAGAGCCAAGATGCCCTTCAACAGATGAATAGAAAAAAAGATTTAAAAGAGCATTTGATAATGAAATATCACCTTAAACACATCAGAATGGCTAGGATCAAAAAGACAATAAATAAGTGTTGGTGCGGATGTGGAGAAAAAGAAACCTTTGTGCAATGTTGGTGGGAATATAAATTGGTGCAGCCACTGTGAAAAGAGTATGGAGATTCCTCAAAAAATTAAAACAGAAATACTATAGGATTCAGTAGTTCCACTACTGGCTACTTACCCAAGGAAATTGAAAACACTAATTCATAAAGATATAAACATATCTGTGTTTATTCCTGCATTATTTACAATAGCCAAGATAATGAAAGTAACCCAAGTACCTGTTGATAGATGAATGGATAAAGAAGAGGTGGTGTGTATATATATATATACAGTGGAATATTAATCAGCCATAAAAAGGAATGAAATCTTGCCATTTATGATAACATGGATGGACCTTGAGTGTATAATGCTAAGTGAAATAAGTCAGAGAAAGACAAATACCATATGATTTCACTTATATGTAGAATTTTAAAAAACAAAAGAAAAGAACAAATAAAGAAACAACAAAAACAAGCCATAAATACAGAGAATAAACCAGTAGTTGCCAGAGCACTGGGGGGGGGGGGAGGGTTTGAAGGATGGTGAAAATGGTTGAAGAGCAGTGAGAGATACAGGCTTCAGTTACAGAACAAATAAGTCACCAGGATAAAAGGTACAGTAGGGCATGTAGTCCATGACACTATAATAGTGTTGTATGGTAACAGATGGTAGCTACATTTCATGGTGATCATCCCATAAAATATAGACCTGTCAAATCACTATGCTGCATACCCGAAACTAATGTAATATTCTGTGTCAACTGTACTTCAAAAAATAAAATAAAATGGTAAAAATACAGACACATAAATTCATTTGACAAGTCAAATTACATTCCTTCATTTTACTATTAAAAGATACCCTTTGCATTATGGTGTTTTTGCCATGGGAATTAGCAGAAATCTTTGAAGAGAAATGAACTTCGAGGGCCAGCCATAAGCTCTCCCTAGATGGTGGAGTGTGTTACAGCATGTATTTTCCCAGGACTCTTTTCAAGGCTCTCATAACCTCCTTATTCCTCAGGCTATAGATAAGGGGGTTCAGGGCTGGAGTGACGACTGTGTAGAAAACAGAGATGATGTTGTCTTGCTTGGGGCTGTGAAGCGAACTGGGCAGGATATACATAAATGTGGCAGCTCCATAGAACATCCCAACCACCATCAGGTGGGAAGAGCAGGTGACTAGGGCTTTCTGCTTCCCCTCACTTGAGGGCATTCGAAGCACAGTACACAGGATTAGTGCATAGGAGGAAATGATAGTAATAAAAGGGGGTATCAGGAAGGTTACAGCCATCACATACACAAACAGTTCATATCTGGAGGTATCTGCACAGGCCAACTTCAGCAAAGGTGGGATCTCACAGAGCAGGTGCCTGATCTTCCGGGACATGCAGAAGGGATAGTGCATGGTATACATGGTATAAACAAAGGCACTTAGGGATGCCAGTACCCAGGCTGTGGCCACCATGAACCAGCAGACCCTTGGCCTCATGAAGACCATGTAGTTCAGAGGATGACAAATGGCCACATATCTGTCATAGGCCATGAAGGCCAGTAGCAGATCCTCTGCACCACCCAGCATCAATGCCAGAAACATCTGAAGGGCACAGCCCCCAAAGGAGATGGTGTTTTCATTGCGCAGAAAATCCATGAAGGCCTTGGGAGTGACAACAGACGTAAAGAGGAGATCCATGAGTGAGAGCTGCCCAAGCAGGAAGTACATGGGCACGTGGAGCCGGGAATCTACTGTAATGACCAAGAGCAGCAGGCCGTTGCTGGTCAGGGCCAACATGTACAGGACTGTGATTGTGGCACAGAGCAGTTCAGGAGACCCACTGTCATTCAGAATCCCCATCAATATAAAGCCACTGCCCAAGGTGGAGTTCCAGTACTCCATTCTGTGTTATTTCTTTAGTTTCCTAGAATCAAACACATTCCCAGTGAATTTTTGCTAAGGTGGTCCCTAGTTTGTAACATCACAGGCTCCTGTTTATGGCCAACGTGAATCCAATGAGACAATGTATTTCCTACTGGAAATGGACTTTACCTCTTAACCTCTCAGTTTCTGACACTTTTAATTGTACCTTGATGAAAGACCCATCTGAATGGAGAGCAGACATCACAGTAATAGCTAAACATTAAGACGTCACTACACGAAAATGTTATTCAGGACATCAAACCCTGACATGTATCTTTCCAGAATGATTAAATCTTCTCTCTCTCTCTAGGAAGCAATATCCCAAAACCCAAGCCCTTGGTTATTTTTGTACCTATGCTTTAAGTATAATGTTTGCCTAATGATTTAAATATCCAGTTAGTGTCCTAACAGACCTGTTCTGAATATAAAATTCTAAAGCAGGTACAGAAGTGTGATTTCAACAAAGCACTTCCACTTCATTTACCATATAACTTATGTCCACATTTGTTTTTAGCACTCAAGGCTATACATGTAAGCCTCAGAGGAAGAGCAAAAATACCTCCACCTTAGTCACTTCCCTGGACCATCTCCATACTCTCCATGTGTCCAAGGGAAAAGGGATTCTAGACTGAGACCAGGGGATGGAGTGTTTGACATGGTGTTGCTTTTATGAGCTAAATCTTTAAGATCAATGACAACGTAGGTGTTTCTTTACAGGTTATGCAAACATGTGAGCCTGGGAGAACACAAAGATCTGATAAATGATAAGGCCCTGCCCGGGAAGATCAGAGTGTTTGTGTTTGGGAGAAAAGGTGAAATGTGCTGGCAACAAAAGAGCATGTGTTGTATGTTGTAATCAAGCTCAATAATCCTATCTTCCCTCTATTGCACCTGACCCAGATCCCCACTCTCCCTCCTGCAGGGCCACAGTGTCTACATTGGATTGAAGAGCCACAGGGATAGAGAGGATGAATTCCTGTTCTGGAAAGCTGCTGTTAGGGTATGATACCCAACCCCAGAGAAAAGTCAGAAGAGAGGGGCGCCTGGGCGGCTCAGTGGGTTAAAGCCTCTGCCTTCGGCTCAGGTCATGATCTCAGGGTCCTGGGATCCAACCCCACATCGGGCTCTCTGCTCAGCGGGGAGCCTGCTTCCCCCTCTCTCTCTGCCTACCTCTCTGCCTACTTGTGATCTCTCTCTCTGTCAAATAAATAAATAAAATCTTTAAAAAAAAAGTCAGAAGAGAAAGGGACTTGGCATTGACAAGCATCAAGGTCAGGTGCCATGGGAACTAGGCAGATAATCCAATTCTGAACATGTGTCAAAGAATCTGTAAGTGGACCATCTCTCTCAAATCTTTTCCCTATATTGTGACTTCTATATTTGGACATTTCACTGGTTCTTCTACTGGTCTCTTCTGGGTTCACAGGATTTTAATGGTAGAAAGGTATTAGAGCATATGACAGGCATAGCATTGACTCTTAAATGGTCCTTTGATTTGGAGGCATTTATTACCAGGTAGGTGCAAAAATCCCGTATCAGAGGCCAGCAAAGCCTGGGCTCTAAGGACAGGTACTGATACTTCCACCAGGAAACAGACACTTAGACCTGGGATGTGGCACAGACTCTTTCTTCATTTTCATGGATTTTTCTCATGCTTAGGAAACCAAGAATAGAGGTCATTAGGATGGGGTTGTACCCAAAGCACTAGAGAATCTGGAAGACAGTATAGCTTAAGTTCTTATGGTCTGCTTTGGCTCTGTTTCTCAACTCAACATTATCTAGAGGCTGCACACTTCCCTGAAAGAGAGATAAAGGCTTTACCTCAGGTAGTGGGAAGCCAAGCTGCCCAACCATGCAAACTGCCTCAGAGGTTGTTTGAGAGTCAAAGATTTTCCTGTAGAAATGCAGAAAGAGTAAGTTTTTCCAGCAGTGTCCAGCTGGATTAAATTTTGCTGAGTTGGGTTAAGAGTCTGAGGAGTCTGACCAACATAGGTGTCAGGGCCATTTCTGGTCCTTCTATTCCTCTACAGGTCTGCTCCGGAGATGTAATAGAGACAGAGGGCTAAAACAGTCTTTGGTTAGTTTCTGTGGAGCTCTTACTTCAGAGATGGATTTCCTGTTCTCACACCTGTGGAGAATTAGGAGCCACTGCTTCTATCACTCAGGTCCCCAGGTCGAGAACCCATCCAGCATCCAGCTCTGGAGAAGTTGTCAGACTGAGTTCTTGGAGGAAGTAGATATTGGAAGAGCTGCCCCAGGGAGACCCTGCCATGCCTGGCCTCACTGTCCCTGGGGAGAACAGTGAACCAGGGCCCTGTCCTTGGGGAGGCTGTTCTGGCTCCCACCCTCTCTACTTTATTCCATGCCTGACATTCCCAGGGACTTCTCTTCTCAGCTGAAATGGCCTTCCCTGGAAATGCTGGTTATGGGAAACAGGATGTTAATGAGTCCTCTTGGGCATGTTTCCTGGCCTGGTATCCCTGCTCTGTTTTCTCACTAAATGAGCTCAGATGCTCCAGGGTTCTATCCTACCCTCAGAAGGCAATAATGGCCCATTTCTAAATTGCTGACTGGATAGACCAGGAAGCAAGGGTCCGTTTCATGGTTGGGGCTCTGCCCCAGATCTTAAGGTGGGTTTTGTGTCAGCTGTAGGTTACTCCCAGAGTGTCTTCTGTGGAGGAGTTGACCTTGTAGTTATTACCAAGATTCTAAATCCTCATGTTCATTCCCTGTCCGGTTTGCTCTGTCATTTACATGTTCTTCTTGTGTTATAAGCTCTCCCTCCAACCTCATTCAGCTTCCAAATATGATAAAGATTTCCCCCTTCGAACAAACAGCAATTTGGTTTTTCTTTTCTTTTGGACTATATCTCAAAATCCCCTCCACTTTTGCCATAAACTTTTTCAAAAAGCATTTATAATAACTGGGTCTTCTTCTACTCTCAATTGCTCATTCATTATATGTGGAGATAACACTTGCCACCTGCTACACCAGAGAACCCAGAAATAATAGTAGCATAACCCAATAAAATTGTATTTCTCACTTATTAGCAGTTCAGTGCATATTTCTTGTTTAGGGAGTTGTCCTTAACTGTTCTCCTGTATGGGGTAGTGTGGAGACCCAGAGTGTTTCCATTGGTGGAGTCAATCAACATTTTCAATAGGTGATTCCCAGGTTGACAAAAATCCTTTCCATTCTGGAAGAGATCCTACTCCATCAAGAGTGGGTGTTTTTTATGGCTCAGACTTCACTTCATGGCACACTTTGTGACACACTTCACTTCATTACATTCCTCAGCCCATTTGTATCACCTCCTGCCAAGTACCTTACATGAGCTGAACTGACATATTTTGTCTCAAGATCACCAAAGTCCTCTTTGCAAAATCCAATAGTATGTATTATATTGTGTTACTGGGTTTATTTTAAACTCATTAAATTCCCATACTACTCCTTCTTTTGGTACAAAAAGACTAAACCTTTGTCTGTTCCATATTAACATGAATAATTTCTTTTTCCTTCTGATCTCTGGGTTAATCTAGTAGCATTAACATATAAGTCCAGAAGGGCAGGAACTAGGCCTGTTTTGTTCTCAATCACATTTCTAGCTTCTAGCATGGTAACTGCGCAGGGTTGGTACCCAATAAGTGTTTGCTAAATTAATTAATGAGTGGATGAATGGAGGTGTCCACCACAGCTGCTCTCAAATTCCAACTAAAATATAAATGAAAAACTGTCTTTTCAGGTCCTCTGCCCATTTTTATTTAAAGATTTTATTTATTTATTTGACACAGAGAGAGAGAGATCACAAGCAGGCAGAGAGGCAGGCAGAGAGAGAGGGGGAAGCAGGCTCCCCGCTGAGCAGAGAGCCCGATGTGGGACTCGATCCTAAGACCCTGAGATCATGACCTGAGCCGAAGGCAGAGGCTTTAACCCACTGAGCTACCAGGTGCCCCTCCTCTGCCCATTTTTTAATCAGATTTTTTTTTTTGGTGTTGAGCTGTGTAAGTTCTTTATATATTTTTGATATTAACCCCCTGTTGAATATATCATTTGCAGGTATCTTCTCCCATTCACTAGATTGCCTTGTTTTGTTGATGGTTTCTGCCATGGTGCAGAAGCTTTTTATTTTGGTGTAGTCTCAATAGTTTATTTTTGCTTTTGTTTCCCTTGCCTGAAGAGACATATCCACAAGTATACTTCTAAGGCTGATGTTTCTTTTAGGAGTTTTATGGTCAGGTCTCACATTTAGGTCCCTAATCCATTTTGAGTGTATTTCTGTCTTCAGTATAAGAAAGTGGCCCAGTTTCATTCTTTTGCATCTGGCTGTCCAGTTTTCCCAGCACCATTAAATGAAAAGACTGTCTTTTCCCCATTGTATGTTCGTGCCTCTTTTGTCATAGATTAATCAGGTGGGTTTATTTCTGGGCTCTCTATTCTGTTTCGTTGATCTATATGTCTATTTTTGTGCCAGAACCATACTGTTGATGTTACTATAACTTTGTAGTATATCTTGAAATCTAGGATTGTAATAACTCCAGCTTTGCTTGACATTTTTCCAAAGAAGACATAGAGCCAACAGACATATGAAAAGATGGTCAATATCACAAATTATCAGGGAAATTCAAATCAAAACCACAAAAAGATATCACCTCACACTAGTCAGAATGACTAGTATCAAAACAATAAGAAATAACAAGTGTTCGTGAGGATGTGGAGAAAAGGGAACCCTCATACACTATTGGTGGGAATGTAAATGGGTACAACCACTATGGAAAACAGTATGGAGTTTTCTCAAAAAATTAAGAATAGAAATACCATATGACCCAGTAATTCCAATAGATGTATGCACCCAAATAAATGAAAACACTAACTTGGAAAGATATGTATGTTTCTTTGTTTATTGGAAGATTATTTACAATAGCTAAGATAATGGAAGCAACCCAAGTGTCCATCCATAGATGAATGGATAAAAATGATGTGACATGTATATATAATAAAATATTCAGTCATAAAAAAGAATGATATCTTGCCATTTGCAACAAAATGGATGGACCTAGAGAATATTGTGCTAAGTGAAATATCCAGACAGAGAAAGACAAATACCATATGATTTCACTTGTTTGTGGAATCTGAAAAGCCAAACAGATGAACAAACAACCAAAAGACAGATCCATAAATATAGAGAACAAACTTGATGGTTGCCAGAGGAGAGGGGAGTTGGGGGATGGGAAAATAGGTGAAGGGGATTAAGAGGTACAAACTTTCAGTTGTAAAATAAGTCAGGGAGATGAAAAGTACAGCATAGGAAACATAGTCAATAATATTTCAGTAACATTGTATGGTAATGGATGGTGACTATACTTATTGTGGTGAGTACTGAATAGTGTATAGAATTGTTGGATCACTACGTTGTATACTCAAAACTAATATAACATTGAATGTCAACTATACTTGAATAATAAATATTTAAAAATTTTAAAATAACAGTAAACGGTAACAATTACTTATAATCCAATTTCACAATCTCTACATAGTACCTTTACCTTCTGTAATTGTTAGATTAAATATTTGGTCTGGAAATCTGTAAGTCGATAAACAAATAAATAAATAAAATATCCATGAAGATAAAAGTATTTTTATAAACTGACTTCAGGTCAGTAAACTAGAGATAAGAAAAGTTATAGGACAAGGTTTAGACAAAATGTCCACCAACTCTACAATTTAACAGAGTATATTTAAAAAAAAAAAAAAGTTTTACTTCAAACCTGGAAATTTAAAATTTGACATACCCAAAGAATTTAGACTAAGTTTTATTTATGACTAATTCCAGAATAAAGAGACTCTCCAGACCAGAAAATGGAAAAATATCATCCAGTGGTACAGAAGCTAGTCCAAGTCAGAGTTTTCCCCAGTTTTTACCTCCTCTTCTATCTCCTTCACTCAGATACCCAGAGGACAAAGTTTTCAATTAATATCAAAGGACTGGGCAGATAGCATGCATCTGAGACAATTTGTAGCAAGGGAAACATAATTATAAACAATGAGCATGTCTTAGTTAAGAGTCCCTCAGAAGTTGACCCTGAGCAAGGACTGGAATGAAAAAGAGTTTATTTAGGAAGTGATTTCAGCAAAAATTAGTAGCATGGGGAGGAGGAACAGAAAGCAAAAGAGCAAATAAAGGTTGTATCATCAAGCAAGTTACTGTGGGCAACTGGATCTTAGTCCTCCTGGGGAACTCTGAGAAAGAGAGTAGAACATGTATCTCAGAGGTGTATCACATCTAGGGTGTGAGGGACCTGGGGTACTTGTACACCAGCTCTCATCAGTCATCGATTAAGACCTGGTTGCTGCAGGGGCATTAATTCCCTGGGCCATTCTGGCCTTCTGGACATGAAAGCAGAACTGCTAATATCAGGCAAAGAAAGTCTGGAGGCAAAAGATGCGGATAACGACTCTTGGAAGTCAAGCTGCCCTGAAATGATAAGGGTCAAAAGGATATGTGGAGGGCATTGCCTTAATTGCTATATTGTAAGACAGTAATGTTTAAGATAAAGGAGTGCTCAGAGGTATAGTCATAAATTTACTAGAATGTACAAAATGATGAAGAGGTTTAAAAAATGGCTGAATGATGAGTCTAATGGAGAATAAATAAATATAACATGGTATATTATTTTTAAATTGTACTAGTTGAATTTCCTAGAATTTCAGGTAGATATTGCATCTACACTAATGGAATGGAATAGAAATATTATTTGAAATCCAAAGATAAGACAATATTTGCCATGTACCTCCAAATCCTAAACATGAGAGAGGACTTACATGGAGGTGATCAATAGAGGCATTAAACCCTAAACCCTTCTAGGGTATAAAAGAGAGATAGTCAAAAGCTGGTGGAGAGGAACACCGTGAAGATATGTTTCAGGGTAGTCTTCTACTCCTGCTTTCATGAGAAAATAAGGTGCTTCCCCTCACCTTAAGTGACAAGAGCTTCAAGGTAGTCCAGGAGAACTTCGTATGTCTTATCTGGAATTTGACGAATGTTAGAACAAGTACCTTCTTCACAAATAAAAAATCTAAATGTCAATTATAGACTTGCATAGTCTCCCTAGTTGAAGAGAAGACACAGCATTCCATATCCCAGAATTAAACAAAATAGGATCAAGCATGTCTCCAATTAGCCATATATGAATCCTATGGAAAAGAATTAGCCAAGACTCTTTGAAAAGCTGACTCAGGCCAATAGAACCACCTGGTAGGTTTAGGTGACCTCCCAACAGAGGGGTAAACTATTAAGGGGGAGTCATATGTGACCAGCTAAAAGAGTTAGGGCCTTTAAAGAAGTCATTAAATTAAATCTCATCATTATGGTGGGCCCTAGTCTAACCTGAGTGGTATCCTTATAAGAAAAGGAAATTTAGACACACAAAGATATATATGGGATACATGCACAAGGAGGAAAGTCCCCATGAGGACAGAGAAGACGGCCATATGCAAACCAAGTAGAGATGACTCAGGAGAAACCAAACCTTGATCTTGGACTTATGTCTTTTACTTTCTCTTTTCTCTCTTTTCTTTCTCTTTTCCTTCTTTCCACCCACCCCCTGTTTGCCAGTCTCATCCCAATTCAGTGATTAATTTTTCCTATCCAAAATATTTCTGATGGTTGTTCACATCAGCTACTTTCAATACCAAATCTTATAATAATATTTTGGAGTTCTTGTCCCTATAAACAAACCCAAAAGTTTCTATAATTGGTTAAAATATTATGCTATTGTCCTCAAACCTTCTTGGGCTGACAGTCTCTATAGCTCCATATCCACTAGGAAGAGGATTAGCAGCAATTCTATTCAGATTCTTTTCAGTGGGGGTTTGGTGAAATGTATAAGGAAAAAGAAACCCCATTCAAAGTAATGAGACTTATTCAAGTTCTTCACGTATGTGAAGCAATTTTAATTTTTATTACCCCACCACCACTGGATGCTCTCTTGAGAAAGGAGAGAGAGAGAGAGAGAGAGAGAGAGAGAGAGAGAGAGAGAGAGAGAGAGAGAGAGAGAGAGAGAGAGAAAGAAAGAAAGAAAGAAAGAAAGAAAGAAAGAAAGAAAGAAAGAAAGAAAGAAGAAAGAAAGAAAAAAGAGAAAGAGAAAGAAAGAAGGAAGGAAGGAAGGAAGGGAGGGAGGGAAGGAGGGAGGGAAAAGGGAGAAAGAAAGAAAAGGGAGGGAGGGAGGGTGGGTGGGTTGGTGAAAGGGAGAGAGAATTCTGAAAGAATAAAATTGAAATGTGCAGGACTTATTCCTGGAGAGGGAATCATATGTCATTGTATTTTTTTTTAAAGATTTTTATTTATTTATTTGTCAGAGAAAGAGAGAGAGAGAGAGAGCACAAGCAGGCAGAGTGGCAGGTGGAGGCAGAGAGAGAAGCAGGCTACCTGCTGAGCAAGGAGCCCGATGTGGGACTCGATCCCAGGACTCTGGGATCATGACCTGAGCCAAAGACAGCCGCTTAACCGACTGAGCCACCCAGGTGTCCCTGCGATTGTATTTTTTTTTTTAACACTTCTCACATTATTCCTTCCATAATCAGAAAAGGAAACATTTAATTTTATTTTCTGAGGCTGAATTCACCTGTCCTCTCTACTCCCTCCAAAACAAAGAATGATAAATTTGAAAGCACTCTCACATTTATTGGTATGAGAGATAGCAGACAACTACAAAGATGAGGAGGGTATGTGTATTGATCCGAAGTGGCACCTGCACCCCAATGTTTATAGCAGCAATGCCCACAATAGCCAAACTGTGGAAAGAGCTCAGATGTCCATCAACAGATGAATGGATAAAGATGTGGTATGTGTGTGTGTGCATATATATACATATATATGAATATATAATATATGAATATATAATATATATAATGGAATATTATGCAGCCATCAAAAAATGAAATCTTGCCATTTGCAACAACATGGATGGAACTAGAGTGTATTATGCTAAGCGAAATAAGTCAAACGGAAAGATAATTATCATATGATCTCACTGATATGAGGGATTTAAGAAACAAGGCAGAGGATCATAGGGGAAGAGAGGAAAAAATGAAACAAGACGAAACCAGAGAGGGAAACAAACCATAAGAGACTCTTAATCTTAGGAAACAAACTGACGGTTGCTGGAGGGGAATGGGGTGGGAGGATGGGGTGGCTGGGTGATGGACACTGGGGAGGGTATGTGTTGTGTGAGCACTGTGTGTTGTGTAAGACTGATGAATCACAGACCTGAACCCCTGAAACAAATAATTTTATTTATTATATTAATATATATTAATTATATATTAATATATTATATTATTAATAATATATTAATAATTATATATTAATAATTTTAAAACTAAAAAAAAAGACAAGGAGGATATGGAAAACAATTAGATGACACATGAAATTGGCCTGAGATAAAGCAGTACTTAGTAAAGGGGGGAGAAGGAATCAGGGTCAATACTACTGGTAGAGAATTCTACATAGTCAAGCTTACTTATCACAGACAATACACACACACACACACAGACAATTGCACGTATTTGCAATACTCTTTCACACCTGCAGGTGCTATGCATAAAATCATCCACCAAATAATGGAGGAGAGAGAAAAGAGAAAGAAGAAAGGAATGCTTTAGAAAGGGTTATGATGCAGTGGAGTTAAATTCATTGCAGCGAGGGTTTGAAAGTTACAGAAACACTATAGTGTTCCAGCACTTTTAATTGAAAATAAGGCACTGGAGGTAGTGCATCTATGGGGAGCATTCCATAAATCCCAGAAGACACCCTTATGTCTGTACTGAATGCTGGCTTTTTAACCAGTTACTGTTAACCAGGGCTTGACTTAGGAATATGGAAGCAGAACCTCAGTAAGCCCACAGGTGACTGTATGACAACTTGGAGTTCCCACCTCATTTAGTGGGTGAAGGATGCTAGAAATATATTCAGGAAGATTAATCAAAATTTTTTTCTTGATCCAACATTTCAAGGGTGAATTTACTTTCCCTTGATATATTTCCCTCACGGAAGAACTGCAGAAAGAGACCATAAGACAACAAAAGAGTGCAACTCCCCTCAGGACAGAGCATGGCTCTCTCTTGTCCCAGAGGTAATGAAACCTTCTAAGGAAGTATGAAGGTTTACTCATATTGTGATGTTCTGGACACAGCACTTGCACAAATTAGGTGCTTGGTGAATATTTGTGGAGAAGAAAATTAACTGAGACATATAAAGTGAAGGAAAGAAAGAATGAGAATAGTAGAGCTATTGTTGTTGATCACAATTTCCAAGTGTTAAGAAAAACGTCAGAAATCACTACCTCTGAAGGTAGATTATCTTCTAACCAGGTTCCTGAGAGCCCCCTTCACATCCTTGTTCCTCAGGCTGTAAATGATGGGGTTCAACATGGAAGTCATAACTGAATAGAACACAGAGATGACCTGATCCTTTTTACTCATTGTCTTGGAATTGGGTCTCATGTAGGCAAATATTCCAGAGCCATAGTACAGAACCACAACAGTGAGATGGGAGCCACAGGTGGAGAAGACCTTGAGCTTCCCTTCCCCTGACTGCATCTGAATCACTGTGGAGATAATATGCCAGTAGGAGACAAGGATGAGGGAGAGAGGTGCTAAGAGGATAATCACACCCATTGAAAAGAGGGCCATCTCAGCCTTGTATGTGTCTGCTGAAGCCAGCTTCAGGAGTGCAGGAGGTTCACAAAAATAATGACTAATTATATTCAGTCCCTGGTAGGGAAGACACAGTGTAAATGCACTATCCACTGAACATACAAATGCTCCACTGATCCAAGACACTATGGCCAACTGGACACAAAACCTCTGGGTCATGACAGTGGAATAATGCAGGGGCTTGCAGACAGCCACATAGCGGTCATAAGACATCACTGCCAGAAGTGCACACTCTGTACACCCTGCGAGAAGGAAGACAATTATCTGTAGTGAGCATCCAGTAAAGGAAATGGTTTTCCTTTTTACAAGGAAGTGGACCAACATCTGAGGAACAATGCTTGTAGAGAAACAGAGGTCAGCAAAGGACAAGTTTTTGAGGAAGAAGTACATGGGAGTGTGAAGTCGAGAGTCAGTCTGAATAAGGATTATTATGAGCAAGTTTCCAAACATAGACAGAAGGTAAATGGTCAGGAAAACACAGAACAGCAAGATCTGGATCTTTGGATCCTGTGAAAGTCCCAGCAAGATAAATTCAGCCACAGAAGTTTGGTTTCCTTTTCCCATTGATGTTTATTGCTGTTTACCTGTCATCAGAAAGAAAACACATGCATTCTGAATGTTCAATTTTCACAAGCTTTATAAACAAGCACAATGATAATGAATGTACCTTGTCAAATTGACAAAAAAGAAGTCAAACTCTCTCTCTTCACAGATGAGATGATACTTTATGTGGAAAACCCAAAAGACTCCACCCCCAAACTACTAGAACTCATACAGCAATTCAGTAATGTGGCAGGATACAAAATCAATGTACAGAAATCAGTTGCTTTCTTATACACTAACAATGAAAATATAGAAAGGGAAATTAGAGAATCTGTTCCATTTACTATAGCGACAAGAACCATAAGATACCTTGGAATAAACCTAACCAAAGAGCTATTTTATGAATTCTTAAAAGATGAAGATCATCAGTGATTTTATCTCCATCCCTTGACACAGATAAGTTTTTCAATAAATATCTATTTAACAAATCAGTAAGTGTATATCCCATGCACATATTATCACATACATTCATACATATTTTTACTTATATCCCCAAACACAAGCACTCATACAACCAGGAACAACAAAACATGAGTTAAGAATTAAGAAAAATACAATATCTATTAGCATGGATGCCCACAGATGACCAGCAGGAAAAATAAGGCATATTCGCCTGGGCTTGGGAGCTGGTAAAGTTGCAGAAATAATGGACTTTGTTTTCCTACCTTAAGCTCCAGGAAAGGCAAAGATTATAAATTGGCCAAACAATTTACCTTCCACATGCGATCAGGATAAAGTATATACACTGTGACAGAGATGATAAAGCTACGTATTGAGTCTTACAATAACAAAAGTCCTCAAAAGCTGTCATATTCAGGGCACCTGGGTGGCTCAGTCAGTTAGGCATCTGCCTTCTGCTGGGGTCATGATCCCAGGGTCCTGGGATCGAGCCTCGCATCAGTCTCCCTGCTCACTGGGGAGCCTGCTTCTCCCTCTCTTCCCCACTTGTGTGCTCTCTCCTGCTATCTCTGTCTCTCTCTCAAATAAATAAATAAAAATCTTAAAAAAAAAAAAAAGCCATCATATTCATCTCAATTTCTAGAGCCAGAGATTTTCAAAATCAAAATACCAGGTTTCCATGTAGCCTTCTGCCTGTAGCAATGGGAAAAGTACAAGGGGATGGGAACAGAGTCAGCAAAGGACAGAGAAGTATCTGCTAGGGTCCAGTTGTTAGAAAATAAGATCAGTGTGGAAGGTTATTACCCTAGAGATTTTAGGGTAAAAATCCTAATTTTATTTCTGCTGTGTAGAATCTGATCCCTGCAGGCACCTTGGAGCAGAATTTCTGTACTGAGTTCTTGAAAGGAGAATTAAAGATAAGCATCCCCCCTCCCCAATACACACCAAAAAAAGGAAAGATGGTGTGGAAAGGAAAGGCCAATTCTTCACAAACTTTGCAGAAGCTCCTGAAGAGATGTAGTCCCCTGGACAATTCCCTTCGCTTACCAGCTGGGCCAAGCTAAGCACAGAGCAATGGAGTTACTGGTGAGGGGGTCAAGGGCTGAGTATAGGATGGTGAAATCTGCAGCCTGAAGACCCAAACCCCACTTGGCAGTTTTCACTGGACTTTTATTCCCAGACACTCAGAATATTTCTCTGTCCTAAACCTTTTGCCAACAACTTGTCAAAGACATAAACCTAAATTCTCCAAGGACGTGAACAGTGAATTTTCCTAAGAGGAAGTTATTAAAAATGAAGTCCTGAGAGCCGTGGTAAACAGTGCTTTCCCATGAGTCTGACTTCATAAAATTCTCTGAAGCCTTTTGTATTGTGCTTGTAGACACAGATTACAATCTCTGGGTCTCCCTTGATTTCAAACTTTATTAAAAAGAGACAAAATTTTAAATAGGCATATAAAATCCAGTGTACATTTATTATGTAACCTGACAATTCTATTTTCAGGTTAAGAGAAATGAAAAATTTTGTCCACAAAAATTTACAATTGGGGATGCCTGGGTGGCTCGGTTGGTTGGGCGGCTGCCTTCTGCTCAGGCCATGATCCCAGGGTCCTGGGATCGAGTCCCACATCGGGCTCCTTGCTCGGCGGGGAGCCTGCTTCTCTCTCTGCCTACTTGTGATCTCTCTCTCACTCTCTCTCTGACAAATAAATAAGCAAAATTAAAAAAAAAAAAAATTTACAATTGTTCTTACCATCTTTATTCAAACTAGCCAAAAACTTGAAAAAAACAAGTGTGCATCAACAGATGAATGCACAAATAAAACTGTGGTGTATACCTATGGTGCATCCATTTAACAGGATACTACTCAGGGTTTTTAAAAAAAATGAACTGCCAAAAAAAATAAAAAATAAAAATAAAAAATGAACTGCTGATAAATGCAACATCATGTTTGAATCCCAAAACATTGTGCTGAGCAAAAGAACTAGACAAAAAAGAGTTCATACTGTATGATTCCATTTTTATGAAATTCTAGGATCAATAGTTACTTGGGGATTGGTGTGGTAGTTTTATGAACTGGATCAATAGTTACTTGGGGACCAGTGTATAGGAATTGACAGCAAAGGGGCACAAGGAAATTTTCTGATGCAAAAGAAATATTATGTTTTGATTGTGGGGCTCATTATGTAGGGGCATATATTTGTCAAAAATAATTTAACTGTGTGGTTTTTTTTATTAACATATAATGTATTATTTGCTTCAGGGGTACAGGTCTGTGAATCATCAGTCTTACACAATTCACAGAACTCATCATAGCACATACCCTCCCCAATGTCCATAACCCAGCCACCCTATCCCTCCCCCCAGCCCCCAGCAACCCTCAGTTTGTTTCCTGAGATTAAGGGTCTCCTATGGTTTGTCTCTGTGTATTTTATTATATTGAAGTTATAAATCCATAAATGTAAATATGTACAGTCACTGCAGAAAAGAGTATAAAGGTTCCTCAAAAACTTACAAATAGAGGGACGCCTGGGTAGTTCAGTCAGTTAAGCGCCTGCCTTAGACTCAGGTCATGATCCCAGAGTCCTGAGATTAAGCCCTGCATTGGGCTCCTTGCTCGCAAAGGAGCTTGCTTCTCCCTCTCCCTCTGCCCTAGTTCATGTGCTCTTTCTCTCTCACTCACTCTCTTAAATAAATAAATAAATAAATAAATAAATAAATAAATAAATAAAAAAAATCTTTAAAAAAAACCACTTAGAAATACCATATGATCCAATAATTCCACTATTGGGTATTGACCCAAAGAAAATGAGAACACTAATTTGAAACATGCACCCCTATGTTTATTTCAGCATTATTTTACGATAACCAAGATATTGAAGCAACCTAAGTGTCTATCAACAGACAAATGGATAATGAAGATGTTATGTGTGTATGTGTATATATAAATATAAATATATATGTAAATATATATAATGGAATATTACTCAGCCTTAAAAAAAAGGTTGAGATTGTGCCATTTGTGACAATATGGATAGACCTAGAAGCTATTATGTTAAATGAAATAAGACAAAGACAAATACCATATATCACTCATATGTGGAATCTAAAAAGAAATAAGAAAACAAAAATAAAAATAAAAACACACACAAATAAAAAGTAGAAAAGTCAATCAGAGAAAGACAATTATCATATGATCTCTCTGATATGAAGAATTTGAGAGGCAGGGCGGGGGGTTGTGGAAGGTGGGGGAGGGAGATGAAACAAGATGGGATCAGGAAGGAGACAAACCATAAGAGACTCCTAAACTCACGAAACAAACTGAGGGTGGCTGGGGGGTAGGGGTGGGTAGGGATAGGGTGGCTGGGTTATGGACACTGGGGAGGGTATGTGCTACGATAAGTGCTGTGAAATGTGTAAGCCTGAGGATTCACAGACATGTACCCTGGGGCAAATAATACATTATGTGTTAATTTAAAAAAAAAAGTAGAAAAGTAGAATCAGAGCTATAAATACAAATAACAAACTGATGGTTGCATAGGGCAGGGGGTGGGAGGATGGGAAAAATGCATGAAAGGGGATTGGAGATACAGGCTTCCAGTCATGGAATAGGAAATATATAGTCAATGATATTGTAATAGCATTGTACGGTGACAGATGTTAGCTGCACTTGTGGTGAGCATATCATAACATATAGAAAAGTTGAATCACTATGTTGTATACCTGAAACTAACATAATGTTGTATGTCAACTATACTCAAATTTAAAAAATTAAGTTATACATCTATGACTTTTATTTTTAAAAAATCTAATCTGTATGACAATTTAGAGATAGGGAGAATTCAGAAACAAGTTATGGAAATAGAAACTCTCATGAAATTAATTCAGCGAATCATTCATTACAAAGTTATTGAAGCAAACATGTTAAGGTCAGAGGGTACAGATTTCCATAATATGTCATAAATATGAGCATTTTTAGAAATAGAAACCATTAGCACATTGTAGAACCTTTACAAGTATTTATAATGTAATGGTAAGCAACCTTAAAAATATTGCCCAACACAAAGTCATTGGTAACTTAGTTGCAAAAAACAAAATTCCAAATTTGATGACTTTTACTTTGTTGCTATGTGGATGCCACTAAAATGGCATGAGATTTTTACAACAAAATAAATAATTGCAATATCTCCTTTCAAGGAAAAGATGAATATATTGGTTTTTGCCATTCACTTTCTTACACTGAAACATTCTATATCCATCTATGCTCTGATAGTCTAGGAGGCTGATCACTAAGGAATATATCACTGGGTTCCCCTGCTGGCTGGCTTCTGACTGGATGTAGATAGTGCGAAGTGCTAGTAGGGGACAAGAAGGCAGGAGGAGAAACAGAGGTAGGGTACTTCTACCCTGCTTGCTCTCTGTTCTGGGCCCCATTTTCTGATAGTATCGATGTCCCAACTATTGCAGGAGGCCCCTCCACCAGACTGCTTCTCTCCCTAGAATATAGTAGTACATGATTTCCTCCCTTCCCCCTTTAAAAATAGGGTAGAGATGACTTCCTGCCGTTTCGTCTCTGGGTATCTCGGTATTCCTTGGTAGTTCCATTAATTTTGTCCTTATTTCTACAAGCAATCATTTCATTAAAGTTTCTTGAAGCATCTAAGTTTCCTGTCAGGTTATGGACTGATACAATAATGTTTTGACACTAAGGAAAAATGAAACTAATCCTCTAAATAAAATCATAGTAAAAAAGAAATAATTTTCAAAAATGGATGCTTAAAAATGTTTCAGTTTATATGTGATTTTGTGGCAAAAATCACACAAAATATGATTTCTAATCATAATGGAATTAAACTAGAAATCAATATCAGAGAGATGTCTGAAAAATCCTCAAATATGTGAAAAGTAAACAACATAATTCTAAATAACCCACATTTCCACAGGGAAATACAAGGTATTGAAGTGAAATAAAAATAAAAACACAGTAAGTGAAACTTTCTGGGATGCTACTAAGGCAACATTTTAGGTATAAATTTATAGAACCACATGCCTATACTAAAAAAGAGGTAAAATCACAAATCAGTAATCTCAGCTCCCAACTTAAAAAAAAAGAAAAACTAGAAAAAGAACAAATTAAACCCAAATAAAAGTAAGAAAAGAAATAATGAAGATCAATTATAAACATCTATCCCAAAAGATCAAGGAAAAACAAAAGATGTAAATTACCAATATCAGGA